>CM027119.1:57972964-58452876 GCA_015476505.1 Urochloa ruziziensis | reverse complement strand
CGGCTTGGAGCGGGATCGGGAGGGCCCATCTCTTGGAAAGGGGCGAGCAGTTCGACGGCGCGGGTTTGACGTCGCCGGCGCCTGATCTGTGCGTAGGTGGATGGGAGCGGATGGGGGAGCGGCGGCGCACCTGGGCGAAGGAGGAACGGCGGTGCGCGGTCGGAGGAGGAGCGACGGCGAGCGGGTTGAAGGAGGAGCAGCGGCGAGCGGGTAGGAGGAGGAATGGCGGGGCAACGGTCGAAGGGACGGACGCGGGTCGGAGGAGGAGCGACGGCGAGCGGATCGGAGGAGGAACGGCGGGGCGCGGGTCGGAGGAGGAGCGACGGGGCACAGGTCAGAGGAGGAGCCGGGAGCGGCGGGGCGCGAAGCGAGGAGGAGTCGCGGGTCGAGGGTGGAAGGGAGAGGAGAGAGGACAGGCACCTGTGGGCCCTTCTGACAGTGTCAACAAAAACCGCCATGGAAAACCGTGAGAGGGGTAAAACGAACGGATTCCGAGAGATCGTGGTGTTAAATATCCGGTTTTGAAGACGAGGGAGGAAATCGGACTCGGGCGATAGTTGAGGGGGGTTAAAGGACTTTTTCCAAATTTGAATGGGGCTTGGGCCTTATTTTGGGCGTATGGCCTGTGTGTGCTGCTCGCATTAAACCGGAGCCTTCGTTACTTGGCCACAAGGGCAATTATAATTTTTTCATCTAGGTAACTGGTACGCTGAATCGTTTTTGTATATATGCGTATAATGTGAAGATTTAAGGCACAATCACGCGTGAATACCTTGTGTGCCGCACCCACACAACGGATCGGAATGTAACTGTGAAACCACCAGCAATTAATCATATATATACGGCCTCCTACCTTCACATGATGGGATGCGAATAGGGCTAGTCTATTTTACGCTCGTCCGCACGGGGAGCGCCGTACGCTCACACAAAACGATAAAAAGCAGCGCCAACCCACCCCTGCGGCATGCACATGCACCCTAACCCTCTGCAGGCTGCATGGCTGGCTCACGGCTAGCCAACAAAAAAGCAGGAGGGCGGGCCCCCTACCCACTCACCCCCTGTACATGCACATGCTCTCCTATGAAAAAAAGTTGTACAACAGAAAAAAGTCTGACAAAGAGAAATTTTACAAAGAAATATTTTGCAACAAAAATCTTCAACAACAAATTTTTGCTTGCTCAAACATTTTCAGCGACAAATTTTTTTTGAGAAATTATTTTGACAAACTTTGCTTGTTTGCCTACGACAAAATTTTTCAGCGCCAAATTTTTGCAACAAACTTTTGCTTGCGACAAAATTCTTCAACGTCAATTTTTTTCCAACAAAATTTTGTCAACAAAGTTTTGTGCGCCTGCTTGCGATAAAATTTTACAACATAAATTTTTACAGCAACAAACTTTTGTCAACAAACATTTTAAAAAGGCATGAGGGGCGCTAGAGCGAGCACACACGGCGGCTCGGGTGAGCCCCCGTCCGTATGGGTTCACCCACGTGGGGTCCACCGTGTGCGGTGTGACGGAAGAGCGCAAGATTTCAACGTGGATTTCAACCACGCAGCGGCAGCTGCCGGACCGAGCGCAAGCATCCAACCACGCGGGTCGCACGCAATACTGAGATTCCGGATGCGAATATGCGATGCGACGACGGAGTGAAAAGGACCGTGCGCGTGTGCTGGCACCGGGCAACTGGCACGGCCACGAGACGGCAAGCCATCGTCTTTAGCTAGCTACGTAGCTAGTATTTTCGATGGGTGAAAATGGATGCCACGGCAGCAGCGCAGAAGGCGCGGTGTGCTTTGCCCGCCCGTTTCCTCAGAGCAAGAGTTATGGTTGCGCTAGCATGCCGGCGAAATAGACTCCAACGTGGCTTGTAATTAATACGCCGTAGCAGCTTTGCAGCATGCAACAGCGCATGCACCCAGTACGGATCAAGCGCAGTAGCATGGGAGCAAATGAGAACGCAGCACAGGCTTATGCGCCCGCCTCACGCCGCCGTCTCGCGAGGTGCCCGTTCTACACTCTCTCTCCATTTCTCTCTCCGTCAACAAGGATTCAGCCGGCTCATAGCAAGCCATAATACTTGCTCTCATTGTGGCCGGAGGAGACTAGGAGAGAGCGAGAGGACGAGATGGGAAAGTGTGGGGCCCTCGTAAGATAGGACACACATTTCAGCAGGAGACGAGTCTTGAAACAGGTGAGGCTCAAACATTGCCTAGCATGCACCACTTTTTATCTTGCACCGCCGATCTTGTGCAAAGGGCCAGGAATCGACGTCAATCTGGTGGACAAAATCGTCTCAATTTAATTATTGTTGGCCGTGGAATTTATATGAAGCGCCGATTTTTTTTTTGTTGGCTCCTGAATTTACAAACACACACGCGTCTAGCCGTCTACTAAGAAAAAGTTGTGCAAGACAAATGACAAATCGACAACATGATCCAAGTATACTGAACTACATGATATAGAGATCAGATCAAAATGGCATTTTAACACAAAAGCTGATATGTTTACTGCCGGTCCATCCGTCCATGTATTGATGGAGAAGAGTCAAAATGGCATAGAGAGGTATACACGCTAGTTGGCCGGTGATGCACGAGCTAACGTATAGGCACGCTGTATGCACAAAGTAGCCGTAAAAATTTAAAAGATCATGTGTACATTGCCACATGGAGGTTATCCTTCTTGCGTTGGCACGTGGAGTATGAATTTGGGTCGTCATTATTCTGATGGTATCTCATACAAATACAGCTCTAAGCTAGCCTCTAGTATGGTACGGTGCTTACTCTGCGGCAGCCTAACTAATAAGCCTCGGTGAAGTGGGAAAGCCTTCGCCCAAGGCATCAGAATTGAGCCATTTAGGCTCAACCAATCCACGCGGCCGGCAGCTCTCCGGTACGTTTTTTTTTTTTAAAAAAAAAGATAATAGGCTCAAGCAGCAACCGCTGCTTCAGTTGATCTAATTCGCCGGCCGTTAACATGAAATGACTAGCTAGGCCAGGGCATCATCGTTGCTTGGGGGTGTGTGTGCTGTGTATGTAGTGGACTGTTGTCTGGTGGTAGGCGCTTTCCCCGTTTGTTCTTGCTCGCGTGGAGCTGAGACTGAGAGAGCGAGAGGGGCGAGGCGAGACCACTCGCAGAGGTGCGCGTGATAGCTACGTCCAGTGATCGAGCTGGGCAGGCATACACATGGCTCCCTCTGCTGCCCTGTTTGATGGCATGGCCAATAAAAAGGGATGCACCAGCTGATTTTTGAAATTCATGGATTGCTATTCTGATCCCGGATTTCACCTGTTTAGCTGCTGCCAAGATTATGATGACGAGTGCTGGCTACATGCAAGGGAGAACAAACATCGCATAACACAAACCACCACTTGCAAGAACAAAGAGGGTTACTCACTGATCAACTCATCATCATACTACGAACTCTCAACATACTACATACAGAGTTGAAAATTGAACACAGAATGGAAATCACACGATTACTCCAATTCCTTCAAATTCCAACCAAACAAACGGGCCCTAACGGTGAGAAGAGCTCATGCTTGCTTGTTCCATACTACAGCCTGATCTCTGCTAGTGTAATGCTGTAATTGGTGAACGCGTCTATATATGCCATCGCTCGGCAACACGCTGCGAGCTGAGCTCATGCATAATGCATGCTGGCCGGCCAGCCTACGCGCACCTGACCCTCGCGAACGCCGCCGTGGACGACGGCGAGAGCATGAGGGGGCATGTCACCCCGATGGCGCGCCGCCGGTGGTGGCCGTCGTACTTGACCTCGCCGGAGACGGCGAGCACCAGGTGGAACACGCCCGCCGCGCGCTCCCTGGCGAACGCGGCCGCGCCGCGGGGCCCGAGCGCCACGGGCGCGCTCTGGGCCACCCCGGCCATGCCGTACACCGCCGTCCTCAGCGCGGGGACCCTGTCGCCGCCGGCGGCGAGCTGGGCGCGGGCGAAGGCGTGGCCGCGGAAGCGGAGCTCGGCGACGAGCGGCGCGGCGAGGGAGGCGCGCATCACCCAGTTGTAGTTGCGCACGGTCACCGCCAGCGAGACGTCGTAGGCGAAGGACGCCGCCGTGCCGTTGGCCGCGGCGGCGGCGGGCTCATCGGTGGCGAGCGCCAGGCTGCCGAGGGAGGCGGCGTCGACGGTGACGCGGACGGGGATGACGAAGCCGTAGGCCGCCACCAGCACTCCGGCGATCGCCAGGGCGCCGAGGATGAAGCCGCAGCAGCATGATGCAACATCGTGGCGCGTGCCGTCGCCTGCCATGGTCAGATCAGCGCCCCCCGCGCAGTGGAGTATGGAAGAGTGGAGATCGAGGGTGGAATGGTACTGGAAGTCACTGTGTGAACTGGATGGTTGCGACTTGCGAGTCGATCTGCGGACCTGCGGCAGCAAGAGGAGATGCCAAGGACATATATGTACGAGTTCAGCTGCAGGTTTCTGAGCTGACAGGGAATTCGCTAGGGAGCATTTTTAACTTGGAATGATAATTAAGATGAGATGTTTAACAAAGAATCATGCATAATCCCCTGTTTGTTTAGTGAGTTAGGCAGTGGGAGATTGTTCAATATATGTCAGAAGAATGAACGAACGGTTATGATATACTCCTAGTTTAGTGATTCTCATGAGAGCTGGTCCCCTAAACTCCAATTGCTCATCGTCATCGTACCAAAACCCTGATTCCTAGAAAACAAATGAGAGAATTTTTATGGTTTCACCTTCTAAACTCTGAACCCCTCCACTAATTATTCCCAACCAATGCGGCCTAGTCATCGTTACTTCCTCCGTTTCAAATTATAGGTCGTTTTGGCTTTTCTAGGTTCATAGATTTTGCTATGAATTTAGACATAACGTTTATCTAGGTGCGTAACAAAGATGATGAACTTAAAAATGTCAAAACGACCTGTAATTTGGAGCGGAGGCAGTACTTGGCCACGTTTAGATGTTTCGCGAAAAAAATTTACAGTATGTCGGACACACATATGAAGTATTAAATATAGACTAATTACAAAACTAATTACAGATTCTGTCAGTTCATCGCAAGGCGAACCTAATGAGTCTAATTAATCTGTCATTAGCACATGTTTACTGTAGCAATTTATTGTCTAATCACGACCTAACTAAGCTCATTAGATTCGTCTCGCGAAGTACACTCCATCTATATAATGGGTTATTTTTTTCGACTACATTTAATATGCATACATGTGCGGGAACATACTCGAAAAAAATTTCGCGAAACATTTAAACAGGGCCCTTGTCTGTGTGACATTGGTGGCGTACCATGCATATCTGATTCCTTGCAGATATTATCTGGTCTCTCGACTCTATTATTATAGGCTTGTAGATGAGTATATCTCGATCGAGTGTACGCCTAGCTAGTAGCCAGTTCCATCACCCTGACCCTTCACCAATGGATGCAAGCACGAAGAAGGAAAGCAGAGCTGGCCTGACGACCACCAAGTAAAGGCCACAGCTGGTTTCACACGCGAGCCCCCTTATCTTCGTCGGCTCGTCGCACATGCCGGGCAGCTGGACACGGCGATTTCGGGCGACTGAGACGAGCAGCACCAGAACATGGGTGCGTCCCGTTTTGTGTGTGTGTGTGTGTAGTGCAGTAGTACGTGGTGGTGCTTTGATCATGCTCTTTCCCCGTTTCATGCTTGCCCAAAACGCGAGACGACGAAAGAGAGAGCTGTTGGCCGCGCGTGATGGCACTGGTCGATGCTAGCTTGGTCAGGCACACACCTCTCTTCAAAAAAAAAAAAAAAAAAAAAAAAAAGGGTCAGGCGCGCACACACACATGGCCGGCCGGGGGAACACGTACGCTAGCTTTCAGCCTAGGCCTTTCGAAGACCCAGACTGCCGTTGCGTAAACTAGCTAGTGAGCACCACTTTACTGTACGCGCTAAGGAGCGTACACGAGACTCTCTGTTCAATTGTCTGGACCAAATGTTGGCTCCATTATTGCTGGCAGTGGCAGCAAAATAAACTTACCAGAGTACTACTACGGTAGAGATCTGATTCCTCAAAGCATATGAGTATGCACGATTCTTTTTGTTTCTAAATTCTACTAGTACTACCTATGTTCTCTAATATATGACGTTCATGCTTGTTCGATTCTTCAGCGTCTACCGGCAAGAAGAGACTGGAAGATGAGGAATAGCCGAAGAGGGGGAGAGGGGGATATAATTCCCGTGAACATTGAACTTAATTTATCATGTCACTGTAAACTTTTAATAATTTACTAGGTACCATTTCTCACTACTATCATAATGTCTACACTGTCATGTGCCAAACGGGTGCTAATATTTAACAAGAAATGAAAAAATCGTTGGAGCAATAAAAAAAGTGAAAGCCCTTCTAGTCCATGTGGTCAAGGAGGTGAGTAGTCGCACCAGCGGACCCGATCCGGTTCGATTCTTTTTAATGAAAAACTGTAGAGCTCTTTCCCCTAACAGGGTCGAGTTTTTTTTTTCTAAAAGTGAAGAAAAAACGTGTCGGTGTTTCGTACCAACGGCAAGTAAATTTATATATTTGCGTGTGGGGATCCTGTTGGTTAGCGAGTCAAGCACAAGGATGTATACTGGTTCGGGCAAGTCAAGCACAAGGATGTATACTGGTTCAGGCAACTTGCCCTACGTCCAGTGTGGGTGTCTGCTCGTGTTGCTCATTCTTCTGTTCACAGTAGGGGTTACAAACGGACGAGGGAGAGAAGAGTTCTCAGGCCTCAAGGGAGTACGCGAGCCTGAGTTGGAAGTGTTCGAGAGAGAGAAAAGAGCTCTGGCCTCCCCTTTTATACTTGAAGGGGAAGCCCTTTTACAGGGGGTCGGATGGAAAAAGGATGAATCCCTCGAGGGGGTTAAAGAAAAACAGGTCTAAACCTGGCCTAGTGTCCAATCCCGTAGGTTACGCGTGCCCCTGTTCGTCGTCAGAGGAGCGGTCGTCTCTCTGTCATTTCTGTCCGTCAGTCCGCCGTCCGCCCATGCCGCGTGAGGTGGCGATGGTGGACAGGGTACAGGCAGCCGCCCGTTTACCTCTCGGGTAAAGGGGGTGTCTACCTGGCGTTGCCTTCTTTTATTCGCCGGTCTTCCGTATGTCCCCGATGGTCTCCCGTTCGCTGGCCCCTTGGCCAAGCGTCGTATATTTACGGGCGGTGCCCTTGTCTCACTGCCATGCGTGCAGGATGGCAGACCTACCTGTTACGTGCCCATGCCTCTGTTACGGCAGGCTTACCGTGGCGGCCAAGTTGGCTTAGTTTCTTTGGCCTCATGATGGGTTTCGGTACAGTATGCCAGTCCCTAAGCACACTTTTGGTGGATCTCTGTTCGTCCCGCCTGCCTCTGGCCCCACGAGGGCCTGGCAGGGTGGGGGGGTCAAAGATTCCCCTATTGGTCGGGCGATGTGGCCTTGATCTTGATCTGATCGCATGTTTTCCCGACCTTAAGGTCGGGCGAGGCGGATGTCCCGACCCAGGTGCCTGCCTCCCGCCCTTCCATTGGGGTTCGGGCGAGGCGAACACTTTTCTCGTTCAGGGCCTTTATTTGCCCCGACCGAGCTGGGCCGGTCATGGTGCGTTTGTTGGGTTGCTTTTTTTCTCGTGGGCTGGGTCTAGTTCTGTATAAGCTTATGTTTTATTTATTCGTAGATCTCTAGCCTTGGGGGTCCTGGTATTGCCCTCCGACAAAACGGGTTATGCTTAATCGAGCTCGAGCATGATCGAATCGAGCTGTGGAGAGCCTCAATTGAGCCCAAACCAACTGCTGCCATGGATTTGGTGAGGAGCAAGGTTAGCAGCGACGGTAAAGCCCTATTGAGAGTTTTTTTTTTTAAAGAACAAGTTTAGCTCCTGCTTCGCCTCACCATTAAAATTCTCATTCTAAAAAACAAACTATAGGTTTTTATTAAGTTTTGCCTCTAAACCCTGATTCACTCGGCTAATTATCCCCAACCAGATGAGCCTCGCAGATGAGAGCAAAGCCTTACCTTCTGAATCGTTTGCGCTCTTGTAACCAGAATTAACCACGCCCACGCTCTAATTGTACTGCTATATCATACGGAGTATCTAGCAGCCATTTTGCGAAAAGAACTGCAGGTGTCACACCTAGCCCCAATCCCAATCATCGCTTTCCGTGACATCGAAACGTACTGGTAGCGCGCGCCCTACCGTGCATATCTTTCTGATCCCAAAAGAAAAATGTTCAGATTTATCTCGTCGATGATGAGTGGTACTCGAGCAGGAGATAGTGTGTCCTGGTCCGTCTAGCCAGTTCCCATCACCCTTTAGCACGCATCCATGAAGAAAGAAATCGGCTCTGCAGAGCTGGCCTGAGTGCCTGACGAGAGACCAACAAAGGAAACTGCGGCCGCTGCCTTCACATGCATGCGGGCAGCTGGACACGGCGTCAGTAAATAAATTGGGTGCGCACGGTGCGCACCGCGGCGACCTTACTCACCCCTCCCCCTCTGTCCCTACGACGTGGGCCTGAGCGAAGGAGAAATGAAATGCACTTGTTTCTTTGATGGTAATTTCTCCTCTAATACTATTGGGGACTACTGAGGCCCGAGGCCCACGTCGCAGAGACACAAGGGCGGGGTGCGCACGGTGACCACGGTGCGCACCCAATTTATTTTCCGGCGTCAGGGCCACGCGATGGCCGGCGGGCGATCGATTTCGAGCGAGAGAGACGAGCATGCAGCAGCATCGGAACATGGGCGTGTGCAGTGCGGAAGTGGTAGTGCTTTGCATTTTTTTCCGTGCTCTTTCCCCGTTTCGTGCTTGCGCGGAGCGCGCGAGAGGACGACGAGAGAGACCGGCGCGCGTGATGGAACTGGTCACTAGGTCAGGCACACACGCACATGCCCGATGACGCCACGCTTTGAGCCTTGGCCTTGTGACTAGTCTCTCTCTTCATCGAGCAGCAGGCCTGCTAGCTAGGCATTGCCTGAAAGGTGCGAGGAGCACGATGCTGGTTCTACTCAATTCGTTGAACGGTCCATTTGTGTTTATGCTTTCCTTGTGTTTTTTCTTCTTCTTCTTTTTAGAGTTTGCTATGTGAAATGGGATAAATGTACGCTACTACTCTCCTCTTCTGTATGATATGATCCAGGGCTTTCACAAACAAAAATGAACGGTAACACAATCCATGTGCATTTCACAGTTGAACGAATTGTTGTTGCCCTCGGTTGGGTGTGGGCTTGTGAACTTGTTTACACCTGAGGACTCCGCATCCTTGCATCAGCATAGGGGGAGAAAATGTATATCAAGCTAGCTAGGACATAAAGAGCTCTAGCTAGTCAGAAGAGGACACTGGTTACAAGGCAGAAATGAGCGTCATCACTTGCAAGAACAAAGTGGATTATTCTACTCAGTACCGATTGATCATACGGCGAACTTAATTTCAAACAGAGATACCGTGTTGACATTTTAAGCACAGCATAGGCTTCATGGAATGGAAAACTAAAAGTAGTCGGAGGGGGTTCCTGCTTGTTCGATTCTTCAGCATATCATCAGTCATCACTAGTAAGCGAGAGTTAAGCAGAATTCCTCACTGTACCGTGGTCATGCGGATGCCTAGCTACGACGGCGCGACGCGCACTCCACCCTCGCGAACGGCGCCGGCGCCGCCGCGGTGGACAACGAGAGCCTCAGCGGGCAGGCCACCCTGATCGGGCACCAACTCGGCAGGAAGCGGGCAGCGGACTTGAATTCCCCGGCGACGACGAGCTCCATCTCGAAGACCCCGGCGGCGCTCTCCGCGGCGAACGCGGCTGCCTCGCCGGGCCCGAGCGCCAGGGCCGTCGCATTCGTCTCGCCGTTCCAGGCCAGGCGGTACACCATCTTCCCCGGGTCGCCGGCGCGGGGGCGGGGCCCGCCGACCGCCGCCGCCCACTCCGCGCCGGCGAGCCGGGCGCAGGCGAGCGGCCGGCCGAGGAACCGGAGCTCGGCGTCGAGCGGCGACGCGCGGCTGACGCCCGCCGCCTGGCTGTTTCTCCGTAGGGCGACCACGAGCTCCAGGTCGTAGGCGAGGGACAACGACGCCGGCGGCGGCGTGCCGTTGTTGGCGAGGGACAGGCGCGCCAGAGAGGCCTCATCGACGCTGGCGCGGAAGGGGACGACGCAGTCGCCGCTCTTCGCCACGGCCACGCACCCGAAGAACGTCACTCCGGTGACGGCGACCACGCCGAGGACCCAGCAGCAGCAGTGGCGCAGCTCCTCCTTTGCCATGCGCATGATCGGCGCCCTAACTCTAGCTTAGCCCAGGGCCATTAGTTGTTTCTGCCTTCCTTCTGGTTATGGCTCTGGGTGAGTGGGGCTTTGTTAGCATTGCAGGACTGTGTGCGATATATAGAAGAGTGCAGACCAGGAATGATAAATTAAAATTATGATTGCGAATATCTGTGGCCGCAAACAGCCGGCACAGGCAAGAGGAGAGACTCGAACTCTGGAAGGATACAGATACAGCCGGCATGAGGAAGACGGGGGAAAAAACTCCCAACTTAATTTATCATAATGTCACGGTAACTTTTAACAATTTACAAGGTACCATTTTCACTACTATCATAAAACTTGGGTTATCCTTTCAATAGCTAGCCAAGCTACTAACATTTTTAAACCAAAGAATCAGTTGGATTTGTTTTCTTCTTCGAGTTCTTAGGGCACGTACAACGCGCGTCGTCTGCCGTAGACATGCAGCGGCATTTTTTCACAAACACCCTTGCGCGACCGCACCCACGACCGAGCCGTCGTCTCATTCATCTACGACCTGAGCTCGTGCTCCCAGGTGACCGCGACGACTCGGCGCCCGTTGTAGGAGGTGATGCGGGGAGACGACGGCAGCCAGGATCTCTTGTGCGTGCGGGAGAAATTTCTGAACCCCCCAAGGTTCTCGCCATCAAATCGAGCTCGCTGCCATAGCGGCCGTGGCGAGCGGCGGCCGGATTCACAAGTATAAAGATCAAATCGAGGTCCAAGAAGATGAAATCGAGCACCAAGATGTCCAAATCGAACACCAAGAAGTCCAAATCGAGCACCAAGAAGATGAAATCGAGCACCAAGAAGTCCAAATCGAGCACCAAGAAGATAAAATCAAGCACCAAGAAGTCCATGGCGAGCGACGAGCGGAGGCCTCCTCAGCGGAGCGTACGAGCGCCGCCCCGCTTCCAGTTCCCTTCCCTTCCGCCGCTTCAAGAGTTCCCCGCTCCCTCCCCCTCCTTCGTGTCTGTCCTCGCGAATCGCGATCCGGAATCCGACATCCGCCGGTCCCCCGAATCATCTCGCACGGAGTCGTAGATCTCCGGCGGGTTCGCTTTGGTATGCTTGGGGGACTCCGGCGGTGCTTCATGCTGCGAGGCGGCGCCTCTTGAGGGAGGGGATATCGAGAGAGAGTGTGCTCCGAGAGAGAAGGAACGTGATGCGCTTGTTTCTCCTGTGCGTGCTGCGAGATGAGAGAAGGAGGGAGGGGATAGCGAGAGAGAAGAGAGAATGGGAAGAACCTAGAAACTGCTCGGCGGAGAGAAGGAAAAAAAAGAAAAGAAAAAGAAAGAGAAGAAGGGGAGAAAAAGAAAAAAAGAAAAATAAGTGGAGAAAAAAATTATATGAAATATTTGAATATAGTGTGCATTGTATCATGCATGCAACAAAATAGCTACAAAGATCAAGTATGCACTAGATCATCATGATTTATGTGTCAATGGATGCATTAAACATCCTGCAGACAACTAAACAGTCAACCCACTGTCTGTTCAAGCTGTCTGTTTGTGCCAAAAAGGCAGCTGCCGTCTACACCGTTGTACTTGCCCTTACTGCATGAACCCGTCATTGGGCTTGGAGCCTAACATATAAGGCTTGGGGCTGGACATCCATGTCTATTGCCGCCCGGTCTTAAACAGATTTCTTCGCTATCACCAATTTTTTTTCAAGGACGCTATCACCAAAGTTAAACGTGAAAAGAACAAGAAGGCACACAAATGTGATCTATTTTTAGTATTTTGTACTGCTCGGTTTAAATTATATACTGTAAATCATCCTGTTTTTTTTTTTTTTTTGCAAAGAATAAACTAACCACGATCATTTACGGTTAAAAGTATTTCTGGTTCCTGAAAAGCATTTACGATTAAAATCTCGTCGAGTAGTACTTGAGTGGGAGCAGATAGTGTGCATGTACGTGAAACTATGTCCAAGTCCTTCTGGCTAAGCAAGTTCTCTTCCATCACCCTCAGCGGCTAAGCCACGCATGCACGGAGGAGGAACACATAGCAGAGCTGGCCGGCTTGACAAAGGAGGAGGCAGGCACTGGGCCACTGGCTTCACACGCATGCGAATCAGAACATGGGTTGGGTTGGGTGTGCGTGTGCGGTGGGCTTTCCCCGTTTCATGCTCCTTGCGCAGAGCGATCAGCGAGAGCCGAGAGGACGATATATGATGATGAGCGATCAGTAGAGCCTTGAAGCAGCGGGTCTAACGATTTGCCTGAAACTAGCAAGCACCATGTGCACCGCGCTTGACGTGCAATTAAAAGAACATCACGAGAGGCCACTCATCAATCCGCTGGACCGACCAAATTGATCCGATTGATGCTGGCACTGGCAGCGAAACTACTTTTTCTGATTCCTCCTGAAATCATCATTTTTTCACTTCTCAATTTTACTATCGGAGTAGTACATGGTGTCACATTAATGATTAGGAAGGTTAAGGTAACTCACGTTTAAGCGTAGCAAGGCCTTTGTGAACCGTGAGGGAACAATCTTCAAGTAGCAGACACAGCCACGGCTGTGTTCTATTGTTGAATCAAAGTGTGGTTAGGTTTGTGACACACAGCCGCCGGCTGGCGACGCAATAGCCGATAGCAACCATTTGGAGCCAGTGAGACCAGACTGGGAAATGGGGCCGGCCAGGAGCAAATGATAGCGAGAATTGGGCCAGAAACTGCAACAAGATCAAATGGCAGTACAACTTTCGGCCCATATCGCAATCAACAGCACAATCAAAACACAAGAGAAAGTTCTCAAACACACACACACACACACAAGAGAAACAGGGGACGTGTGCGGGGAAATCAGAATGCACAATCCAAGGCGTACGTCTATTTCGCGCATGACAAATCCATCACAAAACAAAAAAGGGTAGTTCGATGCTGTGTGCGCTGGCCCTGGCCGGGGGTGCCGAAAGTTTCAGCCCGGGGCTTGGTGAATCTTGAAGAGTCTTAGGGCACCGGCCAGTGCGTTAGTTGATAAGACTTTTGTCTTTCGCCACCATGCATTAACGTGCTGAGAACAAGATGACATGCCAGTTCGGCATGGCAGTTTTGGCAAAGCGAAACAGCCCACAAGCTATCAGAGTTGAATTGCAGTGAAACCACAAACTGAAAAGGGAGGGTGGCGTGAAGCTTTGCACTGATGTACACGTCCGTCCATCACCCTGAACCTCACACGCTGACACACATGATCGAGCAACAAGGAAATAAAGCAGTGTGGCCACGTCACATGCGAGTCCTTTACTCCTTTCCCTTCTCGCGTATAGCCGGAGCTAGCGGAAAAGCGATGTCCCGGGCGGCTACCTGTTTCGACCGAGCCAGTGATCAATGGCAGGAGATCGGCGAGGCCGCGTGAATCGTGAGTTCCGAATTCGTGATGGCTGCGCACACTAGCTGCGCTTACGCCTGGTGCCCTGAAGGCTGCTGCAGGCTGGGACCTCTGGGAGAGCGATCACACATGGCTGATGGCTCCCTCGCTCTGCTAGCTGCATTATTGCTACTGTCTCATGGCATGACCAAGAAGAAGAACAAAAAGGAAGCAAGCACTGCAACTGTGTGAAATGAAATTATCAGCGTGCATGGATTGATTGTTGTCCATCACGAATGTATGTACATTGCTAATCCTTTCATAAAATGAAGCAAAGCGACTAAAGCTTTACTCCAAAACCCGCCTCTTCAAATCGGCTCTTGATTGTTTAAGGTTTCCTCAGAGTTCTTGGCACAACACACATGCGTGGAGCCTAGCCCTAGCCCTTTCGATCGATCTCTACCTGCAATGTGAACGCAAGAGAACCCACTACATTGTATCCTAGCAAAGCCTTGTGTGAAGAAAGAAGCCCTATGAGCAAACTCCAACAAGCATTGCCTGTAATAGTAAAGAATCGATTTTTATCTTGCACCGCCGGTTTTCGTTCAACGAACACGTACAAAGGCTCATCAATTCGGTACGTGATTGCTTGATGTGTTCATGTTGTGCCCGAAGTAATTTGCCGAAGCACTTTTTGACGTGCTTCCCTCTTTCTAAAACGAGGCCCTATACCTGCTACAATTACTCAAATTCAGCACATTGGCAAGGGAAAATGTACGCTAGCTGATCGAATGTATAGTCCATTTTGTCCAGAGATGCCACATGGTGAAACAAATGGTTGCATTGTTTCCATACTGGTGATTTCGCAAACTTTCTGTATCACAAACACGCGTGTGAGAGGATCGCACATCTTTGCATTAACAGACGGTCAAAAAAGGGGAGAATCAAGGAGATCAAACGACATCAGTATGGCAAAGAGTGCTGGCTACAAGCAAAGCCTACACACAAGGCAGAAACATTATTACCACACGATGCAAACGAGCATTTGCAGGAGCACAAAGCGGATTATATCTAATCAACGATGCATGGACACAGTACCCACAAAGAACGGGAAAATCCTAAGCAGTTTAAGGAAGTGATAACGAAGCAGTTCACACTTGTTCGATCTCGATCGCTCAAACACGCTAGTCGAATAGTCGATAGTAGTAACTAGTAGACGCCCTCCCTCACCGTGATTTGCCGTGCCGGCCGCGCCGGCGTCGCGGCGTATGCATGCGCGCCGGCTAGGCGCACCTGACCCTCGTGAACGCCGCCGGCGCCGTGGCGGTGGACGGCGAGAGCCTGAGCTTGCAGGTGACCCTGACGGCGCGGCGGCGTGGGTGGGCCTCGTACCGGACCTCTCCGAAGACGGCGAGCTCGAGCTGGAAGACGCCCGCCGCGCTCTCCCTGGCGAACTCGGCCGCGTCGCCGGGCCCGATGAGCGGCACGGGCGCGCCCTCGGCCGCCGCGCTCACGTGGTAGACCCCCATCTTGAGCGCGCGGATCCTGTCCCGCCACCCCGCCGCGGCGGCGAGGCGGGCGCGCGCCAGCGTGCGGCCGCGGAAGCGGAGCTCGGCGTCGAGCGGGCCGCGGCGCCACACCGACATGGCCCAGTTGTGGTTGTGGAGCGCCACGGCGAGGGAGATGTCGTAGGAGATGGAGGCGGTGCCGTTGGTGGGCGGGGCGAGGGTAAGGTGGCCGAGGACGGCGTCGTCGACGGTGACGCGGACGGGGACGACGAAGGCGAAGGCGGCGACGAGGAGCGCGGCGAGGGCGAGCGTGGCGAGGAGGAGGCAGCAGCAGGAGAGGGACGAAGGGGTGCCGGAGCTGCCGGAGCGGTAGCCGGAGCCGTGGTGGTGGTGGTGGTGGTGGGAGTGGGATGAGCCCCCGCCGCAGCAGCAGATGACGAGGGTCTCGCCGCACACGTCGTCGTCGTCCATCAGCCTCGCCTTGCTTTGCTTCGCCGGGATCGGAGTAGGGAGCGGAAAGGGGTTTGGCAGCTGGATCTAGAAGGGAGATGGGGTTTTCTCTTCTGGTGCCTTGCGTTGCGCTCTTGCCTTTGCTCGCTCGGGCTCTGCTTATCCCTCCCCCCCAGCGGCGGCGCGCTTTTGTACCCGCTGCCCGGGGTGCCCGCCGCCCTGCCCAACCCCAAAGTCCAAAATATCCCCCACCTACGTGTCAGCGCGCGTGCGTGCACCGTGCAGTGCGTGAGTAGAGATGGCTGTTTTGTAATTTTGTTGCCCTGATGAATTTCGCAGCGTCTATGCAATGCATGTGTGTAGCTTTAAACAACATATCGATAAAAATAACAGCATTATTCAGTTGTGCCCGGAAATCAGAGGAATTTCATGTATCATTTGGATCCGAGCGATTGAGTTGATTTACACAAACTATGTTTTGTTTTCCTAAAAAAAAAAAATAAGGACCGATCTGAATCACAAGACACAAATATGTGGTACAGTATCCACAAAAAAAGGTTGTATTGGTATAAAAATAGACGTCCGTGTGATGGGCAAATGTCAAATTGGGACACAAAGTATTTGCAATGCCCATGGCCATGACTTCTCTGCTACTCCTAAAACTGTAATTGCGAGTCACCACCCACCCCGTGCCCCCGCCTCCCCCGCGCCCTCGCCTCCCACCCCTCCGCGCCGACAGGTGGGCCCAACTCCATCCCTCCGCGCTCGCTTGATGCGGTCAAATGGCCGCAAGATGGCGTCCGTCCAAAATCGACGGCCCCACCTCCGCCCCTGCTCCGCTCGCCGGAGACCCGTGCGTCTGCTCCGCCGCCGTTGCTTGCTAGGTCCCTCGCTGATCCGCTCGACGGAGCCCCGCGCGGCTGCTCACCATAACAGCTCGCCACAGCAGTTCGCCGGAGCCAGGCCGAGCTCGTGGCCGCCCCGTGGAGCTCCTCCAGGCACGCGGGGCTGCAGCTCGGCGGCGCGATGCACAACCCGGCGACGACGAGCGCGCGGGAGGAGGTCGCAGCCAGACGGCGGCGTGCGGAGGCGGGGCCTCGGCGGCGGAGCTGTGAGAGAAGAGAGAGAGAGAGATCACCGAGGGATCACGGCTTTGCTGTAGCGCAGGAGAGGATCACCAACAGCACCAGCACACCGAGGTGGACTTCACGCAGAGCTCCATGGCGGGCAGGCCACAGGGACGGTGAGGTGAAGGTTGGGCGGTAGCGCAAGTAGCAGACGGGGAAACTAAAAACGCCGGCGCAAGTGGGCTCGATCCGGACTGGGAATTGCTCGAGGATGAGGCTAGGGAAGTGATTGAGCTGTGAGCGGCGGCGATTTGGAATCGGTGGTCGAAGGCAGGAGGAATCGGCCGGCGGGTGGAGCTCTGCTTGGTTCTTGGTCTGGACTGGACAGAGAAGAGACAAGAGAGAAGGAAGACGATAGCGTGTGCATGCCTTGGCTTCAGACAGCCGTTCAGAACTGAACGACTCAGTTCATGAAGCTAAGGAGCCGAGAAAGTCGATGACTTAGGTTTAATTTTCTCCAAATTTTACATGGAAATATTTGAAACAGTACATACAAAAGTTCAAAAGCACATGTAGGAGTTCATTTCTTGTATTCAAGGATTTGTGATTTGAGCTGTGGTTTGAAAGTTACAGGTTCAAAAGATGGCCAAAAACTCGGCTGAAATTGAGGTTTTAAGTTTCAGAGTTTTTATTCAATTTGCCCGACTTTAGATGCAAATTTAAATTACTTAGACTTTGAAAAATACATGAACAACATGACCCTATGAAAGTTCAAACATCAAAGATTCCATTTTACATCTTATTTGGGTATAGTTCTTAAGGAAAAACAAAAGTTAAATGGCTCTAAAGATGGACATTTTTCATTGTCATTGCAGAGTTTCAGTGAAGGTCCAAAACATGGGCTTAAATAAGGTTTTGAACATTCAGATAATGTTTTCACACAAGTCATTCAAGTTTAATTTAAATTTGGAATTGAAATATGAAATTTTAAATATATCTCACCGAGCATTAAAAAAATGGAAACGCTAATGAAATAACATGATTAATAACATGCTTTGCTTATAGCTAATGAAATAACATGATTAATAACATGTTTTGCTTATAATAGTTTGGGTAAACTGTTTTAAACATCTAAGTGACACCAGGGGTCATTTAGAAAGGCCGTGATCTCTCTTTCTCTCAAGAGATGCTGGAAAATCTCCTTTTGGCCTAAAGATCAACATTGTACAACAACCTTTGTACATGTCTTTTCTTTTGCATATCATTTGTTTTAAAAAAGCGATATTTTGTGTAAATTATATGTGCCCGTTGCAACGCACGGGCTCTTACCTATCTCCAAAAGCATCTTGTATTTGTATCTTTGCAAACTGCAAATCTGCAACTGGAGCGGCAGAGGAGAACTACCGTCTTTCCATCCACTCCACCAGAACGGCCACGCAAGCAAGGAGTGGGTCCCAGTCAAGGCTCCACGCTCCAGCGTGTCCGCGCTTACATGGTGGACCCAAACGTTGCCGCTACGAAACCCACTCCTGAGCCGATGGGCCTGACCGTGGGCCTGCGGCCGGTCCAAAATATCAACGGCCACCTCAGCACGCGCCCCCGCCCCGGTCACGTGCCCCCCCCCCCCCCCCCCCCCCCCCCTCACGCGCTAGGGTTTTCGCGGCGTACCTACAAGTAGTCCAAACCCAGACCGCTCTCCCCCTCTTTTCCGGCCGCGCCTTCCCCTCGCAGCCGCCAGCCCCCAACCGCTCCTCCCCGAGCTCGCCGCCGCCACCAAAACTTACCCCCGCCATGTCTCCCGCGCTCACCGACGCGGAGCCCATGGCCGTCGACGACTCCGCCTCCAAGAAGGCCAAGCGCAAGCAGCTCAAGGCTGCCGCCGCCGCCGCGGCGGAGGCTGAGGCGGCGGAGGCCGCTTCGGCGAAGAAGAAAGAGAAGAAGGAGAAGAAGCGGAAGGCGAAGGAGCCTTCCCCGTCCTCGGAGGACGAGGAGGAGAAGAGCAGCACCAGCTCCGAGGAGACGGCCCCCGCCGCCAAGAAGGCGAAGAAGGAGAAGGCGAAGAAGAGCGCCGAGGCCTCGCCTTCAGCCTCGGTAGACGACGGCGAGGTCACGGCTAGCAGCGACGAGGATACCGCGGACCCGAACGCGCTCACCAACTTCCGGATATCGGAGCCGCTGAGGCAGAGGCTCAAGTCCAAGGGGATCAAGGCGCTGTTCCCCATCCAAGCAACCACCTTCGACCTCGTCCTCGACGGCAGCGACTTGGTCGGCCGCGCGCGCACTGGCCAGGTGAGATACCCTTCAATTCATTAAAAAAAACAAATTGTGATTCATTTAGTAGGGATGCAGGGTGCCAGGATGTGGTTGTGTTTCGTAGCATCTGTGGCCCTTTGAATTGGTAGACTGCGCTGTGCTCGTACACTTAATAATATTACCTGGGGAGCGCTTTGGGAACTGTTCTGATAGGAATCCAGTAAAATCATGGTACCTTTGGAATTGGGACTATGTGTTCATGATTGGGAGCATGTACGAAAGTGGCTATTTCTGAAATTCAGTTAACATTTCTCTTCAGTATAGTAACGGCTGTTTCTGATAGTCAGTTAACCCTTTTCTGGAAAATTATGTAGTGCTGGATGGGAATGGCGGTTTCTGACAGTCAGTTAACCTTCAGTTCAGGATTATAAATTATTTGTAGTATACTGTACTGGAGTGTGTGGAAATTCCCTTAATTTCTCATTATATAGAACTCGATAAGTGGCACGAGGAATAACATTGTTCTTCTCAACTTTCTCTGTAAACTTGTATGACTGATGGTGTTATCAACTATAGGGCAAAACTTTGGCTTTTGTACTGCCCATATTGGAGTCCTTGGTTAATGGGACACACAAGGCATCCCGGGAAACTGGCTATGGCAGGCCTCCAAGTGTTTTGGTTCTGCTGCCAACCAGAGAGCTGGCCAATCAGGTAAAACTTGTACCGGTATCTGATTTTAAGAGAGTAAAACTTTCGTTTGGTTTTGACATTAACACGATGAACTTCAGGTGCATGCGGACTTTGAGTTTTATGGTGCAACATATGGGCTTTCTGCGTGTTGTGTGTATGGGGGTTCCCCTTATCGTGCTCAAGAAATGGCATTGAGAAAGGGGGCGGACATTGTTGTTGGGACTCCTGGTCGTGTCAAGGTAATTTTTTTGTCTTTATTGATATATGACCCATTGGATGTGAGCAAATTTTTCCTTATCTTATGCGTTCTGCATTACTTCTTTGCTCAGGATTTAATTGTAAAAGGAACTCTCAATTTGAAGTGTTTGAAATTCCGTGTCCTTGACGAAGCTGATGAGATGCTTAACATGGGCTTTGTTGATGACGTAGAGCTCATTCTTGGTATGTTCATTCATTAGTTTCTTAGTCTCATATAGTTTCTTTCAGCTAAGGAAGGCAGTACTTCATAGTATTTTACAATTAACAGCAATGATTAATTTTCTATTTGAGGTAACTTGTAACATAATCAGATGCTTCATACGTGAACAGGCAAAGTTCAAGATGTTACCAAAGTACAGACACTACTGTTCAGTGCTACTCTGCCAGATTGGGTTAATAAGGTAAACTCGCTTTATCTGTTTTTCAGGGCATCTCAATTCTCAGTGTTCAGTTTATATGAACTGACAATCTATTCTGGAATCATTTTAGCTCTCCATGAGGTTCCTGAAACGTGACAGGAAGACAGTTGATCTTGTTGGCAATGAAAAACTGAAGGCTAGTGCATCTGTCAAGCATCTTGCTCTACCTTGTAACAAGGCAGCAAGGGCTCAAGTTATTCCAGACATTATCCGATGCTATAGTCAGTATGTACTCCCCATACACGGTCTTAATTAAATCACTGTTGATTGTCATCAACTTTGCTAAACGTCTCTTTTGTTCAGTGGTGGCCGAACCATAATCTTCACCGAGACAAAGGACAATGCATCAGAGCTTTCTGGTTTAATCCCTGGATCCCGTGCCTTGCATGGAGATGTTGTGCAAGCTCAGCGTGAAGTAAGTTATTGATTTAGTGTCTTGACTGCATTCAATACTCCCAATATGCTGCTTAATCTGCAATACTTGGATAACATGTTTTTTATTAATGTTGCTGGCAATATTCATGTTAATAATGTGTACTTTGCTTACATTTAGTAATCTAAGTGACATAACAACTATCTTCTCCTTGCTCTGAACCCCATTCTTTATTTTCAAATTATTGAGTGTCAATCAATTGGAAATGTTGTTGTGAATCATTTTTTAGTTTCTACCCAACCATTAGAATGCTGTAATAGTTGATAAGGTACATATATTTGATATAGGCGTACAATTTTGTAGGTTATTCTTGCTGGATTTCGGGGTGGCAGATTCCAAGTTTTGGTTGCTACAAATGTTGCAGCTCGTGGTCTGGACATTAACGATGTGCAACTTATCATTCAGGTATGTATTATTTTGCACTTCTGTACTTTTATAATAATTAGGTTTTTACTCACTCACTGATCATACAAATTCCAGTGTGAACCTCCACGTGATGTTGAAGCTTACATACATCGGTCAGGGCGGACAGGGAGAGCAGGTATGTTAAATAGGAAGCATGTGGCATGTGTGTGCCGTTGTTTATTGCAAGTTGCTAACTCAATACATGTTGATTTTCAGGTAACACTGGTGTTGCTGTCATGCTTTATGAGCCCAGATACAAGCACAGTGTGAGCAGATTAGAAAGGGAGTCAGGAGTGAAGTTTGAACATATCTCTGCGCCACAGCCTACTGATGTGGCACAATCTGCTGGCACCGAAGCTGCAGATGCTATTGCGGGCGTGTCGGACAGGTAAGATACTTCCATGGCCATTTTGGGATAAACATGTTTCTTTTGTAAATTGGTTTTTGTCACTAACTGTGTGGATGGGTGCCGTTGCAGTGTTATCCCTGTTTTCCGTCAGCAAGCAGAGCAGCTGCTAAGCTCTTCTAGTCTGTCTGCAGCTGACTTACTAGCGAAAGCACTGGCAAAGGCAGTTGTAAGTTGGTTACTCATTTTACATTTCTAGTTCTCTTCTCTCTTCTAGGTGATATTGGCAGTTGATTAACAGGAATTTGTTCATTTAGGGTTACACGGACATAAAGAAAAGATCATTGCTCTCTTCTATGGAGGATTACACCACATTACATCTTCAAACTGGCAGGCCTATGTGGTCACCGGGGTAAGTGGCTATTATAAGTCTGCACTTACTACACCTGTCTTGATTCTTCCATTATCTCCAATTGATCGGAAAATCCTTTTCTGCATGCAGGTTTGCTTTTACTATATTGAAAAGGTTTATGCCAGAAGAGAAGCTTGCAGATGTAAAGGGTGCCACCCTAACAGCTGATGGGACAGGGGTTGTTTTTGATGTTCCTGCAGCAGATGTTGAGGACTACATTCAAGGTATCCTTTTCGCTTCTTTTTGCAAAATTTTGTCTGGCCGGTATGGGCATGAAAATTTTTATTTTCTGCTATGCTGCAAAATCCATGGAAATCCTCCTCATCTTGTTATGCAATTCAAATAAAGGCAGTTGATCCATCCTAGTGCTGTATTCAAATATACAAATGTCAATATGCTTGCATACAACCGCTTGTAAACTCACTGCATGATCTTGCAGCTTCGGAGAGTGCTGCCCAGGTAACAATTGATGAAGTGAAGCAGATGCCTCCCTTGCAAGAGAGAGAGCAGAACTCTGGCGGTGGAAGATTTGGCCGTGGAGGTGGCAGTAGGTTCGGTGGCGGCGGCGGCGGCCGTGGAGGTGGTGGCAGGTTTGGTGGTGGTGGAGGCAGAGGTGGAGGTGGCAGCAGGTTTGGTGGCAGGGGAGGCGGTGGCAATAGGTTTAACAGGAGAAATTAGTTCAGCAGGGTTGATGAAATGAAGGCAATGTCATTTTTGACGTAGAATTGAGAGGAAGAAGAGGCGGAGGCAATAGCCAGTTTTGGCTGCGAGTGTATCGGCTTTTATTTATTTGCTAGTGTTTGTCACCTGGATTATTATGATCAATTTTGCCGTCGCAAGTGTACAATTTTGATCTTGTACCCCATACAGATATCAACTGTTGTGACTTATGAGTAAAGATAGGTCTTGCAACTTCTTGAGCACAAGTGTACTTTCGGTCAACTTCGACCTTTTGAGCTCCTCTCGCTTGTAATTCATAATGGCTGATCGGTATCGCTACCTGATTTCAACTTCTATTTGCTTCTAAACACGTTCAGATCATATATAATTGGTTCGAGGAATGCAGTGATCTGTGATGGGTTTTCTAAAATTTTCCGTCAGGGACACATTCCTCCAACCGGACAGTATTAATTGACATTGGTTGAGAGTTGGGACGTCTCATTTTGATGTAGGAATGATTAGATAGTGCAACCGACATGAATTTGTACCGTGGCAATTTGTTGATCCCCCAAATCTTCCAGAGCGCCGACGAGTCGCGTGGTCATGCAGGTCACAATGTCACATGATCCCAGTTGCATGCCACTTCTGGCTCTCCCAAAGACTACGAACGGATGCCACAAGTTATATAGGCCCAGTTCCATGCGTTTCTCTAGCGTGTTTAAATGAGTGAAGAGTGGTGAAAAGTGATGAAAACATTTTGCATTGGGCTGTGTGCATAGAGAGAAGAAATGAACTAACACGGTTCTCTAGGTGAAAACTTTTTATGAAGTTGAGGAAATAAACAGGCCTTCGAAAAAGTTTTCACACTTTTCATCCTATTCACCCCAACTAACGACGGCACAGAGAACACTAGAGAACGGCACTAATCTTTGCGCACGGTTCATCACGAGAAGCGATCTCCTGAGCGAATTCCGTTTGATTCGGTTTCTCATCTGTGTTGTCGAGTTCTCGTCGCGAAAGGCCTCGACGGACCAATGCGGATGAGCGCGCCCGCCATTGCTGGCAGCGGTGCACGGAGACGTCGACTGTTCACGGCACACGATCATAAGGATCTGGCACGTCGGCCGTGTCACGGTTCGTAGACGCGACGCGACGCGACGCAACGAAACGCAACGTCAATGGCACGGGTTGCACACGTGTAACAGCACGGCATGGGGAAAAAAAAGCATGCACAAGACACCGACCGCCCAACGAATTATTCTGCGGGGCCAATTTTCATCACGGAACAGATCGATCTCCAAGCATAATTCCGCTTTTTCACACGGCTCCCATCCCGTCGCCACCGCGAACCATCATCGGGCCCATCCAAACGGACCACGCCGATTTCTCGCCGGAGCGTCGTTTGTTTGGTGGTGGCGGCGCGCGCCGCACGTCGCGGCTCTCGCTCGGTCCTGGTTCCGGCCGAGGACGACGCCGACCGGCCACGCAACACCAATCGATCACCAATCATCCGTCCGCCCCCCCACGCGCGCTGACCGGTGAACGCGCCGCCACGTCGATCACATCGCGCCCGCGGCAACGAAGGGGTCGTGGTGGAGCCCGATCGTCGATAGCAGCGGCGGGCCCCGCCGCACAGTGATCCAGACCCTCACCTTCCTCCCGGAGACGGCGCAGGGCAGCCGGTGGAGCCGCTTGTGCCCCACCGTGGTGCCGTTCGCCACGGGCCACCAGATTCACCGAGAGGGTCTAAAAAATTTCACGTTAATCTAAAAAAGTGAAAAATCTTTACCGTTGGATTTTATGAAGATCTAACGGTGCATATTCATCCTAGAAGTCCATGCAAATACATATTCAGAATTTATGTATAAGATTTAATAACATGGAAGTATGTATTACATTACAACTCAAAATCCAATAAACAAACATGGATCGCTTATAGAGTCATAAAGAAAAGAAGTGTCGGGTCCATCTATTCAGATTTTAGTGCCGTAGCTAGCTAGCAGCTTGCAATCACGAGCACTATGTCAACAGACCATCATCGGCAATAAAGAAATAAGAAAAAAATAAAAATAGTTAACTATATATATACAACTATATATATACAGAGTCAGACTAAATCACGAAGCTCCAACGAATTGGCCTGAAAGAGTCGAGAAACGTTTGTTAAACAACTCTGGACGTGTTTGATAAGGCTTATCCACTGGCTTCTTTTGTGGCTAGCTTTTTGTAAAAATTAAAGACGACTTTACCTAAGAAGCCCTTAAAGACGTCTTTTCCTAAGAAGCCCATATGAAACTTGAGAACGGCTTACCCCATGGAGGATTAGAAAAAATGACTTCATCAAAAAAATTTATAATAACGAGAAACATATACAAAATTAAGAAAGTTACAAAAGGGCCCTCCAAAGAGGAGGCTTAATTAGATTCTTCTCTCTCCCAAGCATTAAAGTAGTGTTCCTAAAATTACCACATTGCGACCATAAAGAAGTTGTTTCTCATTTTTTTTAAAAAAGTTTTGGCTAAAAAATATTGTTTCACAATTGAAACTAAAGCCAAAATCATTTTAGGAGTCTCGAGCCCTACCAAACAGGCTCTGAGGTAGGATGCTATAAAGTTTTGTTAAGGTGACTCAATTAACAGACAATATAAAAATATAAGTGATTGATAAAAAGAAAGTGATCATAGCTTAACATATAGGTGGGAGCAATTGTGGCAATGAGAAGTGGCGGCAGAATTGAGAATTTGAGATGGCACGATGATCTATAGACAGCCTATTGACATGGTCAAGCAAATGTGCTCAAGCTACTCACATTGGGAAGGGGTACAAATGTTCCAATCAACGTCCCAAGGGAAATAAGAACTACCGATCAAGCTTTAGTCACAATTTTGAGGGTCACAAATATTTACAAAGTACAAAAAAATTGAATCAAGAAGCCACTACACCGCGTTAATTGAAAAGAATAAAAGAACCATATGATTTTATGATGATCTAACGCTCTATATTAAACCAAATAGACCATGCCTAATACGATTCCTAAATAAAAATTTCAAAGAAAAATAGTGAAAATTAGTATTTTGTTTTTCATATGGATCTGGAACAAATACCAAAATAAAGATTCCAAGTAAAAAAAATTTAGTAAATGCCACCAAACTCAAGAACAATGAAAAGTCATATGACCTCAATAAAAATTAGAAAGGAAGAATTCTAAATAAATATTTTATTAAAATAAAAAATAGTGGTTTCAATTGCTATAAAAACAATAATGCCATCTCCTTCAATCTTCAAGCTTAAATTGACATGTTAATTATATATAAAAAAGAAACGATCAATATTCTCGAATCAGGTGGGCCTAGATTATAATTGTGGAGATAGATCTTTGAAACAACATTCATGTTAGAAAGTTTATAAAAATGTCAAAGAATCCATGCAACAATTGGGCAGCTCAACTATCTCATATGGGGTTTCAATTAATTATGATGGCTTATTTACGATGGTGTATATTCCATATTATTTTTAAGCATGTAAGAGAGAGAATAGAAATGTATATGATAACATGAAGGAGGTTATCCTCAGCTGTTATTCAGTCAAAAAGATCGGGTCGGTCTAAGCTCGCCCAAAAGTCTATTTCATTCATTTTCTAAAAAAAAGAACAGGAAGCCTTGACCTAGACTGAAATAAAAGATGGGCCCGACAGTATCCTTTGTGATGGTCATGGATATATTTTTTTAGCTCAAAATAAATCGAGTTTTTTGGCCCGACACCTAAAATGCTTAGATATATTAAAACCTTAGGATAATTTTTCATACACAGTTGCTAAAACTCTCAATATATAAAAAGGTGGATCGACAATCCAAATCTTCATGGTATTTTTTAAATAAAATACAAAAATATTCATATACAAGATATTGTTTTTCTCTTGAATTTATGATTAAGAAAATACTTTACAAAATATGATTGATGAAAAAATAATATAGAATACTCAATTTGGTGCATTTAAAAAGTAATTACAGCGACCCCATTTAGAAGTTTATTTGTGTTTATTTTTTTAGCAAACACATAACATAAATATTGAGAAAAATCTAGCTACCCGCGCAAATTGCGCGGGCCAACTTGCTAGTTACTTAGATTAGAGATTAGCGGTTCACACAACAATGTGCATACAAGTACCAGAGCACATGAGCACGCTGTGTCTCGGTAATTCAGTACCACAATATCTTTAATTTCTAGCCGAAACTATAGCTGACTACAAGGTTCGGTCATCCAGGAATACAGAGAGCAATTGCTCAGAGAATACAACATATCTAAACACGTAACCATGTGCATCATTAGTTTACCGAACAGGATGTCTACATAAGAGACACCGATACAACAGTATCGTAGTAATTCAGCAATCATACATTTTCATGAGTTATTTAAGATATCCTGGGAAAAGCAATTGGATGATTCGGTGCTACGAAAGAGAAATTACTGAAAGGGAGAGGAATTTTGGCAGAACAATGAACTCACCGGGTGTGAAAATTCGCCAGCACCGTTTGATCTAGATCCCGCTGGACAACACGCGTGCTCGCAGCTAGAATTACTGGACCCCAGGCGCACTGCACCCAGCAGCAATGCCGCCGCCGCCGGAATCTCGTGGTGCTCCCGCTACTAGGTTGGCTGGTTGGGTGTACAATAATATTCTACACCTAAGGTGTACAGTAGCGCTATCCAATCTAATATTAGTGGTATATAATGATAAAGTTTAATTAATTTTAGTATAATTAATTATATTAAATTTAAATATATTATATTGTTAATAAATGAATAAATTATATTAAAGTGTATTAGTGTGCTTATTTTTGTTATTAAATGATAGTTATGTATTGATGAAGCTTGTTTTTATATTTATTTCGATATATTTAATTATTTATTGAAAAAATATTTACAATAAGATATTAATTATGCACTATATACTAACTATTTGTAAAATGATTTTTGATCAACAATTATAAAACCATCGATAAAACAAATTGATACCATTATGAAGCTATGTTAAAAGTCAAGTAAACATCTGAATGCGAATCCGAATTCGAACTACTCGTTTTGTATTCGTATTGGTATTAAATGTGGTAAATAGTGACATCTGAATTCGATTCCATGCGTATTCGATTCGAATACTATTTTTTTAGAATACTTTGTTTTTTATAATACTTTTTAAATACTAAACTAAAGTATTCTATATCTATAAAAAATGAATGCAATAGATAATACGAAAATTGCAATAAAGGGGGAACTAATTAAAAATACTTGATTTTTTTTCCATTCTCATCGCCTTTCTATCCTTCTAATCAAACTTCGGTAAGTTTAGGATTATGGTGTTTCGCTCTAAATTGTTTACTCGGTGATTGAGTTTAGAGAAGATAAGAGCTCGCGTCGAAAAAGTAGAGGCGTCGCATAGAAATGGTAAATATTTAGCCTACCAATAATTAGAGTTGAGTTGGATTGTGAAGAATACATAAGACCATGACCATGACCATTACCATACCTAGCGCCACAACCATGCCCCCCCCCCCCCCCCTGCCATGCGGGTAGCGCCAGAGCAAAAAGAGCATGAGAGAAGAGAGGAAATGGTAGATGAAAAATCTACTGAGTCGTGCGGATATCATACACTGCTCGTAAAAATTGTAGATCTGTTTGGTTTTTCAGTCATAACGAGTTTATTCTTACTTATTTTATCTTTTCTTCCTCATAAAATACTATTGAAACAACGAAAATCAGCTATAACCGATGAACTTATCCATCAACGAAACTGGTTAAATGTCTAGCTAAAGTGGCATCACAGGCAATACACGACGCAAGAGGTGCGAATCGAACTACTCGCTGTGACATTCTTGCTATCACCAACCATCATGCTCGCCACGCGGCCGAAAGAAAAAACAAAATTGCCTACGAAATGAGGAATACCCACGCGGCCTGTAAGATGTCAATGGCACATCGTGCCAGCTGCTTCCGTACTTCCTATAGCACCGGTAACAAGTCACAACAGTAAATCGATGTCAATGGCACATCGTGCGAGCTGCTTCCGTACTTCATATAGCACCGGTAGCAAGTCACAACAGTAAGGACGTTTACTGAAATGAAGACAAGGTAAATCAGTCCTGGCACCCTACCGAATGCGAACGAGATCCTTTGCCTTTGGTTCCTCTACAGTCGAGTCGCTGCCAGGTAGATCCAAGCTCCGCAGAGCCCACATGGCAGTGACTCAATGGTAGAGGGCCAAATTTGTCTCAAAGATATATCCAGGAACACCAGGGACCCTTGATCGGCCCTCGCAACCATACATCATATTGATGACAACGGACATACATGCTTAACATAGTACACACGGCCAAACAAATATAGTCCAGAGCACATAGTCAAAACGATGCACAAGATAGTATCCCTCAATAATGCAATCCCTCATAACCATCATGGATGATATATTGTACCAGGTTTTGATCTTGCCTGCCGAATAATTTCAGCCTCTGCTGATAAGGTTCTGAAATGAGGCCATCATCTTACAGCATTGGTTTCGCCATTTTTGTTTCCAGCTTACACACCACCATGGTAACTAGCAACCCTCTGTACGAACTTGCTTGCCACGTCCCAGGCTTCCATCTCTCCTACTCGTTTCAGCCATCATTCCCTGCATTCTTGTTTCAGGTATCAGGCAAAAGTGCATGTCTTAGTCAAATAAAAAAAATGCCCGGTGAAAAAAAAATTCTATTAGATTATGAGAGGTATCATACTTGCAGAAGTTACATTATCTATAACATTGACCATAAAATAGAAGACCCGCAAACCAATTAAAATTCCAGAAAAGAATTCTACTAGCGCTGCACTTTGTCAAAGGAGTATTAGCATTACCATTTTTGTTCACACCATCTCTATTCTGACTGTATTGAGTATATTTGTCATGCAGCATCAAAGTTTCAGGAAATTGAAAGCCCTCTACCATTCCATGGTACCTTAATATCTTGTTATTTTAATATGGAACTTGAAAGTCATCTTCCCATTCCATGGGAACATAATAGACTGTCAATTTTTACAGGGTCACGGATCAACTGTTTGCGTTATTCCCCCTCAAATAAGCCAACCATAGGGATCCCTGAAACTGCTAGGCTAGACAAACTAGCTTATCTATTTCGCTGATAACATGTGTTCTGTGCTACAGGAATAATTTTGGTTCCAACAAAAAAAAACCCCATCAACACCAAAGCACAATCATGTAGCAAAGCATGTGCACATTCCAAAAGAAACATTGTTTTCATTGCTGCAAATCGTGCATCTTATCGTTTTGACATTTACCCAGGAAATTTGTTCAACAAGGGTGAGTCACACAGCACGTAATGCATGAAAGCTGAATCCTAGGTGCACATTTTATGTCAATTGGACAATGATCAAGCAAGAGGCATATATTAAAGCTGAATCCTAGCTCTGTTAGGATAACTGCCATTGGGTATTCATGAAATTATTCATGTGACATAATAAGCAAGCAGAAACTTCAGTTGGGAAGTGTTTTACTAAAGTACTGAACAAGATAGGGAGCGATGTAGTGAAATTAAGCTGGACACCATCCACATTGCTGTCTATGTGGTGACAAGAGAAAGAAGTACTACTTTTATGGATGGGACTATTACGTTCTTGTCCCTACTTTGAACCTCAATTGTAATTTTGCCCACACTTTTTTCCACTTTGCATTTTTACCCTTACTGTTTACCATTGAAGCCTCCGTTTACCCCTATTCCTAACGCTGTTAGTTGCATCCTGAATAAAACAATAAGAAAAATAACAAAGGCCCTGCGAAAAGACTAACTTACCCCTTATCCTGATCGAGCCCGACCCCTCTCTTCCTCTCTGTTTCTCTTGCGTCTATGGAGGCCGGTGCCCTACCGGCGGCTGTGCTGGGCGTTGGGGGGGGCACGGGCAGGAGGCACGTACAGGACATGGGTCAGCCAGGGCGGACTCGGGCGTCCAGGTCGTGGCTGGGGCGCGGGCGCGTGTGGGCGGCCCTGCAGTAGCTCGCCGGAGTTCGCTGGCGAAATTTTCCGCGCCTGGTCAGCGTGCATTCGATTCCTCGCGCATGAGCCTTCCCCTTGAACTCACACATCAGTTTTACTCCTCCGTTCCCTCCTTCCTTCACCGTGCAGGTTCCTCCAGCGGCAAGCTTCATCCGCTCGTTACTGCTCCCTTCGCCATTGCTGCTGTCCTGTCGATCCCAAGCTACTGACGGTGAGATGGCTGGAGCTAGATGATCCCCTCCTCTTCCTTGTACACGTGCTAGTGATCTGTGTGTTCCTCTCCAAGTACTGCAGCACGCGAGCACGGTAGCCTGCCAGCCTGGCAGCTTGGCCCACCCTTCTCCATGTGTGTGCGTGTCTCTGAACTGAACTGGGCAAGAATGTACAGTACAAACTAATAGGGGCTGCTTATTTGTACGTGTGTTCATGAGATTGCAAAAATTATAGTAAAAGAATTATAGATCTAAAAATAGTGGTTCTACTTTTATTGGGGCAGATCAGGCAGTATGATGGGATGTGATCTGGTGGTATATTTGTGGATATGTATGATGGGATGTTATCTATATATGTATGTGGTTTGAATTTATTTTTTGTGTGTCATGATGCTGTCAAAATCATGTCAAATTTTTGTTCATATTTTTATTGAATTGCTGCTGAAATATAATGTCAAACAAGGGTATATCCACAAAGTTTTAAAAAAAGTATGGGTATATCCACAAGGGCAAAATTATCTTCTTTGACACCGTTACGTGATGTTCATGGAGTAGGGGTAAAATGAGCTTTCTTTCTAAACAGTAACGGTAAAAATGCAAAGTGAAAGAAAGTGAGGGTAAAATCACAATTGGGGTTCAAAATAGGGGCGAGAACTCAATAGCAATGCAGCTACAGCATTAACCATCCAGAAACATATTGTTTTCGAAACAATAAATCAGATGGATCTAAAGAATACTAGTTCACATTATCAAATAATGAAAAACGAAAATCAGAATCATACTGTATAATGGAAATATGGAACACATTATTTGATTGAAACATAGGCGTAACAAATCTACATCCGCTTTGGAATAAAGGCACCTAAAGTAATCTTCTTCCAGTGCAAGCTAGTCTACCTTTGAAACCTTAGATTGTAACTCAATTTACAAAGCAAGGATAGAAAAGTTCATAACAAGAATACCTGGTAGATGACCATTGCCCATATGCTTGGAGATCTCACATTGAAGGTAGGTGAATCCATAACCCAGCGGTCTTCCAGAGCCAAAATGTGCCACATCTTTGACAGTCTTGCTCCTCATATCAAGAGCCATCACATATGCCTTGCCCTTGTGGTGATCTGGTGTCTGCATGATGTAAACAACATCTCTGTCATGCAAGCTCAGAGCAGGATAGCCTGCGTGTATTCCGTTCAAGGTTGACTCGGTATCACCACCCTCCTCTGGTAGCATTTGGGCACACACTAGGCTGTTCACTGGGACCTCAGATAATTTGGTAGTGCAGTCCTCCACCCAGTTGTTACCAGATCCAATGCTTGAAATTTTTATTTTCTTTGTTGCAGCAACCCAACCTTCAGTGATGCAGGTGTTTCCAGCGTCTGAACCCGGTTGGACGTGATTGTACATCTCAAAATACTTGATGCAACCATCAACAACAATGATGTTCCGGATATACATCGGATAACCCCTGAGTGGCTTGGTCACCGGCGATGACGGTAGTGGGATATAGAGAAGGCACCGGTTGTCCTTCAGAAGGTCACATATGAGGATGCCCCTCCAGAGGTCCACCCAACCCACTGAACCAAACCGCCCCCCAATGGTGATCACCTTGTTCAGAGAGAAATAGTTGAAGTCTTGCGGCGACTCAACATGCATCAACTTGGTGCTCCAGCTCTTTGTGTTGGAGTTGTACAGGTGGAGATCAAACTGCTTATCGGCGTACTGCCAGTCGATGAATGCCCTGCGTAGCACGGCGAGATAGAACATATCCTGGTCGCGCCGGCGCAGCAGGGTAACCTCGGTGTCGGAAAACATGAAGTCGGGGGGCGTGTGGACCAGCTTAAGAGACGGCGGCTTGTTCTTGTCGCCGGCCTCATAGACGAAGTAGCGGATATTCTCAGGGTCCCGGCGGTCGCGCCGAGGGCAGATGGCGATGCGGAGCAGGACAAGGTCGTCCACCGCACAGATGACCTTGGGCATGTCACCGAAAGCGCAGGGCTTCAGGTCGGGGCAATGGACGGTGAAATAGGAGACGCGCGGTGGGCTGGCCACCCAAAAGGTGACCAGGATGCGCTTGCCCCTATTGCTCTTACTCCTGCACCTGCGGCCATTGGCGGTGGTGGCGTTGGTGCGGTCGCTGAGGTAGCCGAAAGGGTCGAGGAGGATCGACCCCGGAGGAGGGGAATCCGGATCCTCGGGTTGGATAGGTGGAGGGATCGAAAGCAAGTTAGGCATTCCTTCGGATTTTGGAGGAGAGGAATTGGTGGTCTGGTGGCGGCCGGAGCAGGAGGAATGGAAGTGGAACCCTAACGCGCACCAGGCGGACGCGATAGCAAGCTTTATGTGGCTCGCGGGCACACATGGGCCTACGACTCGATTTTTGGGAAACGTATGGGCCTTGTGAGTGCAAGAAAAAAAGGTGCATTTCAAGAGTGAAAAAGTCCTTTTGACCCCCTTGAACTATTGTCCGGGTACTGAACATCTCGAATCCGCTCGTTTTACACCCCTCAGCGGTCGAAGACGGTTTACATGATAGGGCCCACCTGTCAGGTACCATATCGCCTCAAAATCAAGCTTAATTAAATTCCTTAAGGCCCCGGTTGGATGCCAACATTGGAGCTCGGAATTTGAAATTGGCATTGGTGTAGCCGAAATTTGTTGTTTGGGTGGTTGTGGAACTTCGCTCGAATACCTCACGGCATTCAGCCTAGCTGCACCCCTTCCCCCAATACCGAGCCAATCCGCTCCGTATTGCGCGGAAACCGCCCTCCCCTTTCTCCCGCATCTCCCCTTCGTCGTGTAACACCGTAGGTGTTTAAGTTTCCAATCCAGTCATCATGAACATGATGGTGAAGAAGGATTCTCATAATGGTCATTTGGTCCAATTTTAATTTTGGGCTAAATTCATCCCAAAAGTGCAAATTTAAGTTTAAAGGTGGAAAAATTCAAACAAAAATTTGGATCCATAGTTTGAAGTGTTTAGAACTTAGAGCATTTAAGCTTGGAGTCAAATTGAGCTCATGAGGACCTCAATTAAATAATGAAAGAAAAGAACAAAGGGCACTATTCACCAGCTGAAAACAGAATTTTGGCAAGTCTGAAAGATGCAGTAGTTGCTCCATTTGAAGCAAGTATAACTTTGGATTTTCTTTATATACCACCCCAGTATCCAACACAAAAGTGAAATATGGTGGTTTGTACATGTTGTGGAAATGATATCACAACTTAGTTGGGCTGTTAAGCATTTCTTTTGAGTTAGCCATCTCAGGTAAATATTATGTTTCTGCTGTCAGCCTGAGAAATATTCCAAGTCTGGAACAGCTGAAAAACCTTCAACATGGAGCTCGAATTTGAAAGGTTTTTGTGTATAAACTTTGGTGAACTTCATGTCTGGAGCAATCTTAGATATATAGAGGGTAGATGGGGGCTCTTTTTCTAGAGTAGAAGTGGTGTTTTTCTATTTAAATTGAGGCTCAAAGTTGGTTAAATGGGACAGTTTCAGAAATTCAATGAACTGAATGCAAAAATCTGGACAGTTAAGGCCGAATTCTGGACAGTTTTGAAAGGAGTATTTCTTTCATTTTTGTATATGAAGTACTCACGAACTTCATGCAAAATGGAATGTTGGATACTTGAACTATTACCCTGCCAAATCTTGTTTGAAATAGAGGTGGTTTGCTATTTCTTTGGAGCCTCTACTTTTGGATGGATCACACCGCAATCTCTGAAAATATGATGAACTGGACAGACAGATGGAACTCTAATTTTTCCCCAATGTTCAGAGATCAAATTCGAGATATTGGATGAATTTTTGGCCAAACCATCTATATCAAAGTTGAAGCTCGTTGGTTCATCTCAAAGTTTGTTTAAGGTTTTGAGGGAAGTTTGGATTTGAAATTTGGAGAAAGATTGGAATCAAAATGGGCAAATTGGAGAGGAAAGAGAGGGGGGAATAGGTAACAGACCGTGGGAGCTGTCTGCCTTCTTGCCGCCGGCGAGCAGAGACTGCACCGGCCGAGCCACGTGTCGGCATCACCAGAGGACAGCGTCGTGGGTGCAAGCATGAGGTGGCACGGTGAATGGCGGTAAGTTCCCGCCATTTCCACCTCTTCCCAGTCATCTCGGTCGCCGGCGAAGCTCGCCGTCGTCCGGCTGCCGCTGTCAAAACTCCTCCGCTCAAACCTCTGCCCTGAAGTCCTCTACGTTTTGCACAAGATCCCAACCGAAACCATCAACTACAGAGCCCATTTTTCCTCAGCGTCGTTGACATCCTCTGTGCTGGTAAGGCAGTCACCATAAAAGTCCATGTTACTGTGGTTTTGATCGAGGTTTGAGGGCTAGAATGAGTCGAGTACGAGCCGTAGATGGTCCAGGAGTTGTTGTTCGGATTTGAGAGGCTCGGGTTCGACCGGCGCAGCCGCGAGCGCCGCCGAGTTCATGGCTGCCGCCATGGGATTGAAGGTTCTGTGCACCGAGCAAGGAAACCGAGGGAAGCACTAGGTGTTCTAGGGTGAGGCAAGTGAGTAGGGAGTGTTCAAGTCCAGGTTTTTCGACGTCGTTGGGTCGGCGTTGCGCCGCGCCGCCGCCTAACCCTAGCCCGGCCGTCGCCGCCTTAGCGCCGCCTTAGCGCCGCCGCTCCGCCGCCCAAGCTGCCACCCCCTGATTACTGTCAGCTACAAGTCCTCGTCACCGTCACCATCGTCGCCGGCGAGCTGGAGGAAGCCATGGCGTCACCACTCGTCACAGGTTGATCTTCGTCCCTCTTTCTACCTCTCAGATAGCATCTATGCATGCACGTTCGGCCACGTTGCGCAGATGGGAGGGAGGCCATCAGGAGCAATCCGATCTACACCCGACGACGACGAGTTGCCCTGACGGCGAGGCGGCCGTAACGCGGCGGGGCTGCCAGAGATGGCGCCGGCATTGATGTGCTGTAGCACCGGCAAGACGGCGGCGGTCGAAGACGACGGAACCGGCGACGACGACCATCCAGTCCATGCTGTCGGGTACGTCGGAGGCGCCGACAGAAGGCAAGGCCGCGTGCACCTTCGTACGCGCCGGTGCACAACCGACGATGAGAAGCACATGAAGATGTGCATCTGCTCATGTAGATGCATCACCTCACGGAAAGAAAAGAAGATCAAGACTCGGAGATCGAGACCTAGAGACGACCTCAACACCCGACGACCGCTGCGATCCCGGCGGTCACGGCCACACTTAGCGGCTGCGGTGATCTCGGCAGCCACGGCGATACTCGGCGTCTCCGGTGACCCAGCGGCCATGACGGCACGCTGACGAACTCAGCGCCCACAACACCGACGACTACCTCGACCCCGACACTATCCGACGGCGACACAAGACGGCTACCTTGACCCAGCGGCGGCCGCGGCCTGGTGTTGCTGCGCCTCCGTGGACACGAATGACGGCGCGGGCATGTGGTGCTTTCCCGCTGTTTGAAGCCCTTCATCATCAACCGCCGGCCGCCCGGCCGGGCGAGGCCCGTTACCGGTGTATCGGCGGCGAGCTCCACCTGCAAGTGCACGCGCACACGTACCCTGCTGTGCATGTACGTGAATGCATTTCTCTACAAGTTGAGAAGCCACTCGAAGATCATGAATGCATGTGTGTCTACACGTACCTAGACGCACGACTACTCCTAGTCTCCTATCCAGCGGCTCGCGTTCACCCGTCTGCATTGGGATGCGCCAAAAGCAGGGGCGGATCCAGGACCCGGGCTGGGGGGGCTGCATCCCGGGTCCGAGAAGCACTCCTGCACTAGGGAGCATACGGCTGGACCCGGGAGTGCTTCTCCTCGTGGTTCCTCCCTAGTGCAGGAGTGCTTCTCGGACCCGGACCTGAATAATTTCTTCAGAACAGGATGATCAAATCGATGTGTGATCGAGTGCTTTCGTTGATTAACCGGAAGAGGACCTGGACGGATGCCAGATCTAGGAGGAGCAGGGTCGACAGGCAGCACAGTGGCCTGCTCCCCCATTGCTCTCTCTCTGTTTCTCTGTCCTTCTGTGGGAAGTATACACTGACATGGAAATGAACAAGAAGATGAGTGCGGTGACGCAATTGAGAATGGGCACTGCCACTTTGAGAGCACTGCAGATTTGAGAATTTAAGTTTATAAAGTAGACAAGCCTGCACTGCTGTGTACCAAAATTTATTGAAGAACAATCTGATTGTTTCAACGACATGGAAGAATTGTTTACCATCTTCAGAACAACCATGTCTGTCTGTAATTTAGAGATCACCATGAACAAAGAACTGCAAGCAGGGAAGCATTTTTTTTTCGAAAGACCCGGAATGATTTCCGGCATTAATTAATAAGAAGGAAGCAATTTCGGGTGCCAGTGGCACCCAAGTTACAACCTATCCAAAGGATAGGCCAGAGCATCGGAATAGCTCCGCAACGAACAAAGGAAAGAAAAATGTATTACTCGGTACTCGGTGGAGCAACTATGACAGCCAGATGTTTTGCACCGGCAGCACACCAAAGCCTAGCAGATTCTTTGATGCCGTCAATGATCTTCCCTGTAGGTTTCTCTTTGCTACTGAAAATGCGTTCATTTCTTTCACACCAGATTGCCCATACCACCAAGATTGCCAGAGAGCGAGTACCCTTCGCCGTTGTATCAGAAGAGCTCCCTGCCAGATCATGAAACCACGAAGAGAGATCGGCATGCTCCCCCCACCTCTCTGGGCATAACAGTTGTCTCCTCGACCAGATGGCTATCGATCTCCAGACTGTACATGTAATTGGACACTCAGCGAACAGGTGTCTGGCCGTTTCCAAGTTCCTGTAACACATCGGGCAGAAGTAGGAGTTTGGCCATTGACGCATGAGAAGCCTGTCTGCTGTCCAAATTCTGTTTTGAAGCATCAACCACATGAAGAATTTACACCGTGCCGGAGCCCAAACTTTCCAAACTGTTTTGGGGAAGACAGAGAGGAGGCCTCCTTCAAACTGCGTGTCATATGCAGATTTAGCCGTATACTCCCCTGAAGCCGTCCTTTTCCAAACAATCGTGTCCTCTTCAGTAGCTTCCGGGTCGAAGTTAATATCGTCAATAAGCCCCCACAACTTGACATACTCATCCAACAAGGTAACCGTGAGATCATGCGAGACATCCCTGACCCATTGATCGTTGACCAAAGCTTCTTTCACCGATCTATTTTTCCTTTTGCTGTGCTTAAAAAGTTCTGGGAAAAGCATTGCAGGGGCGTTTCCATCTAGCCATGATGACCACCAGAAACTAGCCTTACCCCCGTTATTAATCGTGACCCGTGTTGCCGCTGCAAAAAACGCCCGATCCAATTCATCCACCGGCAGTTCCATGCCAACCCATGGTTTGTGTGGTTGCTTCCATTGAAACCACAGCCAACGTAGTCGAAGTGCCCGACTAAAAGCTGCAAGGTCAGTTATTCCGAGTCCACCTCTATTGATCGGCCGTTGCAGCCGCGCCCAACTGACTTTGCATTTGCCTCCATGGAGCCTTTCATTCCCTGCCCAAAGGAAGCGCCTTCTCACTTTATCAAAGTCCTTGATGAATTTCTTTGGAGGCCTGATCACCGTCAGAAGGTAAACCGGAAGGGAGCTGAGCACTGATCTCACCAGCACACGCCGGCCGCCAGGATTGAGTAGTTTACATTGCCATCCAGAGAGTTTAGCTAATGCCTTGTCTTTGACATGCTGTATGTGGACTAGCCTCAGTCTCCCGAGCACAATTGGCAAGCCTAAATAAGTGAGTGGGAAGCCCACTCGTTGTCCCGGGAAGCTTGCTAGGACCTCGTCCAGGTCTACACCCTGTCCATGAATCACTGCCACAGTGCTCTTCTGAAGATTTATTCTGAGTCCCGTGGCATCCCCGAACTTCCTCATTATCTCTATCACTGTTTCCACATCTTCTTTCACCGGGTTGACAAAAATTACTGCATCATCGGCGTAAAGTGAAAGGCGTAGTTTGGCATGTCTACCTCTGAGTGCCGTGAGGCATCCCTGATCTGCTGCTTTTTGGAACAAGCTTTGCAGTGTGTCGATGGCCAAGATGAATAGGTATGGAGAGAGAGGGTCCCCTTGCCGTAGTCCACGGTGATGCTTAATTGTTGGCCCTGGCACCCCATTGAGTAAGACCGAGGAGGAAGAGCTGCTGAAGATTAAAGCAAGCCAATCTCTCCATCTAGGTGGAAAGCCTCTCTGCTCCAACAGTTCAAACAAGTATTCCCAAGATACCGAGTCGAATGCCTTAGAGATATCGAGCTTGAAAAGCAGGGCTGAGGTCTTGGTTCGGTGATACGCACGGGCAAGGTTTCTGACATATAGAAAATTGTCTTGAATGCATCTTCGTTTGATGAATGCACTCTGGGAGTTTGAAATCAGGCTATCAATGAAAGGCGCCAATCTGATTGCCAGAACCTTTGAGACAAGCTTAGCGAAGGAATGGATCAGACTAATTGGTCGGTAATCCTGTACTTTCTCAGCCACCTCTTTCTTGGGGAGTAGAGAAATCGATGCAGTGTTGAGCTTGTGTAGTGGGCCGGTGTGTAGACTGTGCAGACAGGCAAATGCTGCCACCACGTCATCCTTGATGATAGGCCAGCATGTCTTGTAAAAATCACCAGTGAAACCGTCGGGTCCTGGTGCCTTCTCAGACGGCATCTGCTGAATAGCAGCCCAAATCTCTTCTTCAGTGAATGGCGCATCAAGCCCATGTAGCGAAACATTAGGGAGCTCAAGGTCATCCCAATTTAAGCTGCACTGTCTCTGTTCTCTTGTCCCTAAGGTGGACCGGAAGTGCCTAGTTATTTCCTCCTCTTTTTCTTCATGTGCCCAGGTTATGTCCCCATTCGTCATGGTTAAGCTTGGAATGAGATTCTTTCGCCGTCGTGCATTAGCCTTTAGGTGGAAGAATTTTGTACAGGCGTCACCCTCTTTCAACCAAATTAGGCGCGAGCACTGTCTTCTTCGTGATCTCTCTACCGCCGCCAGCCCCAGGACTCTCACCTTGAGTGCTTTTCTCAACTCTTGTTCTTCCGAGGTCAAGGAGCGCATATCTTGAGCCATATCAAGTCGTAGGATTATCTCTTGAGCAATGTGGAACTGCAGTAAGGCTTCGCCGAAAATGGACTTGCTCCAAGAGCGCAGTGCATAAGCCGTGTTAGTGAGCCTGTGATGTAGGATATTTAACGCTGAAACTCCAACCACCGGTTTTTCCCAAGCAGCCTTGGCAACATCCAGGAACCCTGGCACTTTGATCCAAAAATGCTCAAACTTGAAACGCTCTCTGCGTGGCTGTTGTGGAATTTGTGTGAGGAAGAGTGGGCAGTGATCTGAAGCAGAGGAGGATAAGGCGTGTAAGCAGATGGAGGGGAAGGCCAGATCCCAATCTTTGTTGCAGAAGACTCGATCAAGCCGCACCAAAGTCGGGTTTATCCTTTCGTTACTCCATGTAAACTTCCGATTTTGCAGGGCGATCTCCAACAGTTCACAGAAGTCCAATGTTCTCCTGAACATCCCCATCAGACGGCGGTTGAGGTTGAGATTGCTCTTGTCCTGACTTGAGTAGATCAAATTGAAGTCACCTAAGCACACCCATGGCTGGTTAATCACTGGCCCGATTCCTTGCTATTCAGTCAAGAATCGTGGCTTGTCGACATCAGTAGAAGGACCATAGACCACAGTTAGCAGGAAGGAAATATTGGAGAGCCTTAAGGTGACTGTTGCCGTCAAGGAGAACTCAGCCAAAGAAGGATTGTCAGCTTGCACATAATCAGCGTCCCAAGCAAGCACAATCCCTCCACTCACCCCCACAGCCGGGAGGTAGCAGAAGCTTGCCAGGCGTTGCCCAAGGAATTCAGTAGCCAGGCTGTTAGGAATTACTTCTAATTTGGTTTCTTGTAGACAAGCTATTAAAGGTCTGGAAGCTTGCAACAGCTTAAGCACTTCTTCTCTTCGCACAGAAGAATTAAGGCCCCGGACATTCCAACTAAAGATTGCAAATTTACTATTCATTTGAAACTAACAGGCAACAACAAGCAGGGCAGACAGCAGCTGGGAACAGGAAGTACAACTGATTGCAAGTACTAATAAAAGGAGCACAAATTCTCCACTCCGCCACAGCCAACAGCAACCACCAACAGATCATCAAGCCAGTACCGCTAGACGAGCAGGCTACTACCACTACCAACAACATCTGAGAAACTAAGATGCAACCTATCATATGGAAAACTAGGATACAACGCGAGCAGGCCCACATCCATGTCAGTTCGCCTCCACACTTGCCGCCTCCGCCTCCGCCGCCAGTGCCGCGGAAGCAGCCATCACCACCCCACTGGCCACCTTGCTAACCACAGCTAGCGCCTTCACCGTCTTCGTAGGCAGCGGTCCACCGTACATCCCCTCATACTGTGCCATTGCCTCGTCCCCAATGGCCTCGCCGTGCCCAACAAAGTCCAGCTCCCTCATGAGGCGATGAGTTGCCCTGCGAGAGACCGGAACCGAAGACGGCCTGGCCATCAGCCTGGAGCTTTGCCTCTTCTGGAACACCTGCGGGGTCGGCTGTGGTGGTGGCGGCGCGGCCACCGGCTGACGCACCTCTGCAAACACCGAACCCAGAAACTCCTTCCGCGCCGAAACGGCATCATCCACAACATCCTCCACTGCAGTCGCCGGAAGTGGCCCATCTATGTCCATGCTATGGACCTGATCTGCCAGGATGTCCAGCTGGGCCGGCGTTCCCTGGCCCATAGGCGCAGTGCCATTGGCACCCTCCTCGTACTGGGCCAAGTGACTGCGAAGCCCAAGTCGAGTTGCCTCAACGTGCTGGCCCAGGATATCAGGCCCATGCTCCACAGCTCCCGAACCAGCAGCCCACAGATCTGAAACAGGGACATATGCAGGAGAAACAGGATACCTTTCTCCATCCGTAACAGACGCCGTTGGTGAGTAGTGCGAGTGTCGCTGCAGGGCACTAGCCACCTCAAGGAGCATCGGGTCAAGCTCCTTCCTAGGAAGAAGATCCGCACACGACACCGTATCCTGGCACAGACTGGCGATAAAGTCTATGACAGGATCAGGCCCACGCAGCAGGGATGAAGCAGCCTTGGTGCGCTCCAGAGCACGCTCCTGTCACCCCTGGCGCTCCAGAGCGCACTCGTGATCACCAACGGGCTCAGTGGCAGGCGCATGGTTCCACGAGCGTGGCGGAGACCGAGAGCGGCGGCGCTCCCAACCCTCATCGTCACGGCGCGCAGGCTCACGCAGTCGTGTTGGGGAAGGGGAGTCACGTGATCTCCAGCGCCCGCGTGAGGCCTCCGTGTGAGGCTCAGTAGCGTGGCGACGTCCTTGCGGGGCCGGTGAGCGCGAACGGTACCGATCGGAACCACCAAGGCCCGCCCTCGGTAGATCATCCACCGGCCTTCCCCGCGCCCAGATGTGGTCCATCCAGCTTCGGCGAGGAGGTCCACGGCGGTCCTCATCATCAGGATCACGATCACGCCGCGCCGCAGGTGCCCCCCGGCAAGCAGTGTTGTGCCGAGGGATGCCCGAAGCCGGCAGGCGACCATCAAGAAGGCCAGGGTACCACTTGAACTCCTGGAAGAAGGGGAATGGTCTGCCTTCTTCGGAGGAGGAAGAGGAAGGCAGTCCACTGGCGCGCGAGCTAGGTGTACGGGAGGGCGGTGGCGGCGACCAATCGAAGTACCTGTCAAGGTGGACGATAATGTTGAGCGAACCGCCTTCCGGAGGAGGTGCCGTCACACCAGGGCGCGAGCGACCAGCACCCTCCGGGAAAAGCGTCGTGAGCTTCGAGCGGGGAAGCTGATCCGGGTTCCACATCCAGACCCAACAATGGAGAACCTCCGTGTTCTCCTGCGTGAAGGAGATCGGCTCGATGTAGTCAAAGGCGCAGAAGTCGCCCAGCACCTGGCGCACACCATCCTCACACCAGGCATGGAGGGGGAGACGCTCGATGCACACCTTGCAGTGGAAGTACCAGTTTGCCGGCCTGGTGTAGGCGTTCTCCCGCCAAGGCTGGATGATGAACTCCGTTTCCCCAACGGTGACAGTCCCCTTGCGGACTGCATGCTCAGCCTGATCAGGATGATCAAAGCGAGCGAAGAAGTCCTCTGGTTTGTGCTTGGACACTGCAATGTTGTGTCGTGGGATGCGGAGCTGCTGGTTCAGTGCCAGAAGCACCTCTTCTGCCGCCGGCATGTAGCCACGGCTGGTGGCAGTGAGCAGGGCTCCAGTGAGCTTCAGGCGGCGGAGCTCCGCAGCCATGGCCCCTTCCACCGCAATGGTGGCATTGCCCTCCACCGGACGCTGCGATGGAGCACCCGAGATGTACGCCATCAGCTCAGTCGGAGTAGCCGGAGCTACAGGGGAAGGGGTGAGCGGTGGGAAAACAAGACGACTATGGATGTCTGGTTTCACAGACGGGGAGCTGTTGTGGGGGAAGGAGATGCGGCTGTGGATGCTGGTGGATGGGAAGGTAAGGCGAGAGCGGACGGAGGCACGCTGGGGGCAGAAACGGGCGAAGTGGCCGTTTCCTCTGCAAAAGAGGCAGCGGGGCGGATCACGGCACTGGGCGAGCTTGTGGTCGGAGGCCAGGCATCGAAAACATTTGTCCCGAAAAGCTTCTTTATAGGCGGTGGGAGGGGGGCGCTGCCTCTCGCCGGCCGGTGGCTGGCGCAGCGCCGGTCTTGAATTCGCCGATGAAGAGGGAAAGCCATCCCCGACACGCCGGCGTCTTGATTTCGCTTCTTGCCATGGTGGTGAAAGGTCACGTCACGCAGGTGGCGTGCCGCGGCGTGTAGACCTCGAGTAGTGCACCTCAGCAGGCGATTGATAGCCTGAAGGCACCACCAGCACCGATTTGAGCTTGGCCGGTGCCTCGGACGGCCCGGCAGCAGGGAGCCGTGAGCCCCAAGGGGAAGCCGTCATGAAGGCGCCATGGCGCTGATCCTCAGGCGACGCAGTAAATGCGGCAGCGCCAGGGACAGGAGGAGCAGAGCGTTGGGGAGTAACTCCGTCCTCAACAGTCCGTAGAGAGGCGGAATCCATACCTTCAATGTTGATTTCCTCCACTTCGTCATCGTCATCGTCTTCAATGTCGCCCCAATCCACCTTTTCTGGGCTGGGCTCCGGCGAAGACGGCGGGGGCGTTGGGGCTCGAGCCAGATCTGGCGAAGTAATGGCCTCCAGATCGGAGGGCAGCGACTGCCCCGACGCCGGAGTGGGGGACAGCAGTGCACGCGGTGAGGGCGTCAGAGCACGCGGGGAGAGGGTGGACGCCGGGGCCGGGGCGACCGTCGGCGGCATGGCGGTAGGCGCCGGGGCCGGGGCGGCCGTCGGCGGCATGACTGCTCCTCGCTTGGCCACCTAGGCGATAGAGCAAATATTCTTCTTCTAAGCAGGGAAGCATTGATGAGACGGCTGCCGCAACGGCTTGGGTATGCAGGAGACAGTCGCTCATGCACGAGGATCTTCAAGTAGTGGAAGGTGGGGCTGGAGAATTAGGTGTCCGGCTCGCAGAGCTCTGCGGCATCAACGAGGAAGTGGGCGGCGTCGGAGGTGCGGCCATGGCCGGATTCTGGCGGCGGCGGCGGCGGCGGGGAACACACGATGACATGGGGAACGAGGAGGACAGGGCGTGGTTGAGTGGCTTGAGCCGAGGCAGCCGAGCCGAGCGCTTGCGCATGCGGAGAAAAGCCGAACGCTTGCTGCGTTGAAAAATCCCGTCCAATCTTTCTTCCGATCCACGCGTAGCACATCTGGGGCATCCTGCACAGAGGACGCTGTGCAGGAGTCCTGCAGGGAATTTTTTTTCCGTTTAATCCAGTAGGTCCCATGCGGTCAAAGCTCGACGTGCCTCGCTTCCGTTTTTGCCCCGCAAACTTGCCTCGCGGCTCCCTGCTCTGGCGACGCGCCTGTGTTTTCTGCCTGGCTCGGCCGAGCAATGAAAGGAGCACAACTATCCGCTCCTACCTTATCCGCTCAGCGAAGCACCAACTTTCCTGCTCCCCATCCCCATCTGAAGCTCTCCTTCCTCCAGCAACCTCCCTCCCAACGCCGCCCTAGCGCCTCATTGCAGCAGACAAAGGCGCTCTGCGAGATGGATGGCCGTCAGTCGCCCTTGCCCTTGGGTTGGGGGCGGCAGGGCCACGACCCACCAGAGCGCCGGTGGCGAGGCCACCGCGAGATGGAGGGCGACCGCCTTCACAGGAGCCTCGGCCACGAACGAACCCGAATCGGGCGGCCTCAACAGCCACTGCATCCGCCTGCGGAGTCCGAAGACAAGCTTCGACGGGGAGCCAAGAGAGGGAACGGCCAGTGGCGGGGGCTGTGGGAGCTGTAGCTTGGGGAAAGAACGCCGCCGGCAGGGGCTATGGCAGCTGGAGGAAGGAGGAAGGAGAGGAGGGACCTTGGGGGAAAGAATGGACACATTTGAGTGGGCAGACCACAGCCAAAAGCTGCGAGGTGAGTTTTAACTTTGGATGCCGCGAGGCATTTTTACCATCCCGCGCAGAGGGATTCAGGCAGAAACAGGCGGGCGAGGCATTTTTGGGTTGACTCGGCTGGGCCCCATCTACTACACCTAAAGAGCCCGATTAGGCGAATCACCGACCGCCGACGATGGTGTCACGCCCTCTGCGATCAATAGCGCCGGCAGGTGGGCCTGCGTCGCCCGACAACTGACGGGAAAAACCGCGCCCGCCGCGGAGCCCGAGCCCTCCCACTCCCCGTTTTATCGCTGCGATCACGGAAAGAAATCAAATCCCGTCCGGCCGCCCCCACAATCTGCTTCCCGTGATCCCATCCCGCGTCTCTGTTTTCGACGCCGGCAAGTGGCCCACGTTACCCATGAGGCCAGGACCCGTCACCCGCGCGCCCTACAAACTACCGGTGTCATGGCCGCCGCATGATTCGCATGCGCCGCAGAACGCCCGTGCCACGCTGCACTGGTTCAACGCCGATATAGCGGAACGCCGCCGACGCCGCCTGCACTCGCGGCCTCAAACACCACACGCCGGAGCACTCCTCCCGCAGGCCGCAGCCTTACATCACCGGCTCAAGTTTTGCGGATCCAAGAAGTTCGACGCGTGGACGGTGGACCACGGCGGCGGCGGTGACTGCGTCTTCGTCGCATGCAAAAAGGGTACACACCCTAGAGACGAGCACGGTCTCGGTCTGGGCGTGCGCGCTGGGCTGCGGTTGCCAAGCCACGAGATGATGTTGTTCCATCCGCCGGGGATGTAGTTTGTAAGTGATTATTGTGACATCTCCGATGTCTAATCACCTCATTAAGGCTTGATGGACAATTAAACTTGTGGTTATGACCAAAGTCAACACATGAAATAATGGTTTTAAATTCCATGCACCGAACCTTTGGAGTTTGAATTAATTTGAATTCAAAATTTCACTTAATAACTTGAAAATATGTCAATATGAGAGTTGTCCCAAATTTTATAAGGAACAACTTTGTCAATTGGTGGTTTTCAAAATTTTGAGTGGAAGATGCTCTAAATCATGGTCAAACAGCAAGTCAACCAGTTTTTCAGCCTACACTTAGAAATTTTTCTAAGTCTGGAATGCTGAAGTCTTTCCCAAAAGTTGGAGCTTGCCATTTGGAATTTCATGTATATCATTTCATGAACTTTGCCCTAGAACGAACATTGGATGCTTGGACTTGCCCTTGGTCATGTTCCCCATCAACTATTCACACCCTAAGCAATTTAACTTAGCTTGGAAAGAGGGCCAAGTCGAATGAGTTCTCAGCAGCTCAAAACCTTCCCAGAAGCTAAGTCTGGAAACAATGTCAGTTAGCTGTTTTCGAGCTTCATATCTCTCAAACCATTCCGAATCTCACCAGCCCCCAATTACAAAAGTTCACCCTTGAGCTATCTTCTAAAACTTCTGTATTGGAATAATTGAGAATTGCTATGCAGAAAGTTGAGAAAATCGAGCCCCAACAGGTCATCATCGCGTGAACTTTTCTGGAACGAAGAGCGCCGGAGTTCACCCAAAGTTCACGCTGTCCTTGTCGCTCGCTCCAGCCCAAACCAAGCCGATTCCATATGGTCACCCTTTACAAAACTTGTAGGGGGTACCTAGGGACACGACTTTCGTATTTGGAGATTTTGAACTTTAGTTCAAATTTTTGGAGATCCGGCCGTTCAAACACACGCGCGCTAGGTGTTCGACAGAATGACGTCCACGCGCTGGCACTCGCGTTCACGCCCCGCGCGGCCGCCGCTACGCGTCGCCGGTCCTCTGACCCGGACGCCGAGGCCCGAGGACCATTAATGGCGATGGGACAGGACGCTCCTCGACCTGTCCAAGCCCCAGCCTCGCTCCCCCCTGCCGGTCCTTGACCCGCGCGCCGCGCTCCGCCGCTGCCCGCCACGCGGCAGCACCTCCCCGCGCCGTGCGCCGCGCCCGAGGCGGCCAGCTCGCCGCTCGCCCGCCTGCAGGAGCCTGCCCAATCCCCGCACGCGCGATCCCCGCATCCCTGCAACAGCATCCCACCCGGCCAACCCCCAGCGCGCCCACCTCGGCCTTCACCCGCGCGCCCAGGCCGCTCGCCCAGCCAGGCGCGGTTCGCCCTGCTGTGCCTCACCCGCCGCGTCCTGCGCCCGGCAGAACGGCTGACCTGCACCGCCGCGCCAGCTCGCGTCCGCGTCAGCCCGCCCCGCTGGTCGCCACGTGCTCGCCGAGCGCCGGCTGAGCTCCACCGCGCGTCCCAGCCAATGCCGGCGCGCATAGCCGCTCCTGAGGCTTCGCCTCGACGCCCTGGCTCCTCCCTCGCCTATAAAAGGCCCCGTGCCGAACTCCATTCGCTGCCCCGCCCTCTTCTTCCTCCCGGCCGCCAGGCTGCCGGAGCTCCCCGACGTGCGCGCCCTCTCGTCGCCAGTCCGAGGCCACCAGCGCCTTCCCCTGGCTCTCCTCCTCCTCCCCAAGCGCCCAGCCGAGCACCACCACCACCTCCCACGCCGGAACAGGAGCAGGAGCGGGCCTCCTCCGGCCCTTCCACGGCGCGCCCTCTCCCGGCCATCTCCGGCCTCGACTTCTACACCAAACCGAACCCCGGTGAGCTCCTCTATATCCCCGTGCCCTTCCCCGATCGAATCGGGCCCTCACCTAGCCGGAATCGAGCTCCCTAGATCTCTACCCGTCCAAGGACTTCGATCTTAGAATTAGATAGAAGCTGGGGTTCGTTCTGTAAAACGCAGGGGCCTGTTTGTAACGTTTTAGAAAGTTCCAGGGGGTGTTCTGTAAATCTGCGGTTTCAAGTTTGGATCCAAATCTGTGAACTTGTAAAATACGTTAAAACTCACAGAAAAATCATAAAAATGCAAACTCAACTTTGTTGAACTTCTGGTGATGTGTTCTACCTTTTATAGAAAGCATGTATAGGCATTTGGTTGGCGTGTATATTTCAATCTAGATTCAAATCTGTTCAAATACAAGTTTGTGCACAGTTTGAAATCTATAGTTAGTTTGTATTGATTTTTGGGTATGTTGTGGCCTGCGTAGTTTTTGGATTTTTGTAAAAAGTTGGCACCCATAACTGCTTTAGTTTTTGAGTTATTATTTATCTAAGCTTATCTGTGCAGTTTCTGTTTAGAAATTGTTTAATATAATCTGTTAAGCTTTTAAATCCAATCTTTTTGCATTAGCTCTGCTTTGATCTAATGCATCTGTGATAAATAGCAGAGCTCAGTTTGACATGGATAACTTGCTCATTTAATTCATCAGTGTTTAAATCAAATAAATTTAATCAGCATGTTCCTGAAATCTTTTTAAATCAAATAAATTTAATCAGCATTTTGTGTTTATCATACCACAGATATGTTTCTTTTGTTCTGATAAATAGCAATGTTCTCTTTACTGTTTGCAGTGTTCGAGTGACGATTTTCTATCCTCTGCCAATTTGACGGTTGAGGAATCTCAGCTCATCAGTACCAACACGTGGCCCCAAACAGGAGTTCTAAGCAATGATCCAATTCCCCCACCCCTAGATGAACTGTGGGAAAATCAGAGGAATCCGAAGCGGGATAAGCGCAGAGAAGAAGAATTGGATAGGAAAGATGCCATAGTGGCACTAAAGATTTGGGTGTTCCTTGATAGGTACATTTATTTCCTTTGTTTGGTTTCATTCTCGTGTTGCTAATTTTCGGGTTCTAAATTCAGTAATCTCCTGGTTGTTTAGGTTCACTATTTCTGGAGATACAATGCCATATTACCGTTTTCAGTTGATGACCATGGTTGGAAGGGGTTTTGGATCACGGGAGTTGAATATTCCTTACTCACATCTTCTGCTGGAATCAAAAGATCTTGCTATGGAAGTATGCAACAGCTATGATAGGTGCCATTTCGATTCACTCATCTCTTCAATCTTATTTTTTTTATTATCTATTAAATTACCATCCACCACATTTTCCTTATTATTCCTTGATTTAATATTTTAGTAAAACACATTATTGTGGTCATTTTCGAAACACTAATATAAATTTTTAAACAACAAGATAATTCTGATGTACTTATAAGTTGAGTCGTCTAACAACCATAGCAGCTCATGCCACATTTTATCCTCGCATTAGTTCTAACATAGACAAACGCACCAGCAACAAAACACATTTGGGTTCTGAGGTCAGCATTTTTTGTAAAACAGGTTGAGAGTGAGGTTAACAGCAACTGCGAAGCAGTACATGCAGGCGCTTGTAAAGAAGTGGAAGTTCAATGTCACAGAAAGTGCCAGGGGGTTGATGGACCATTTGGAACTAAAGGTCATTGGAATGCCGAAAGTGTAATGTTCTCATCCTCCCCCCACCCCATCCCACTCGTTCATTTTTATCGTAATGTCATAATATTCATTTGGAGAATACTGTATATACATTTGCAGGCACGAAGAGCTAAATGTACTTCTAAGTACTAATTTGCTTAGAGAAGATACTCACGTCTTTGGCCATGAAGAAGACGAAGATCCAATTATGACACCAGTACCCGAGAAATGTGCCTTGGTCCAAGACCTCCTGGCACATGTAGTGGGCAAGCATATGGTTGGCTATTCTTGGGAAGGTGATTTTGCACATTGTGACATGGATGTATATGATGGTAAGGTTATTATCACAAAAGAGCCCAAGTTGTTTGAGATACAACCTCAAATCTCAGACGAGATGATTGTTGCCATGGAAAAGGATTTCACTCAAATCGAAGCAACTGTTGTTAAGAGATTCTATCTTTACAAGACTTATGTCCCATATCTGAAGTCTTTCCGTGCTCTGCTGCGTAACATGAGACTGTATAAAGAATGGTGGAAGAACAAAGAGATGGCCGAGGCTCTGCGGGAATGGATACTGCACTATCTGTTTTTGAAGCCGTCGATGGCCCGATCGAACCTGCTGATTGGTATCTACACTTCTTGCAGAGCTTACGATGCAGGTGATGATACTGCTCTGTTCAAAATGCTCGTGGAGCATGGAATTGCCGATCAATGGATTCAGGACTTGCTGGAGACAGACAATCCAGTGCTTCTGAAGGTTTTCAAGTACAAAGACGTTCCTGCTGATAAGTTTTGGTATTACCAATTTGAATTGGAATTTTTGTTTGAGTATCTGAGGCACCTACCTATACATGGCGCTGAAAATTCATTTGAGTACACGCCACTAGCCAAGCGTGGGGATGGCCCCCGTAAACAGCTCATGCAGTCACTGGAGGAGCTGGAGCTTGCTAGTGCCTTTCGACTTGAAAAACATGTGAACTTCGGTCTGTTTCTTTTGGTAACATCACGTGCTATGAAGGGAATGTACGTTTGCTCTCTGCTATTGCATTGTACTTACCATTTGTGTTAACTTTTGTTGGCTGCTAATTTCTATCCGTTTTTGTAGGCTGTTTTCTGTGTGGGACTGCTATAAGAGGACCAACTGATCGTACCAGAGCAAGTTGATTCATGAAGTTTGGAGAAAGCAGTTGATGGGGTTGCACCTTTTTTTTTTTTTTTTTTTTTTTTTTTTGCCACTGGGTGTTCTATGTATAGGATCATCACATTGTAACATATAGGATCATCATTTTGTTTATGGATTCGGAACTTCATCTCATCTAACGGATTTGTAAGATTGAGGGTCCATGCAACTGCATCACCTGGAGCTTATTGTTTGTCGCCACAGCTTTCTATGGAGGGAAGCAGATGGCCATGGTCTCCTAGAATTTGACTTCTTGTTGCCTTTGACTGCTTCAGAATGTTACCGTGTATGGTTTCATGATTGCCATTGGCTTTAGTTGACGAATGTAATTGAGATTTGCTTCGTCTTAATTAGTAATTGGTATGCTTTTTTTTTCGCTTGGTCGTTCCGTCTGTCCTGGTATGGTGTCACATTGCGGCGTCACTGTATGGCCAGGCTTTACTGTGATGATGGACTACTGGGCTTCCGCCTTACGGCGTGCACACAAGCCACCGCTGCTGGAGGTGCGTAGGCAGTGGCGGACGCGCGCTGCTAGCCTAGGCCTCTGGTCGGTTCAGTTCAGCCCTGTCCACGTCTGTTTTTCATCAAGTGTGCTAGTGTGTCACATCTAAGTTCTACTACTGGTCGTTGTCTTGCAAATGGCACTGTACTACTATTACAGTTACAGTACACGTTTGATGAGCTGACCACTGATCACCCCTCGGATAGGCGATAGCAAAATGGGGAAAGGGCTCGAGCCGGTGAAGACAACCGCAAAATGGGGAAAGGGCTCGAGCCGGTGAAGACAACCATGCACAGGGGTGCTGCGCGGTAGAAATCGCCTTTTCGCGGGGAGAATAATTGACCGCGCTATTTGCCTAAAAAAAGACCGCGCTATAACGTTTTAAGCAGGCAGCAAGCTGCCGATAGAGTTGGCTTCGCTTGTCGTGTTGGGAAAGATCCAATTTGTGTGTTATGTTTTTTTTCTATAGAATGTGTAATGCACGTTTTATTGAGAAGAGGAGAAAAATTACAATGTGTTGGGAGAGATCCAATTTGTGTGTTATGTTTTTTTTTCTAAAGAATGTGTAATGCACGTTTTATTGAGAAGAGGAGAAAAATTACAATGATCACACGCATATTGTGTATTACCGGCGACCATAACTACAGAACTAAAAGGAGCAGAATAAAAGAACATCTACGGCAACGGGTAAACACACAGGGAAACTGTAGCGCGGCCGGCAACAGGCTAGCCCTTCCATAATAAGACCATAACTCGATCGGCTTCCTCCAAGATGTACAAAGTAGTTGTCTGCCCATCCAAATGGAATGTTGTAATAGTTGTAAGGTACAGATATTTGATGCGTGTGTATAATTTTATAGGTTATCCTTATTGGATTCCGGGGTGAGAAATTCCAAGTCTTGGTTGCAACAAATGTGGAAGCTCGTGGTCTGGACATTAATGATGTGCAACTTATCATTCAGGTATGGACTATTTTGCACTTGAGTAATTTTCTGATAATCAGGTTTTCAATCACTTACTGATCTAAAACTTCCAGTGTGAACCCCCGCGTGATGTTGAAGCTTACATACACCGGTCAGGGCGGACAAGGAGAGCAGGTGTGCTGAATAAGAAGCTCATCTGCGTTCTACTACATGTTTATTTTCAGGTAATACTGGTGTTGCTGTCATGCTTTATGAACCCAGATATAAGCACAGTGTGAGCAGATTAGAAAGGGAGTCAGGGGTTATGTTTGAACATATCTCTGCGCCACAGCCTACTGATGTGGCACAATCTGCTGGCACTGAAGCTGCAGATGCTATTGCGAGTGTGTCGGACAGGTAAGATAATTCCATGGCCATTTTGGGGTAAACATGTTTCTTTTGTAAATTGGTTTTGTCACTAACCGTGTGGATGGATGCCGTTGCAGTGTTATCCCTGTTTTCCGTCAGCAAGCAGAGCAACTGCTATGCTCTTCTAGTCCGTCTGCAGCTGACTTACTAGCCAAAGCACTGGCAAAGGCAGTTGTAAGTTGGTTACTCATTTTACATATCTCTTCCTGTTAAATTCATGTTAATTGGCACAGGAATTTGTTCATTAGGGTTACACGGACATAAAGAAAAGATCATTGCTCTCTTCTATGGAGGATTACACTACATTACATCTTCAAACTGGCAGGCCTATGTGGTCACCGGGGTAAGTGGCTATTATAAGTCTGCACTTACTACACCTGTTTTGATTATTCCATTATCTCCAATTGATCGGAAAATCCTTTTCTGCATGCAGGTTTGCTTTTACTAAATTGAAAAGGTTTATGCCAGAACAGAAGCTTGCAGATGTAAAGGGTGCCACCCTAACAGCTGATGGAACAGGGGTTGTATTTGATGTTCCTGCCGCAGATGTTGAAGACTACATTCAAGGTACCCTTTTCGCTTCTTTTTGCAAAACTTTGTCTGGCCGGTATGGGCATGAAAATTTTATTTTCTGCTATGCTGCAAAATCCATGGAAATCCTCCCCATCTTGTTATGCAATTCGAATCAAGGCAGATCCATCCTAGTGTTGTATTCAAATATACAAATGTCAATGTGCTTGCTAGTGTATCGGCTTTTATTTATTTGCTAGTGTTTGTCACCTGGATTATGATGATCAATTTTGCCGTCGCAAGTGTACAATTTTGATCTTGTACCCCATACAGATATCAACTGTTATGACTTATGAGTAAAGATATATGTATTGGTCTTGCAACTTTTGATGCAACTTTTGAGTACAAGTGTACTTTCAGTCAACTTCGACCTTTTGAGCTCCTCTTTTGTAATTCATAATTGCTGATCGGTATCGCTACCTGATTTCAACTTCTATTTGCTTGTAAACACGTTTTGGTTTGAGAAATGGTCATCTATAATTGGTTTGAGGAATGCAGTTATCTGTGATGGGTTTTCTAAAATTTTCCGTCGACACATTCCTCCAACCGAACAGTATTAATCGACATTGGTTGAGAGTTGGGACGTCTCATTTTGATGTAGGAATGATTAGATAGTGCAACCGACATGCATTTGTACCGTGGCAACTTGTTGATCCCCCAAATCTTGCCGAGCGCCGTCGCGTCGCGTGGTCATGCAGGTCACAATGTCACATGATCCCAGATTCCCAGTCGCATGCCACTTGTGGCTCTCCGGCGTAGTTTTGACTTAGTCAGTGGCACGACCAAAGACTGCGAACGGATGCCACAAGTTATATAGGCCCAGTTCCATCCAAAACGTAAATTTTTTTTGGTCTAGGTCAGTTTATTTCATTTGTATATGCACACAATCTAATGCAAAAAGTTTTCATGCTTTTCATCCTTTTCACCCCCAACTAACGACAGCACAGAGAGAACTAGAGAACGACACTAGAAAAAGAAAACTAATCTTTGCTCACGGTTCATCACGAGGAAGCGATCTCCTGAGCGAATTCCGTTTGATTCGGTTCTCATCTGTGTTGTCGAGTTCTGAGTTCTCGTCGCGAAAGGCCTCGACGAACCAAAGCGGACGTGCGCGCCGCCATTGCTGGCAGCGGTGCACGGAGACGTCGACTGTTCACGGCACACGATCATAAGGATCTGACACGTCGGCCGTGTCACGGTTCGTAGACGCGACGCGACGCAACGTCACTGGCACGGGTTGCACACGTGTAACAGCACGGCATGGGGAAAAAAACATGCGCAAGCCACCGGCCGCCCAACGAATTATTCTGCGCGCCAATTTTCATCACGGAACAGATCGATCTCCAAACAGAATTCCGCTTTTTCACACGGCTCCCATCCCATCGCCACCGCGAACCATCATCGGGCCCATCCAAACGGACCACGCCGATTTCTCGCCGGAGCGCCGTTCGTCTGGTGGTGGTGGCGCGCGCGCCGCACGTCGCGGCTCTCGCTCGGTCCGGGTTCCGGCCGAGGACGACGCCGACCGGCCACGCAACACCAATCGATCACCAATCATTCGCCCCGAACGCCGCGGCGATCACATCGCGCCCGCCGCGGCGAAAGGGTCATGGTGGAGCCCGACCGCCAACAGCAGCGGCGGTCCCCGCCGCGCCGTGAACCAGACCCTCACCTTCCTCCCGGCGACGGGGCGGGGCAGCCGGTGCAGCCGCTTGTGCCCGACCGTGGTGCCGTTCGCCACGGGCGCGCCGTCCACGTACACGGCGTGCCGCTCCACGCGCTGCCCCAGCGCGACGTGCTCCTGGATCCGCACCACGTTGAACTCGAACGGCCTCCCCGCCGCCGGCCGCCGCAGCTCGATCCAGTACCCGTTCCGCCGCCCGTCCTCCGCCTTCGGCGCCCAGTACGTGTCCTCCCTTCCGTCGAGCACGTTGCAGGCCTCGAACCCTCCGCCGCGCTCGCTGCTGGCGCGGGCGGCGCTCCCCGCGGCGAGGTCCGTGCCGAAGATGGTGTCCACGGCGCGGCCGAACTCGCGCAGCCGCGCGACGTCGGCGTCCTCGACGAGGCCCGTGGAGTTGGGCGGCGCGTTGAGGAGGAGCACGCAGTTGCGGCCGACGGAGTTGTAGTAGATCTCCAGCAGCTGGGCCAGCGGCTTGGCCGTCTCGTTGGCGTGCCAGAACCAACCCGTGCGGATCGACACGTCGCACTCCGGCGGCACCCAGTCGCGCCCGCGCGGGTCGCCCTCGTTCAGGTACTTCTCGATGCCGGCCTCGCCGATGGTGATCGCGGATCGGTTGACGGCCGACCAGCAGGTGGCTCCCGCGTAGCCCTTCTCGTCGCCGACCCACCGGACGTCGGGGCCGTCGTCGGAGAAGATGTTGATGGAGCGCTGCAGCTGCTTCACCGTCTGGAACCACTCCTGGAAATGGTACGTCATGTTGGTCGCGTTCTTTCCCTTGGCCCCGTCGAACCAGATCTCCGACACGCTCCCGTACCTTCATACACATGTACAGTAGTTTATTCATTCATTCACGCACACAAATCATGTACTGCTAGTACCGAGCAACTGACAATCGATGCTCTGTAGAATTGTATAGTTGCATGCATGGCCGCTAAAAGTAGTTCGGCAACTGACCCGGTAAGGAGCTCGTGGAGCTGAGCCTCGTAGTACTCATTGTAGGCGACCTCCTGACCATACCGCTCGTCGTGCCTGTCCCACGGCGAGAGGTACAGCCCGGCGTCGAGCCCTCGGGCACGCGCGGCGGCCACGAACTCCGCCACGACGTCGCCGCGCCCGGCGCGCCATGGGCTGGCGCTGACGGAGTGCGCCGTGTACGCGGACGGCCAGAGGCAGAAGCCGTCGTGGTGCTTGGCGACGAGGATCACCAGGGAGGCCCCCGCCGCGCGCGCCGCGTCCATCCACTGCGTGGCGTTGAGCGCGGCGGGGCGGAACAGGGACGGGTCCTCGGTGCCCGTGCCCCACTCCGAGTCCGTGAACGTGTTCATCCCGAAGTGGAAGAACATGATCACCTCCCGCCGCTGCCATTTCAGCTGCGACGCCGACGGGATCGGCAGCACGGGCAGCGGCGGCGGCGTAGGACTCGGGTGCCGTGCCTCGGAGGTGGAGACGAGCAGGGCCACGGCCAGCGCCGCGGCGGCAAGGGACAGCAATGTGCTACCTGCTACCATCGTGTCGATGGATGCCTCTCTGCGCGCGGTGACCTGGCCAGTTGTGGGCAGCCAGTGAGTGATATATACGCTGGCTCTGGCGCTAGGAGGATGGGGATTCTGGCGAGGGGGAACGAGCCGAGCGGGCACGACGAGCGCGTTCCCAAGGGCGGGGTGGTCACGGGCGGGCGCATGTGATCCCCCTGTCGCTTTGCCTTGCCTTGCCTTGCCCCTCGCGGCGCTTGCGCTGGAGTGCATCCGATCCGACGCTGCCGGGCCGGGGGATCCGCTTTAATTTGTTTGATTGATGTTGATCACGATGGATTGCGGAGTTTGTTCGTTACGGGGACGGCTGGCCTCCCATTAGACCACGCGTCATTCTCGCTTGATTCCCTCGTCCTTCTTGTTGGGAAGCCTGGCGATCACCGGGTGAACAAGACCGGTGATGCACTAGGTTCGGTGTAGTAGACTGACGGATCAGCATCAGCTGTAGCAGAGCGTTTGCTTTTGGACGGCGCGGTTGGTTGCACTCGCGGCCGGATTGGAGGGCTCGGCGGGCTCAGGCCGTGGTGGTGGGACGTCGCTTTAGGTAGGCTCCGGTGCCCGGCACGCCGATGCTGGTGTCGCGGCGCGAAGGCGCATGGCGTTTCTCTGGGCGTCCTCTGCTGGCCCGGCCTCGCTGCTACACGCGCGCGGTTGTTGCAGGAAATTTGGCTTTGGTTGCGCAGCGTCTCGGTTAAACCTTCTCTTGCCTGGATTGCTTGTTTACCCAGCACGTATATGCTTCCAGCAAACGACAGAGATCATTTCGTTCGCGTGGCGTGCTTGCCATGGCCTTGGCCTGGGCCTTCGAAACCTGCAAATGCTGAGTCCGCACACACTGTTTCACCAACTGAATTTCGGGTGATGAGAGAGAGATAGAGAGCATCAGAAGGTACGCCACTTAATACAAGTTTATCTTTCCTGCCCTACATGATGATGTCGACGGCCCAGCATCCTGGTACGAACGTGAGATCATGGAATTACGCCAGGCACAGGCAAGTTTTTGTCCCGTGTGCTATTTTTTAGGAAAAAGCTAAAGGTTACTCGTGCATTTTTTTACGCTTTATTCGCTTGACTTATCAGCCTAGCACTCCAGATTATTTTCCTCACAGAACACTGTTGAATAAGCTCCCTAGTCCTGACAAACGAACGGAGCGTTAGCCGTATACATGTACGCACTGTACCTGACGTTTCCTTCCACACACTCGACGACGATTCAGTCAATCTCAAAATTACATGTCAATATACGAGACAATCTACGAGACCGTTTACAGGTAGTAATGTACTGCCTTATGCTTTGGACAGTTTTGCAGTGCCCGTGGACTGCACCGGCCGTTTTGGTCCAAGTTCGGTAGCTCACTGCAGGCTGCAGCAGGCCTAAACGGGCCTGCAACTCCAGAAGCTTCACATGTTCGGCCTACAATCCTACCATGGGCCCATGGCTTTAGGACCGATGCTCTTTTTTTTTTTAATAAAGCTTTAGGGCCGATGCTCTGTTGTTGGGCGCGACAAGGTATAGGTTATCTGCCAAAGTTACCTTTCCTTCGAAATATTTCAGATCACCTTTCGGAAAAAGAAATATTTCGACATACATGTAGGGATGGTAATGGGCCTAACATTTTAGCTTATCAAATTTAAGGATCGGACCTTAAACGGATTGGGCCGAAATACTATACAAATTTGACCTACAAATGATTAGGTCTGAATTAGATTGTCAAGATGGCATAAGTCATGACCCATCACCACCCCGGCGCGTCTAATTTGCGCTCGGCTGCACGGGGACGTGGTGCGCTCGCGCTACCCGACAAAACCGGGTAGCGCCGTGCCCCTCCACCCGCACTCGCCCTCACCCTGCCCACCCCATAAAAAGTTTTACAACAAAAATTTGTCCATGACAAAAATTTGCACGAGGTAAAAAAAAGTTTTGTCCATAGAAAAAAAATTGCAAAAAACATTTGTGTAGAGAGAAAAAAATTGTTCAGAAAAAAATTTGCAACAAAAAAAATATTTACAGAAAAATAGACAAAAGACTTTCAAAAAAAAGTTTTGCAATAAGACATTTTCACACAAAAGTTTTCCAAAAAAATTTTGCAAAAAAAGAAAAAAGAAAAAAAGCTCACCTTCGTCCCCGCGGCGCCGCTGCCGTAGCTCGGCTCGACCTGCGCCCGGCCAGCGACGCCGCTCCCGCGTCGGGGATATTTTTCCAGCACCACCGCCCCGCATCGCCGCACCCTCGCCGGGGAGGCCTCCCGGCCGTCCAGTTCTCCCCGCTCCCGCGTTGCCTCCTTCGCTCCCCCGCGGCGGGAGCTCGCCGGGCCAACCGCCACGCGGATCCGTCACGTCCGGCGTTGGTCGAGGCCGTCCCCCGCATCGCCATTGCAAGACCTCGTTGGCGCCCACCACCGCATGAATTTGCTGATGGCTGAGCTCGCCAGGGTCCTCCGCCGCTCACACGGGACGGGGGCTTGAGGGCGACGCAAGCGGCGGCGCAGCGCGCAGCGGCATCAGCCGAGCAGAGCCAGCGGCAGGCAACAGAGAGAAGATGTGCGACGTTTGACTGAGCAGCCAGCGGTGGAAAGGAAAGAGAAAGGATGTATGAGTACGGGTGGGACCCACCCATGTGAATAGACTGTGCGGGTGACGATCGGCTTGACCGAGCGCGAGAATCGAGCCGTGCGGTCGAACTGAAAGTTGGGATCGCGATCACGACCCCTACACAGTTGCACTCTTCCCTATATGAGCGCGACACTGAGGTACATGGATGTGCTCACCCCTTGAAACCATGAATACACACGGACCGGCATACATTGGCCGCGTTTAGATGGTTTCGCGAAAAAATTTACAGTATGTCGGGCACACATTTGAAGTATTAAATATAGATCAATTACAAAACTAATTACAGAGTATGTCAGTTCATCGCAAGACGAACCTAATGAGTTTAATTAATCCGTCATTAGCACATGTTTACTGTAGCAATTTATTGTCTAATCACGATCTAACTAGGCTCATTAGATTCGTCTCGCGAAGTACACTCCATCCATATAATGGGTTATTTTTTTCGACTACATTTAATATACCATGCATGTGAGGGAACATACTCGAAAAAAATTTCGCGAAACATAGAGGGCCATTGTTGATTTCGTTTTCCGGTCTCGTGGAACCGCGAAATCGATCTCCTGATCCGCGATGGGCCTCTCCACGCACGGCGAGGAATGTGAACTCAATTTCATGGCCATCCCCATCGGCCCTGTAGTCATTTATCTGCAGCTGTGCAAGCTACACGGCTGCCGTGGCTGCTACTAGAAAATGAGCAAGCAAAGCATTGATGTCTCTCTCTCTCGCTTCTGCAGAAGAGCACAAAAACGTGAAAGCCGTGTACCGTGTGGTTTATGATGAGCAGCCAGAGGCGCTGCTCCCGCCGTGTACAGTCCTGACTCGACCCAACGGCCGGCCGGGCACACTGCAGGAGCAGGGCGTCGTCGTGTACTCGTCTCAGACTCCGACGCCTTTACCCTCCACCCCACCACCAACCAGCAGCCAAATCACAAACGCTCTAGTACGCCCAGAGTTGTGTACTTCGCCTAGGCCTCGCGTGCATCCGTGTCCTTGTGTGATACGATGGCCTGCATGCCCTCGTCCTTGCCAAACGGCCGGAGACAATGCTCACCGCGCACGCCGATCGCCCTATTTTTTTCCTTCCTCTAGTCGTGCTCGTGCCTCGCCTAAACCCCATCCTATAAATCACACCCCACTCCTCTCGGCAACCCACACTAGCAAACGAGCGAGAGAGACCGGTTAGGCGGTGACCGGGGGCGAGCATGGACGTGGCGCACAAGGACCACCTCCTCGCCTTGGCGCGCCGCGCTTTCGGCGCCGCGTTCCTCCTCCTCTGCCTCCTCGCCGAGCTCCTCGTCCTCTTGTTCCGGCGCCACGCGGCGCTGCACCTCGTCCCGGCCTCCGCGATGCTTCTCCTGCTGTGGCGCTCCACCACCACCAGGCGCGCGGCGGCAGCAGGCATCCATCTAGTGGACCTCGCGTGCCTGAGCCCTCCCCGGCGGCTGCGCATCCCCACCGCGGCGCTCCTCGAGCACCTCCGCCTCATCGGCTGCTTCGACGCCGGGAGCGTGGAGTTCATGAGCAAGGTGATCGAGGCCAGCGGCATGGGGGAAGAGACCTACTTCCCTGCCTCCCTCCACCTCATCCCGCCGTCTTCCACGCACGCCGACGCCCTCGCCGAGGCGCGCGCCATGCTCGTGCCGACGCTCGACGCGCTCTTCGCCAGGTCCGGCGTGCCGCCGTCCGCCGTCGGCGCGGTCGTCGTCAGCTGCAGCGGGTTCTGCCCGGCGCCGTCGCTCGCCTCCGTGGTCGCGTCGCACTACCGCATGCGCGACGGCGTCAGGGCGTTCAGCCTCTCCGGCATGGGCTGCGCGGCGGGGGTCGCCGCGGTGGACGTCGCGCGGGGCGTGCTGGCGGCGCGCGCCGGCGCCGTGGAGTACGCCGTTGTCGTCACCGCCGAGATCGTCACCGTCGGGTGGTACGGCGGACGGGACCGCGCCAAGCTCCTCCTCAACTGCTTCTTCCGCACCGGCTGCGCCGCCGCGCTGCTCACGGCTGGCGCAAGCTCCGCCGTGCCGGCGGCCAAGTACCGGCTCGTCGCGCTCGCGCGCACGAACACGACGGCCGACGACAGGAGCTACAAGTCCGCCGTGCGGGAGGAGGACGCGGAGGGGATCACCGGGTTCTCCATCGGCCGCGGGCTCGGCGGCGTGGCGCGCGAGCTCCTGCGCGCCCACCTCCACGACCTCGGCCCCGCCATCCTCCCGTGGCACGAGAAGCTGCGCTACGCCGCGGCGCTCCTGCTGTACCGGCGCTGGAAAACGCGCTCCAAGAAGCTCCCCGACGACGCCGGCGACGGGAGCGACGGCGGCCCGAGGCCGAACTTTCAGACGGCGGCGAGCCACTTCTGCCTGCCTTCGTCAGGGATGCCGATGATCCGGAGGCTGGCGGAGGGGCTCGGGCTCGGGGAGCGGGAGGCGGAGGCGGCGCTCATGGCGTTCCACCGGTTCGGCAACCAGTCGGCGGCGTCGCTGTGGTACCAGCTCGCGTACCACGAGGCCAAGGGGCGGGTACGGCGCGGCGACCGTGTGTGGCAGCTCGGGATGGGCAGCGGGCCCAAGGCCAACAGCGCGGTGTGGGAGCGCGTCGCCGGAGACACGGACGTCGCGGAAGCGGGCGACGGCCCCTGGGCTGACTGCATCCACCGCTTCCCCATCGGAGAATCGTAGCGGCAATGCGGTATTGCCCAATCTATCGCCATTGATAAAGCTTGGGTACGTGAAAATGGGAGTGGATTTGACGTTGATGCTAGACCGTGAGTGACATTAGTCGACGATGCAATAAACTACTGCATCTTTACCGCTGCACGCGTAGGTGTTGCTTCCGTCGTGTATGTAACTGAATGGAAGCAAGATCGTCGATCATAAGGGAGAAATGTTGGATTGGTCTGGTCAGTTTGATCTAGCTTCTCCTGTCTCTAGGCTGTAGGTTCACAGTAGTTATTCGGGGACTGTAGTATTGGAGAGGAACGGCTTCCCTTCTTCCCACATCACACAGTGACCTGCATCTGCATGTGCCATTCATGGTGCGAGCCCAGAGCAGTAGCGTTAGTGAAGCAGAGACCCGTCGTGGTCAGGTGCAGCAATGGCTTCCGACGAAGCACCTAGGCGCCTAGAGTGTGTATTTTCAGATGGAAGCACAGTTCCATTGATCCCTGACCAGCCCAAATGTGTATTTCAGACTTTCAGTCTTTCAGATGTGGAAGCTCAAGTTCCATTGAACCGTCGTCGTGTTTTGGTTCTGGCCTGCACTAGGCCGTCCTCATCCAGGCCCGAGTAGAACAGTAAACTTTTCTCTTCCCTCACCAGCCCAGTTGTGTGATGGGGGCGTGCTGGCCCGGGCTGTGACCTGGATGCGAACCTACCACACACACGCCCAAAAAAAAAACATTGTAACAACTTTGAGGTTTTTAGCAACTACTGTAGCCAACTAGTGTGTCAGCCACGAATTGGCTTATAGTCTGATGATAGAATGGTACATTGGGACGCTACCTACCAGGGTTTAAATTATGGTGTTCGCTCATTTTCTTGGGATTTTTCAGCATTTATCGGCGTTATGTGTTAAGTGATAAGCGGCATTCCCGTCGACAACAAGACACCAATGTTAATTTCGAGAATCTCCAGATCTGTCGGGTGCTCAGTCCTTCAAAGGTGCTCATAGGGGTAGGGTTAGTGTACATGTGTTCATAAGGGTGAGTGTGCATGCGTGTTGTGTGCGTTTGCGTTATATTGTGTAATTTTCAAAAAAAAATACTAGTGTGGCAGCCATACATCATTGGTGCAGTGCAAACTCTAGGACAATGACATGCAGATGAGACGGTCCCAGCTTTTATACAGGCCCATATGTAACACAAGCAACATGCATTAAAGTTTGCATCTCTAAATGTATTATAAACTAACTACTAACTACTGGTGGCTAGTATCTTCTTTGTCTTCATTGAATCTCTCGTCCAGTCGACCACCTAAGTAATAATTTGACATGGATATATACCCATATAGCTAGCTGCATGTACCGTTTATCTCATGGTCTCATCAATAGCTAGCACAAAACATAACATTTCTAATGGTAATAACTATGGCACAATCCTGAAAATCAACAGACTCCCTATTTCATATAGCTTCCTTTACTATTTTCAAATAAAAATACTTCTTGTTCTACAACTCCACTGCAACCTTGACCCGATTGTACCTGTACTTTAGAATGGGTTTGTAATTTTGAAAATAATAAATGCACACTTTAGAAATGTTATTAACTAAGGGATGATCCCCCTCCACAGTACAGGAAGAAGAAATCATATTTGGGCCAGACGAATGTAGAAGAAATCATATTTGGGCCAGGTGTACGAGATGGGCCATAAGTGCAAGGATTTTTTTTTTTGGCTAAGTGCAAGGAAATTGGGCGGAATGCATAACGCAGTCCTTTTCTCTTTATTATTCGTTTATTTTTGCACCCCAAGAGATTGGTCGTGTCAAGACAGGCTGCCGGATCTCAAACGCACTTGCGGACGCTATCTCTATATCATGCTGCTGCCGGCGTAACAAACCAGGACGCTACCTACCATATATTGCGAATTTGCGAGCTTGGGGGGCGCGTAGAAAGACAAGGAAAACCAAGAAGTAGAAAGAAGAAGCTTGGGAAAAGAAGCGTCGCCCGACAGAAGGATGGCTCACCCGCTCCCGCCAGCTGCGAAGAAGAAGGAGGAACGGGTCATGAGGGACCCTAGTTTGGCCGCTCTAATCACGCGGTGTTGCGTATAGGGCTCGTTCGCTTTCGTTGGAACGGTTCCACCCGGATTGAGATGAATATAGTACAAACTTTACGATATTTGCAATGAGAGACCGGGATTTAATCCAGGTGAAGAACCAATTTACTCATGATAGGGACAAGAAGAGACCGGAAATTAATCCACTAGTCAAGAGGTGGGGAACTAATCTAGGTCTTTTGTTGTCCATATCATGAGTAAATTGGTTCTTCACTTGGAATAAATCCCGGCCTCTCATTATAAGTATCATAAAGTTTGTACTATATTGATCTCAATCCGGGTGGAACCATTCCAATGAAACCGAACAAACCCTAAGGCCTCCGTAGCCTCCTCTTTCGTGTTCTACGATATATCGATCTCTCCCCTTTATCTTCTCTTTCTTTTTTTTAAGCGGATTGGCTTTCGATGTGAATGAGGTCGTGAGCGATTCAAACGGGTGGAGGGGCTGCTAGAGTGCTAGTGCTATCAATCGGCGTCCTGTAGTTTGATTGTGGCAACTGGCAAGGTTTGGCGGCGGATGCCGGTTATTGTTATGGTTTAGACGATAGCCACGCACATGGAGTGGACTCGAGACTGACCTACTTACCTTAGCCCATGCATGATGACGTGTCAGGCATGAATAAATTTTGCACAAAGCCACATGGATCAGAGACGCCACTACTTAACTGTTCGTTGATACGGCAAAGCATCACAAATTCACTAGTGTTAAGTTTTCACAAAGCGACATGGGCGCCACGCATATTTTTAGCCCCCCCCCCCCCCCCCCCCCCCACACACACACACACACACACACGCCCCATGATGTGTGTGTCAAATATGCGATGGATAGCAAAGTCGAGTTTGACCTGAGTTCATGTGGCTTGCTTAAACTGAAACTTGTTATGGACATATACTAGTGTTAAGTGGAGGCATAGCTTATATATCAAACTTGTTATGGACATATACTAGTGTTAAGTGGAGGCATAGCTTATATATCTAGGCCAAATATATACTCGGTTTTTTTTTTCCCCACTATATGTTTGGTCATCCAACTTTCGTTGGCAAGAACTAGTAGCTTTTAGAATGTTTTTTGCTGCCTAATTTGTTTCCTGTGTTTGCTGTTTTCAGAATGCTGTCTGCATTATGGAGGTCATGGTGTATGTCGGCTTGGTGACCTTCCTCTTTAAACATGGTGATTCATATCGGCAAGCCATAGGGTACACTGTCCTAGCTGCTCCTCCTGTTGTGGGGACACTGTTTGGTTTCTCCTTTCTCAAGGAGATTTACATCAACAAATATGCCATGGGACCACCTCGGCAATGATAGTAATAATGTTTATGTTTAGACCCTGCTTGTAACACAGGAATTTTGATCACAACCTTTTCTTAGTGTGGCCACCCTAAAAGAAGCTGCCAACCTAGTGGCTTATTTATATATTTGTATCAGAAAATACTGCAATATAGTTGAAACAGCTAGTTTTGCAAATTATTCTAGTTCTTTAGTTCAGCATATTATTTTGTTGATTCCGTTCATTTCAATTTTGCTGGTTCTTGTTGCGCCTCGAGGCTCATGTTTTCAATTCTGATTGCTGCTATCGGTGGCCAGCTTTGTGTGTTCAATGCATTATTGTGCAGTGCTGCTGCTCTTTGCACATTGCAGTGTATGTCAAGTTGGCAACAGAGAAGAATACAAATCCCATTTTTTAGTTTTGAGTGATTGGTGTCGTGGAGTCCTAGTTATGCTTTCATTACTAGACCAAGCTTGGTATGGTTTATATACTGTATGTAGCTATGGTATTGTTTCATTTGTTACAATTGCTTCACAAAAGTCTGCCACAAAATGTTATTGCGCTTAGTCGGTGGTCTAATCCTGATCTTACCAAGGTTTGCTTAGTTGCTTAAACACCAATACTCACTTGTCCAAAATCCAAACGCGGGGAAAAACTGTGGAGTTGTGCTACTGCTTTTGTGAACTCTCCTTGCTGACCACCTGCGGGCTTCAGTGTGCGGAGGCCGGTCCACCGGTGCCGGTGTTGTTTTCTGCGCTGCCAACATTTTCAAGTTCAGTAGCACCCTTGGCTCTGTTTTACCCTCAAGGCCTCAATGCAATGCATGTGCTATGCCAGAAGCTATATTATATACGTTACAAACATTTTGTCATCAAGTAGAGAATCAGCCATATATATTTACAAATTACAATGTTCAGCAGAGCATAGTCTGTAGTTTGTGTTCCGCTGTGCTTGTTTGGCCGATTCCGATGAGCGCCATGAAGCTTCATCAGGAAATTGCAGCGTCAATTGATACCTGCATGCAGAGGGACCTCTTTTCCTGAGAAATTTATCGCGCTGGTCCATGTTTGATTTGCAGATACGGTGGCCATTCAGGCATTCACTGAATCATCCCATCAGAGCCAGCATCCTCATTACCGGCGGTTTATGCACGATAGTAAGACATGCCCGCCGTCGCCTACGCAGACTCGCCGACGTTGCAGACAAGGGCTTCCTCGTCGATCGGCAGGGTTTCCGTGTACAATGAAGTGGAGCCGTGGAGCAACGCTTCGCCCGTTCCATGTCGTCGTCGATCTGGATGTGAGCCTCCGCCGTCTTCTTCCGCGTCGAGCCAAAGAATCTCTCTTTGAACTCCGGCGACCTGGCCACTTGTGCGCGTAGAACGCGAACGTCTCGCCGCCGACCTCGCCCATATAGGAGCTCGGCGAGATCCTTCTGCGGGTCGGATTTCGGCGGAACAGCAGCCGACGCCGGCGAGGCCCTCCGTGTCCTTCGCCGTGGCGGCGGCGGAGTTGTCGCACCGGATCGCGAAGCTGTCATCCTCGTGGGGTCATGGGCATGGCCTCGCGGCGAACGGCAAAGCGGTCGTGCGCGCCGTGGAAGGAAGACTATCCACGGCAATCGCGGCCGTACACGCCCGATCCAACGGCGCTTAGAGAAGCCAGGGGGTGGACGGTATTTCATTTACCGTCCACCCCCGGACGGTAAGCGAAACACCGACCGCCCCTGGGGGCCGCGCCGGCGTGCCGCCGCTCGCCGTCGCCGGCCTGGGTAGCTGGGTCCGACACTCCGACCTCGTTGACACCGTGGCTGGCAAGGACGCCGCCCCTACCCCCCGCGTCGAGCTCGTCGTGCGCTCGGGAGAGCTGCGGCAACGGCGTTCGCGCGCTTCTCCGCGTGCCGCCCAACGACACAGGCCGGCACTGCTGTGATGTGCTGCGTCGTCCCTCGTCGACGCGCACCGGCCAAGTAGGCTACAGAGCACCGACTCCTACATGGCAAGCAAGGACGAGACGGCCATGGCGGGGTCGTGGTGCTTGTCTGAAGCCCGGCCAAGACCACGGTCGCCAAGGGCGTCGCGCATGGCACCTCGGCGCCGCTGATCCGCGTTCCACGTCCAGGCTAATGAACGTCCATGTCAGTCCCACTGCTCGTTACTGAACGAGTAGTGAACACCTCCGGTGGCCACGGAACCTTTCGTCGTTCCTTGGCGCATGACACGTCAAACCCGCCCCATTCTAGATACCATGTTCGGACGAGATGCTACTCCGTAGATCTTATCCATGGGATGGGTCTCGCTCTCGCCTGCAAAACTCTGACCCGCCACTCGATACCGCTCTACTACCTGCCAACCGCACGGTATCGGCCCTTCCACTGTGCACTGTCTCGCAAGAGTCATGATGTACTGACCCCAAGCATTTGGTGCCCCTGACATTCACTGCCGCTCTGATCGTCGAGTTAAACCCCTATAAAACCTCACCTCCTCCACAGCGTCGCTCCGGGGTGCACTGCACTGCACACTGACACCGCGCACAGCGCCCCAGCAATGGCACCCATGGACATCGCTCACCGCGACCACCTCCTCGCCACTCTGCACGGCCTCCTGGCCACCGCAACGCTCCTCCTCTGCCTCGCCGCGGAGCTCTCCGTGTTCGCGCTCCGTCGCCACGCCGCGCTCTACCTGGCTCCCATCGCGGCGATGCTCCTCCTCAGCCGCGGCCTCCGCCGCCACCGAGCCGGCGCGGCGGCGGAGATCGGCCTCGTCGACTTCTCCTGCCTCAAGCCTCCCCGCCGTCTCCGCATCCCGGTCGCCGGCCTCCTCGAGCACTTCCGCCTCATCGGCTGCTTCGACGCCGGCAGCGTGGACTTCATGAGCAAGGTCATCGAGGCCAGCGGCATGGGGGAAGAGACCTACTTCCCGGCCTCCCTCCACCTCATCCCGCCGTCGGCGGCGCACGCCGACGCCATCGACGAGGCGCGCGCGCTCTTCTTCCCGGCGCTCGACGACCTCTTCGCCAGGACCGGCGTCCCGCCGTCCGCCGTGGGGGCGCTCGTCGTCAACTGCAGCGGGTTCTGCCCGGCCCCGTCGCTCGCCGCCATCATCGCCGCCCGCTACCGCATGCGCGAGGACGTCAAGAGCTTCAACCTCTCCGGCATGGGCTGCGCCGCGGGCGTCGTCGGCGTCGACGTCGCGAGGCGGGTGCTGCTGGCCCATCCCGACGCCGTGGGGTACGCCGTCGTCGTCAGCGCCGAGATCGTGACCGTCGGGTGGTACAGCGGCAGGGACCAGGGGAAGCTCCTCCTCAACTGCTACTTCCGCACCGGCTGCTCCGCCGCGCTCCTCACTACTTGCGCCGGCGGCGGCAAGGCGGGGGCGCCGGGGATCAAGTACCGGCTGGCGAGCCTGACGCGGACGAACCAGATCGCCAACGACAGGAGCTACCGGTCGGGGTACCGCGAGGAGGACGAGGAGGGGATCACGGGGTTCACGCTGGGGCAGGGCGTGGGGCGCATGGTCAGCGAGCTGCTGCGCGCGCACCTCGTCACGCTCGGACTCTCCATCCTCCCCTGGCGCGAGAAGCTGCGATACGCGCTCGCGCTGCTCCGGTCTTCTCGCCGGCGCCGGGACGGCAAGCTCGGCGGCGGAGGCGTGCCGCTGCCGGACTTCCGGGCGGCGGCGGAGCACTTCTGCCTGCCGTCGTCGGGGCGGCCGATGATATGGCGGCTGGGGCAGGGGCTCGGGCTGGGGGAGAAGGAGATGGAGGCGGCGCTGATGACGTTCCACCGGTTCGGGAACCAGTCGGCGGCGTCGCTGTGGTACCAGCTGGCGTACCTGGAGGCCAAGGGGCGGGTCCGGCGCGGCGACACGGTGTGGCAGCTCGGCATCGGCAGCGGGCTCAAGGCCAACAGCCTCGTCTGGGAGCGCGTCGCCGGCAACGACGGGGAGCGCGAGCTCGGGCCGTGGGCGGACTGCATCCACAAGTACCCCGTTACCGAGACGTAAGAAGTGCAAAGAGCGCGACTTGGTTGATCGGTTCGGGTGAATCCGTCGTGCAGCTGCTCGATCCGATCGGGAGGGAACGCTCCATGTCCATTTCGGTCGAGTTTCAATTCCTACTAGTAAGATGAACTCGTTTAGTAGCACTAGCATATATATGCACTGCTTTCAGTTTGTGAGTACTTGTGAAGTTGTGATCGATCGATCGATCGATCAAGTGTAGTATGATGTATTTCCCCATATATGAAAATCTATTTCCAAGGTTAAATAATGTGTACAAGTACAAAGGTTCCATTCCAGCCAGACACGAAAGGGGGCAGCTGACTTGGCTCACCTGCATTTGCGTGACTGCGTTCGTGCTTCGTGGCTCGGTTCCAACAGGGTATAGTCGTACCTAGTACGTTTGTACTAGTATGGCTTTAGTACAACAGTATCTCCATAGCGATCCGATGTGAGCGTCTGGTGTCGCGGAAGTGTGATGTGTCCCTGCTATGCTATGCTATGCAACAACACACTGTAGCAGCAGCGGCTAGTAAATGTGAGGCCGACGACGGGGAGAGGAAAGGAAAGACAGTGCACGTTGCCAAGAGTTATGGCCGCCTACCCGTGCCAGTCGGCGGCAGTCGCAGTAAAAAAAAATGTAAGGCTTCGCTCCACTCCGACTCCGCCAATGAAAAGTTTTTGGCGAAAAGATTTCGAGTATTGATTTTATCAATTTAGGAGTAGTAAATGTGGACGAAAAAGGTGGAAAGTTATATAGATAGGTTGGAAATCTCGAGACGAATCTAACGATGGTAATTAGAGGGTATTAATTCATAATTAGCGGATGGTTACTGTAACATTACTATTGCAAATCATGGATTAAGTAGGCTCATTAGATTCGTCTCGCGATTTACAGCCCATCCATATAACTTTTCACCCTTTTCGTCTACATTTAATACTCCATGCATCTAAGATTCTTCTTTGATGTGATGGGTGAAAAGATTCGAAATCTTTTCACCCATCACATCAAAGGAGAATCTTAGATGCATGGAGTATTAAATGTAGACGAAAAGGGTGAAAAGTTATATGGATGGGCTGTAAATCGCGAGACGAATCTAATGAGCCTACTTAATCCATGATTTGCAACAGTAAGCTACAACAACCATCCGCTAATTATGAATTAATTACCCTCTAATTACCGTCGTTAGATTCGTCTCGAGATTTCCAACATATCCATATAACTTTCCACCTTTTTCGTCTATATTTACTACTCCTAAATCGATAAAATCAAAACTCGAAATCTTTTCACCGAAATCTTTTCGAGAGCTAAATACGGCCTAATGGCTCCGTCCGCTGGCCAAGACCTCTCCTCGAGGTCAATCTGCGCACTCCACTCGCTGCACTGCACCCATGAATCATGGCGTTCATAGCTAACAGCAGCCACCATGATGGCAAGCGAAGAGATCTGAGCCGCCATGAATTATGATCAGGTTTTATGCATGCTCTCTCTGAGAACAAAGATTACTGTAACGAGTTGGTGTGATGGTCCAAAGATTAATTAATAGCGCGAGATGACCCCGTTTGAGCAGCAAAAACTGTTGGAGCACAGACAGGTACCGATCCGGATCTCGGTTCGTCCTTGCATATATGCTTTGCAGCTGCGCGTGCTCGCTCGCCAGCGGAGGACTTGTGGCAGGTGCCACGACGCCGCCACGCGATCCGCGATGCGTGCGGTGCGAGACGACGCCGCGGCCCGCCTGCGCTGCGCCGTTTGCGTTCCATCTGCCCACTCGGGCCGGCCAGCGCAAGCAGCAGCAGGCCACCGCCCACAGGCCGCGTGTCCGCGCGCAATGGCCCAAAGGCCCAGGTTGCCAGTCGCCTCCTTCCCCGCGCGGTCAACGAGGGCTGCTATGACACGAGACCGCACGAGCCGTCCTCCCAGTCAACACAAATCAAAGTTCACATGAGACAAGAACCCCCCCCCCCCCCCCCCCCCCTCCCCCAAAAAAAATACTCGATTAGAATGCAATAGGAGAAAATGTGTAACGGCTTAAGTGGAACCGGATGATTTGTCTCTTCGTATCGATCTACCTTGTCCATGATGCAAAGAGTAAGAAGCCACGAAAATGGTTTCAAAACGGAGCAGTGGGATCAAACAAGCACAACTTAAAATAGAACGATGAAAGGAGTATGAACTGACTGTTCGATGACATGGTTATCATGAGACTCACATAATCTATATGGTGCCAAATACTTGTCTGGGTATCGTTGCAACTCACGAAGTGCTGTGAAAAAGGCTGGTGAGATTGATGAAATGGCTACCATGGAATTCTCCATAAACCCAATGGAACTCTCTGTTCTCCCAACAAGGTTCCAATGCGCACCCGCAATTAGCAAATTCAAAAGCAGCATCACACAATCCTGCTACCTAGTTTCTACCACAAAAGAGAAGAAAGTTAGACTCTGACAGTCTTGACTAGTCTTTGGATTGCAATCTGGAGGGGTTGACTTCACAATGACAAGGCTGCTACTCTTCTGAACTGGAATCCGTCACGGCGATTTCTTCGTCCTCCCCCTCCCCGAGCTGGTGGCCGCCGGGCTGCTCGTCTTGTGAATCTCCATTGCCGAGAAGCTGTTCCTGATCGTACACCGCTTGCTGCTGGAAGTTGCCCACATTGAAGAGCTCAGGATTTGTTGGGAACGCCCAATAGTGAGTCGGCTGGTTGGCCGCTCCCGCGGCGCCGGCCTGCTGCGGAACCATCCACACAGCCGCCGGCGGGACCAACTGCTTGCCGTCGCCAGTCGCGCCGGGGCCAGTCGCCGGTATGGCGAGGAAAGGGATGGCCCCGGCGGGCGCCGCGGGGGCGGAGGTCGGGGCGAGGCCGCTGGAAATCGAAATCGAACCGCCGCCGTTGGCTTGGAGGAGGGGGTCGGCGACGACGGGGTAGTACGCCGCGGAGGCCGCCAGCGGCGCCGAGGTCCCCGCCGCGGCGCGCGTCGGCTGGAGCTTGCGGCGGCGCTTGGTGCCCGGCTCCTGCTCCTCGCCGTCGGCGCCCGCGGAGGCCGGCTCGGCGGGGAGGCGGAGCACGCCGTCGGAGCCCGTGACGGCGATCGCGGGGACCGTGCCCGTGCCCGTGGCGGCGATTATTGCCGGCTCCGACTGCTGCAGCAGCCAGCGGACGGTCTCGCCGTCCGACTTGTGCCCCAGCTCGCGCGTGAGGCGCGCGACCCTCGCCGCGCACGGCGCCGCCATGCGGATGCGCCGCCCGCGGCCCTCCACCTTGGTGTGCCGGTCGCGGTACCGCGGCGCGGGACGCGGGTTGGCGAGCTGGAGGCCGCCGCCGAGGAACTCCACCGGCACGGGCTCCGGCTTCGGCAGGCCGGACCCGTCCGCCTGGGCCGAGCCCATCGCGCCAACCGTCGCCGTCCCGTTGCCGGCGGCCTCGGCCGCGAGGTAGAACGCCGCCGCGTCCTCCTCGCCGCCCCTGCCCGGCGCCCGGGACTCCATGGGAGATCGGATTGGCGAGCCGCGCCTTCGCTTGGGCTCCCCCTTCTTCGCCGGTGCTTCTTCGGGGTGGGGTCTGCTTCTGTTTCGATTTGGCGGCGCCGTCTTTTGGAAGACGACTCGCCCTGGCGTTTTATTTGAGTCTCTGGACGATGGGTCCCGCAGGATAGGGTTACGGGGCCACCGCGGAACGGGCCGGAACTTGCGTGTTAAGTGGGCATGGGACGATTCGGCCCAATGGCTCATGACCGCTTGGAGCATAGCGGCACTAAAAATGATGAATAAACAAGTTTTTTATTTTATTTTAGATAATAAAGGATTAGGAGTTCCGACCTCTGCCCTCATCAATGAGTGTATATAGCCTTCGTTAGAGCTATGCAGTGTCTTTAAAACTCACTCTCTAATTGATCATTTAGAGAGCTATTTGTATAAAAATCGTTTTCTATAACTTTCTATTTTTCAATAACTTTTCTGTATCTTGCATGCAGTATAGAGAGTTATTACTTTTTCTATATTTAGTTAGCGAAAAATTCGGAATAAAGACTGACTATGTGTTGAATAACAAATAGAGAGGCTGTTGGAAAGTACCTCTTTTGATCAAGGAGTTGCTTTTATGGAGTCTAATCAATCGACAAAATGATTCTCCACATTGGACAAAACTGAGCTAGAGGAGCGAGAAATGGAGACAGAAAGGCGAACGGACGTCTCACGATACGCCGAATGACGCAAACGAGATACCCAACACTCTTTCGGTCCTCCACTCCGATAGCTCCACGTACCAGCTGAAGCGGCAGAACGCATTAATGAACGGCGGGCCCCACCATCACCGGCTCAGCGACTAGCACGAGCTGGACGCGAAACGCCCACTCCGCCGGCGTCCTCATTAATCTTGCTCTTACATACCAAAAGTAGTACTTAGTAGACTACATAACACAAAATACTAATAGGTTTCAAACATTAAACGCTAGAAAAGAGAGCTAAGTTCAATCCCATTGCTAATTCCAACCAAATTTGTTGAAGAGCTTTATAATGGTAGTCTCCAACTTCTTGCAGGCTGCATCCCTTCTTCACAATATCTCTCTCTTCCTCTTTAAATAGCAGGCGATCCAAGAATAAATGCTTATTTGTAGCTAGTCCGTCACGTGGGCGTCTATTTGCGAAAACAAAAGAACCGACATTTGGGCCACTAGAGGTGAAAGTGGCAAGAACAATTTCAACATTCGATTCGTTCAGAATATGACTTTTACAGTTGAAAAGCATTTTTATATCCATGCATATATAGATAATCCGAAACCCATTGTGTATGGATACGGAATAGAATAGGATATAATTTAAACAAAATCTCATGAATGTGATTATCCGGTTACTGAACGCGGATGGCCTAACTGCCCAGTGCAGCTTGGGGAGCGGAGCATCATGGTGGCTCAGTGTAACTTGGCGTTGGCGTTTGGGGAGCGGAGCAAAATGGTGTCGGCGCAGTGCCGACTCAAGCCCCATACATCAGAGGCGACGGCCGGGGACCCATAGAAAATAATACTCCCTCTGTATTAATTTTAGAAGTCGTCCTCCGCAACGGACGAAACGTGTAAAAGGATGTCGTCCTGCGTTTACGATCACGATTTGGACTCATTTGCCCTTCCGCAACGGCTTGCTAGCGTTAATGCATCGCTTCGTTCTTCGGGGCGAGTTAATAGCGCTGGATGAAATGTTGTGCACGCCTCGCCTCTTTAAATTCCGCCTTCCTAGCTCCCTCGCCTTCCTTGCTCGCTCCTTGCCGCGCCTGCCTTTGTCGCCGCGCTTGCCTTCGTCTTGCTTGCTCGAGCGCCGCGCCATGGATGCCTTTCACGTTTTTGTCGTTCATCAATCATCCGCGAGGAAAAATTCGTGGACGCGTTTTCTCTGACGCGTTGGTTGCGCGCTTTTTTTCCCTCTTTGCCCGCTCGGTGGCTACACGTTTGGGTTCCGGCCTTCCTAATTAAACGAGTTGATTTTTTCTAGCGTGCATCAAACTTCCCCGTGCAACAGAATAGCCCCGGCGTCATTATTCTTGCTAGCGTAGAGTCCACAATTGATCTAAACGAGCTTCCACTGGAGCATGCTGACAAGCTCGACGAAGACTTCTAGCAGGTGGAGGAACGACGAGCTCGACGAATACTTCTGGCAGGTGGAGGATGCCGACGAGCTCGACGACGAAGATTTGCCGGTTGAGGATGCCGACGAGCTCGACGAAGAGGATTCCGGCGCGAGTTCCTCGATGCAGTATGCTCCGACGTGATCTCCATGGAGCCGGGCACCAAGGAGTCCACTGAGGACTGCTACTTTACGTCATGGCTTAAAGAAAAAAAAAACACACACACATCCGCAAGCAAGTGGACGGGGAATCGAACCCACAAACCACGTGCAAGGAGAGGGTCTGCGATAACCAATCCGCCAGAGAGAGGTTGTTGGAAGGATTGGACTCCCCACCATATTTAGTAAGGACAAATCTGGAAGATTAAACCCAAATTAATCACTCCTTGGTATGCGCAATCATGTCCTAAACGACTTGTAAAACTGATACGGAGGGAGCATGCAGTGTGGTACTACGCTGCTAGCAAGCAACTGACCGCTACGGCTACGCATACACGCTCCATGTTCAGTCCATGAACCGTTCGTCCAGTCCTCGCAGATTGCGATGGTGGAGGCCAGGCACATGGTAGGAACGCAAACCAAATCTTTATTGGTGATATGCGACCGCGTGGTTACTGCCCTTGATGTTAATTAGAATTCGTGAAGCAGCGATTGATCAGTTTATTTAGCATGTTACTATGTTAGACTTCCAGTTCTTTGCAACTTCAATTTAAATCTTAAATAATCGTTTACTATATAGCATCTCTTTATGTAAGAATCATTTAGTTAGCATGTTAAAAAATAATTTAAGGGGCCCATAATATTTGTCTCACTCTAGGGCCATTAAAATTATAGAGTCGTCCCTGGGTGCCACAGAGGGTGCGTTGCAGCTTGGCGGCTCGGGAGTGGAGCAGCATGACGGTGCCATGGCGGCGTTGCAGCAGGGTGGTGTCATGGCGGCATTGCAGCTTGGCGGCTGGGGAACAGAGCAGTAGGGTAGCGTGGTGGCAAGGGCGGATCTAGGGGTGCAGGGGGGCTCAAGCCTCCTACCTCCCAAAACATTGTGGATATCCCCTTATACCTCCTTAATTTTTTAGAGAAAAAAGAGAAAGAAAAATAACTCTCTTAATTTGCAATCCTAGATTCCCTTAATGAGGGAGATGTTGAAACTGTATGGCCTGAATCGACTCAAACCGAAGTCATCGTAGAAGGTTGCCGGGTGCGTACCCTATTTCTCTAATGTTTCGCCGTTTAATTGAACTCATGCTATTTATCTCTCCTTCTTTGCTTTAATTGAATGCAGAAGTCTAACGCGTGTGGGGTCAGTGCGCGACCTCTGTGGCCTATTTGCAGTCTGCTTGCAGCTCGCTCGTTCCACTTGCGCGACTTGAAGTTGCTATCGCAGGAGGTATGTTGTTGGTTTGGTTCTGCTGAAGTTGCTACCCCGCGAGCACCGCGTCATCGTCACGCCGCACCACCGAGTGTTGCTGGATTAGGACCCTAGGGTTAGTGGGGTTAGGGTTTCGGGTTGACATGAATTCTCATGGTTACCAAACTTAAAGGGAGGGTTTGGGGGCAGCGGAGGCCCGGTGGTGAGGGCGGGTTGGCTGGCGGCGCGGGAGCGTTGCCGGCCGGGTAGGATTGGACAACCGGTGGACGGTGGGCAGCGGCGGAGGATTCACATCCTTGGCGTTAGCGTGGACGGCGACAGAGGCGCGTGGCCGTGCCGAAGCCTAGGAGGTGGTAGACGTAGGGAGCTCATCGTCGGTGTTAGCGTGGGCGGCGGAGGCTGCCGTGGCTGCCGCCGTGGTCGTCCACGGAGACTAACCTCCTGTGATCATCTTGTACACTCGGAGGCTAAGAAGCAGTCAGCCGGGAAGCCGTGGAAGCTGCTTTGCGAAAAGCTTCCGAGGGTGAAGCGGAGCCGGAAGGATTGCAAGAAGTGGATGAAGAAGCTGATAAGGCACTTGCCGCAGCAGACGGAGGAGGACCATGAGACATGAGTATTTCCCTGCACTGGAGGCCATGCAGATTATCTTGAATCACCCACAGTTTCGATCTGAACCAGTATGTTCAGAATTGCTATGTCCAGTTGTATACTGAACATGCCTACTGTATTGTTGGGGCCTTGGTGGGTGAACAAATCGTCGTGAAAGGTTGCACGGCAGCGTAGAAAGTTTGAAACTGTTCCATCACGCCTTCGTCGTTCACGAACAGCCTGCCGAGAGAGGATGCGGCGCCGCGCGAGAGGCGCTAGCGAGCGTTACCACACAACACCGCTAACGCGCGCGCGTCGTCGTCGTGGATCGCGGCCGGTGCCGCTGACCGGGCCAGAGGCCCAGAGCCCAGATCGATCAAAGGCTCGGCAGCCCACACGCGTCGTCCTCAGCCGTCCGATCGCTCCCGGGCAGGTCGCATCATCCCCGCCAGTCGAGCCGTTTGTCGTGTCCGGGGCCCTCACGTGCCGTGCCGGAATCTCCCAGTCCCCGCGATCGATCCCAACAACACATGTGCTACCGAGGCCGCCGCCGAGCCGAGCAGAAGAGAGAGCAGCCGCGCTGATGTGCTGCTCACCACCACGCTGACGCCGACGAAATCCTCCAGAAACATATACTCCCGTAGATCCACCCGTCCCTCACCCCGACGCGCAGCCAGCCAGCCAGAACCGTGCGGAGTCCACGAAGCCAGGGTCCGTCCTCTGTCCTCTCCTCCGAGGCGCCGGCGCGCGGCAGAGCCCCACGCCTCGACGTCGCTCCGTTTGGGTGGCGGCCAGGGACAGGGAAGTGAGGGGATCGACGCGGCTCGGCTGAGTGGGCGACGATGGACCGCAAGGATGTCGGGATCCTCGCCATGGACATCTACTTCCCGCCCACCTGCGTGCAGCAGGTGAAATTCTTCCCCCTCGACTCTGACCTGCTCGTGTCTGATGCTGTCTCCGTTTGCTGCGGGAGACGCGAGTTTGACGCGGTGATGCCTCCGATCCGCGGCTCTGGGACCTTTTCCCGCATTGCCGGTGTGGGGATTATGGCTTATGGGGGGTTTGGTGATGTAGGATTGCGTTTTTGTAGGAATTGGCAGGGGGAGTGTTCGGCGACATGGTTAGAATTCTCGCCGATTGCTGTCAAAGCTTAAACCCCCTCGTGAGTGCAGTGCAATGCTGCTGCTTGATTTGGTCAGAGCCTGGGTCAAATCAGCAGTTAGAAATGTGGCTGTTAGGATTGCTTGAATCGAATCTGCGGAACTCCAGGAAAACCTGGAGAGGGAGGTTGCTCTCAGAGGATCCATGTAGAAACGGGAAAGGGGTGTAAATTTCAGTGACACAGGAGAAGATCCGGGTAGCTAGGTGTTTATCAGCAATTAGGCATCATGTTGTAATCCAACAGTTTCATAGAGATGATGGCTTGAATGCAGGAAGCGCTGGAGGCCCATGACGGCGCGAGCAAAGGGAAGTACACCATTGGCCTCGGGCAAGATTGCATGGCGTTTTGCAGTGAAGTGGAGGATGTCATCTCAATGAGGTATTCTTTTAAAAAGAATTATTATTAGCCTCAAATAAGAAGACTATTGGTCAGTTGTCACGTTTTCTACGTCACAGAGATACCTTTTCCGATGCCTTCATTGGTTATAACATTTGTTCAAATAATAAGTACTCTTTGTCGTATGCGGTTTCTATTTTAGATATAGGTTACCGTTTGTGATTTGAATCTCAGGAAAGAGCTATTTGCTTGCAGCTTGACAGTTGTCAACTCCCTACTGAAAAAGTACAATGTTGATCCGAAGCAAATCGGACGCTTGGAGGTTGGAAGCGAGACGGTTATCGACAAAAGTAAATCCATCAAAACTTGGCTGATGCAAATTTTTGAGGTTTGTTCACCCAACTCTGTAAAATCACCAAAATTGCATCCACATATATCAGGAAATACTGTATTCATATACTCAGCCACATCTTTCTAATAATAATGTGCTCAAGTGCCCTTACCCATTTGTTTTCCCAAGAAGTTAATTTTTGTCGGGCTCTGTTCACAAAACGCAGAAAAGTGGTAATACTGACATTGAAGGAGTTGACTCCAGCAATGCTTGTTATGGTGGAACTGCGGCCCTATTGAATTGCGTGAATTGGGTCGAAAGTAACTGCTGGGATGGACGATATGGCCTTGTCGTTTGCACTGACAGCGCGGTTTGTTATCCAACCTTCCCTTTAAGCATGCATACCGTGATTGGTTGTTCCTTTTGGTTTCTGTTGGTACACAAGATCACAGTTTGCCATCTTGTGCTGCTTTGGTTTCAGGTTTACGCGGAAGGGCCAGCTCGCCCAACTGGAGGTGCTGCTGCTATTGCAATGCTCATTGGTCCTAATGCTCCTATTTCGTTTGAGAGCAAATATAGAGCTTCTCACATGGCTCATGTTTATGATTTCTACAAGCCTGATCTTGCAAGTGAATACCCGGTTAGCTTTTAGATCCCTAAACCATCTCATATACATGCACATGCCCTTCACGCTATTGGAGCTTTCTTTCTGCTATTGAAGGCATGTTTCTGGTTATCCATCTTAAGGGTTCAGCATTTTCTTATAACAGCAGATTCATTGCAGGTTGTTGATGGGAAACTATCACAAACATGTTACTTGATGGCCCTTGACTCATGCTACAGACAGTTCTGCAACAAGTGAGCTACTGCAATTCTGTCCCTTTCCTTTTAATGTGAACTGGATTTTTCTTTCACTGAACAAGGTTTCTTCTGCCCCCCTATAATTTCTGATACTAGGTATGAGAAGATTGTAGGGAAACAATTCTCAATTTCTGATGCAGAATATTTTGTATTCCATTCTCCTTATAACAAGGTAAGATAAAAAAAATAGCTAGGTGTTTTAATGAAGATAAATAATTGCTCCAAAAGATTTCCTTCTTTTCATTTTTCCTATCCTAGTTTTATGACCTTTTAAAATTTCCTAAATCTCTTCTACCTCTGTTGCAGCTTGTGCAGAAGAGTTTTGCTCGGCTTTACTACAATGACTTCATGCGCAACTGCAGGTTTGACTCTTTTATTGAGTTTTGCCCCCTTCCTGAGAAAAGTTGTCCCACTTTAAGATTTGTCCTAGGCTAAACAGTATATAGGAATCAGTTCTGGAGTTTTTTTTTAAAAAAAAATCATATGCTGGCTACTCTTGTTATTTGACACCAAGTCCAAGATGATTTTCATGAACTAGATTGTTTTGTACTTTTTTCCAGCTCTATTGATGATGATGCTAAGGAGAAGTTCCAGCCGTTTTCAAATCTGACTGGTGAAGAGAGCTACCAGAGTCGTGATTTGGAAAAGGTCTTTTATCTTTACATGTAGAAATGTTGTCATGTGATAAATTTAGGATCTGATAGTTTTTTTGCCAAATTTCCAGGCCTCGCAACAAGTCGCAAAGCACTTGTATGACATCAAAGTTCAGCCATCGACTCTGCTTCCAAAACAAATTGGCAATATGTATACTGCATCCCTCTATGCCGCATTGGCATCTGTGCTATATAGCAAGCATGATAGTTTGGTATGCCCTTTATCTTTAATTCTTTGCCGTATAGTTTTGTAATCTTGAATGCTGATAATTGGTTACTTCTTTTATTACAGGATGGACAAAGAATTGTAATGTTCTCTTACGGCAGTGGCTTGACATCCACTATGTTTTCGTTGAGGCTAAACAATGGCCAGCATCCCTTCAGTTTATCAAACATTGCTTCCGTGCTTGGTGTCACAGAGAAGCTTCAGTCAAGACATGAGGCAAGTCCTTCCATTCATGATTGTCCCTCACTGCTTATATAGACCAATGTGCCTTCAGTATTTATTTTGACACTATATTTTCTCCTACATCTTGCAAACAGACATTGCCCGAAAAGTTTGTCGACACTCTGAAGCTGATGGAACACCGGTACGGTGCAAAGGATTTTGAGACGAACAAGGACACGAGCCTGCTGCCGCCGGGCACGTTTTACCTCACCCATGTCGACTCCATGTACCGTAGGTTCTATGACCAGAAGCCTGTAGAGGAAACGAAAGCCAAGTGCTGCAATGGCTTCGCAAATGGCCACTAATGGCATGCCGTGGACTCCTAGGTCGCCTGCCTTGTTGCTCATCGAATCATCATGCTCTGTACTTTGACATGTTTATTGTTAGAATTTGCAGCGTAGCGTGTTTCGGAAATAAATTATTCTCTGCAGCTGTTCTCCTAGATCAGCTAGGTTTTGTATTTTATTTATCTGACCAATGGAATCAATCTTGACATTCCTGCCCTTTCAGTTTGTTTTAGGCTGGGAAAATTACCCTGCATCGGGGCGCCTGACACTTCAGGTGCTTCAGCCGTACAGTACCGTACAGTTCAGCAGGGTTCACTTGCCAAAATCAAACAAAGGGGACAACCCAACCTCGAGTACTAATATACAATTTACTCCCTCAGTTATAAATTGCAAGTACTTTTATTTTTAGATATATAGCGTTTTCTATTCACGTAGATAGATATATGTTATGTTTCAAACTATATATTTATTGGAAAAGCCAAAATAACTTACAATTTGGAATGGAGGGAGTATATCTCACTTCAGTGTCATAACTTTCAGAAACCCTGATTCACAACTCTGGAACGCGCGGTTCGCTCCACCTCCGCGCCCGAGGCTTGGACTACTGGTACCGAGAACTATAGTTTCAGAAACCAAAGTTGGGCTGTACCACAATTTTGAGAGAAAGGCCTCGGTATTATCTCAAAACTCCAAATATACTCAGCATCCTAATAGGCCCTAAAAGATTACAGTATCAAGCAAATACCACAGTTTAACAAAGCTACAAGTTTTGCTGTAGCCAACCTCCTACCTCTCCAAAAACCGTAGTAATTATCCAGAACTCAAAACGGCAAACTCTGTATTATGCATCAAGTAAAACGAGCACCAGCAAATCCGGAGTTCCTTGGAAAATAACATCCATTGATCAAACAGTATCATGGCAATGAATTCTGGTACCGATCCTCAGATGCCTGAATAATCAGCGAAAAGAATGTATCTATATCTCGTGTTAATCATACACATCTCTGCAGATAGCTATTACAGATCTATTTTTTGAAACAAGCTATTACAAATCTAAACATTTCATTTGAGGAAACATGAAACTGAAATCAACAAGGGTGTGTAATGACACGAAAAATTTGGGCGTCTCTTTCTAACTCTGTTTTCTTCATAACTTCTGTCAGGTTTTACACACCTTGACTTGTGAAAAAGAAAGGATCACGCTGCTTGCTTCCCTTTCCTAACCTTATCTAATTCAGACTCAGCTTCTTGCAGTGCGGATTTGAGTATCGATATTCTCTGTTCCAGCTCCTCGACAGTGCCCCTTTTCAGAGCGGACTTGTATGGTGTAAGGAAGTGATGGGAAAAGTTTTGCAGAGCTTGAACACCACAAACCTGGAAAATGCATCTTGAGGCACTGACAAACATTATAAGTGGGAACAAGCGACACTGTGGTTTACCAGATTACTTACCTCTTCTGAAAGTAAGGGCAGCTTGGTGATGTTGAAGTCGTCATATAACATATGGAACTGATCAATATATTTCTGTTGCATTTTTACACGTGCTTTTAGCAGTTTTGACTCAACAGCTGCAACCAATGAAATGGGTACAATCAAACATCAAAAAGACTGGAAATGTGTAGTTTTGTGTTCAGAAATTTTCTTTTGAAATATTGAATCTCTAGGTCTTTCAGACAGACTGCAATCTTTGCTTGAAGAATAGGTCCTTTTGAAATATTGCCATGTTTAAAGTTCCAAGAAAGCTTCAGACCAGTAAATTGACAAAAAGGTGATTTTTTTCTGTACTTACGTTCCTCATCGAAGATAACTTGGTTGACAATAATATTGTGGGAGTCAATCTCAAACTTTGCTAATTCTTGCACCAATCTCTCTGTTTCATATAATGAAAGAAATTCAGGGATACAAACACATACGAAAGTTGTCAAGTCCTGTGGGGAAAAAAACAAAAAGATGAGTCAGAGGGGGTGTAACATCTTCAATATTAAATGTGTAAATATGGAGATATAAAGTGAAGAGACAATCAAGAATGATGAAAACAATCCAGTATGTTCAATCACTAGTGCTTCTGTGTGCTTATTAAATTGAATGAGTAAAGAAGTCAACCTAGAGTGAATTACCCAGCAAGCAACTAATGTGATGTTTAGAACCGCAAGTTCTGGGCATGTACTGTTCACTAACAATTTGATCAAGACATCACCTTACAAGCACCGATGCATTACTATTAATTCTTCACAACCATGACTTTGCCATGTGTTGGTATTACAACTTTGGAATATTTCCACTATATGTTTTAACTCATAAGAATTGTTAGACATCCCAGACTGCATAAAGGAACATATCTGCTTCTCTGCAAGGTTCATAGTCTTACCGGATCTTTAAATTGCCTGTTCACTTGCTCAATCACGTCCTTCATACCCTCCAGTCTTCCAAGCATTGCATCCTCGTTCAGTTCATCGCCAAGACCAAACAATCGACTGGCCTGCCAAATGAATTCACGATTGTATTAGCTACTTGCTGGTTCCTGTTTAGGTTCAAAGAAAATTATGCACGTGAAGGTCCACATCATGTACATATTAGCATTTACCGAGAATGAATAGAAATGCTATGTTGTCAAGTCAATCTTCTTTTTGGGCACAAAATAGACCTCGTCAATAATATGATTTTTTTTTAAACAAAATGAACCGCCAACATTTCCTAAGGATATCAAAGTTCATCTCGAGTTTGGTGCTTCAGATTCTATTGGTCAGAACACAGGCTTCCTCTATTGTTATTTTTGTTCTAATTAGTAGATAAGTGCAACTATGATTAAATTATTGACAAGGTAACCTGTTATTCCTAGAAAATTAAAACAACTTTAGCCTAAAAACAAAAGACATAAAAAATACATGCCCTATAATTTGCTATTATGGTTTCCCAGTAGCTTGAAATGTATAAAAATACCTGATTCAACAGACCACCAAATCTATTTTTCAACTCCATCATTTTCTCAAGACCCTTCTCTAGGGTTGCTGGGAACTGCAGCAGCCGTAAAGTATGCCCTGTAGGGGCAGTATCGAAAACTACAACAGAGTAATCCATTGTTTGGACTAATCTGCAGCAAGGGAGGAAATATCATACTCAAATAGTTGCTAGAAGCTATGAAGTGAAAAGGAAGTGCATAGATTATTAAAAATCACTTTTGTGAATAACAATGATACAATCACGATCTAATCAAGTACATAAAAAAACCATAATCTAATCACCTGGATATGTTGGAGAGACATTGAAAAAGTGAAAAAAGGGCACTAACTGAACTATTAAGTGGAAAGGTAAGGAAAGGAATTGGTCATATTGCCAAGTATAACAAACATAAGAATTGAGCAAAACCTTACTTTAGCATTTCAGCAAAACTCATAGCTTCATCTACTCCTGGAATTGCATTTGTCAGTTCTGAAAGGAATCCCTCCATTCCTTCATTGGATAAATCATCATTTTCTACCTTTGGATCAATTTCCTGGAAAAACATGAGGTTGCTGAGCCAACAAGGTATCTTTCCAAAGGAGTCAAACAATCAAAATCACAGACTTTTTTTTCTACAAAAGTATACAATAAATATAAAAACCTTCTTGACCATGTTTATCATTCGTGACAATAATAAAAAGATCGATGAAACTAACAAAAGGAGCGGAAATTCTAAAATCTGGTGCCTACCCATATGTGTTTTTTTTACTACCGAATGGAACATGTTTCAAATGAAGTTGCAATAGAATGGGTATTCCTTTTCCCCCTCCATAAGCCAACCACCTAATATCTTATTAACCTCGGCTTAATAACATAGACAAAAGACAATTACCAAGACCAGGTGGTAAGTCTTTTCTATATGTCAGCTCCCTACTCTTCAACTTCCATCATCAAGGCAACAAGTAATGAGGAAATCAAAGCCATAGTATTTAAACAAAAGGCTAATGAACACTTGGAAAGTTAATGAACATGCAGGTCCCATCACTGAGCAACAATCATGTAGCCCACATGTCACAAAGACAAAGTACCAGCACAAAGCCAAGGCAACCCCGAACTGGTAACGCCTGGTCTAGGAAAACGTCTAGCTCTTCCATACATAGAAACAGCAATGCGACTTTTCCTATCCTGCATACTGCCTCCTCTACCATGCTACCCTACTAACCTCCCCTCCCCAAAATTCCGAGGCTGCTTTCCCATCCAATCACCAGGACACGCTGCCTGGTCATCAAATCCTCACAGACACCACCGAATTGGGTGGAATCAACTCAAGTGACGACGACACCGCGAGAAGAGTGGATTGGACACGGTGAGATTTGGGGAAAACAAACACGGAGGGAATTTTCGCTTGTTTTTTTGTGCTTACCATGGCGTAGAGGTTGGTGAATCCGCGGACGAGGGTGGGGAATTTGGTGAAGCGCTGCTGGAAGGCGTCGCTGAGGTTGTGCGCGGGGTCGGTGGAGATGACGAGCACGGACTGGCGGACGGAGGCGAGGAGGACGGAGAGGATGGAGCTGCAGGTGGTCTTGCCGACGCCGCCCTTGCCGCCGACGAAGACCCACTTGAGGGTGTCCTGGTCGAGGAGGTTCCGCACCGTTGGCTCCGGCGCGTCGCCGGCGTCCACCACCGCCGCGGACGCCATGCTCCGATACCCGCGGGGTGATCGGGGGCGGGTGGCGGGCGAGGGGGATGAGATCTGGGGGGAGGAGTTGGGAGGAAGGAAGCGGACGGCGGTGGCGCGCGTGGCGTGGGCGTGGTGGGGGTGCGGGAGTTGTCCAGGTGGAAAAATACCTTTCCTCTTCTGGACGTTTTCAACTTTTCATCTTTCACATCTCACCACGGCTGGGCCAGCTAACATGGTAATTCTCATTCAAATTTGTTTCTAGAGAAAATTCGTTACTGCCCGCATTTAACTTACTCTACACAAATTATTTATTGTATGTATGAACCCCAATCTTTCAAAAAAATGTATGAACCTCTCTTACCAGTTGGGAACATGTAACAGCATCTTCAACCGATTGATTTTCCTTTTTTCACCTACAGAGAAATCCTCCTTTCACTATTAAGGAGAGATGTCCAAATCAGATTGATTTTCCCCTTTATTTTCTCTGACGCGTGGGCCGTCTGACAATGGGATAGATGTCTTTTTCTCAGCTATATTTTTTTCTTCCTCCCGTCTCCTTGGGCAGAGGACGACGCCGGCGGCCGGACCACCGTGGTGCTTGTAGGCGGAGCTCACGAGCGGCGGTGCACAGCGCCGCCCGGGGCGGAACCACGGTGGCTCATCTGGCAGAGCGCACGGGCGGCGACGTGGAGTAGCGCAGGGGGCGGAGCCGCGGCGGCCAGTACGGCAGCGGGCGGCCAGCGCGCGACCGGGAGGTGGGCGGGCGACGAGTGGCTGGGCGCGGCGGACGGTGAGGCTTGCCGGCAATAGCGGCGTAGGATGGAGTGGCTCTCGGCAACGGTGACCGGGGCAGCTCGAGGAAGCGGTGGCTCACAGCGGCGGCGCCCGGGGCGAGGTTGGGACGGTGCCAGCGCGGGGCGGCTCGCAACGGCAACAACCGAGGCCGGGACGGCATGCAGCCAGCGCATGGCCGAGCGGTGGTCGGAGCTGGACGGCGTGGAGGCCAAGCCACAAGCGGAGCAGATCGTGCGATCATGGACTTTGTTGCGAGAGGAGATCGTGCGGCTTGCAGTGAAGCAGAAGGAAAGGGAGAGGAAAGGGAAGAAAAGAAAGATGAGAGGAGAAAAATATAGAGGAAATAGGGGGAAAGGGAATGAAGAAAATCAATCTATTAGTTCCCTATCTCTCCTTCATGGCTAGAAGGTGTAAAGGAAAAAGGAAAAGAGGATAGGTTGGAGTTGCTATTATATAATGTCGATCCGAACTCTTCATTCAAAAATTTGTAAGTTGTTTTAAGTTTGTAGCAGCATTCATAATTTAAATTGTAAATTATTTTAAATTTCTAGATACATATAAAATCTATAGGTTTGGAAAAGTCAAAATGACTTCTTCCTCTACGCAGCACCAAAATCTCCCAAACGTGGCACGCTTCTTTCTCAACGCACAAACACCTAGGCACACGCACACACCCATCAACATCATCATCGTCCAGTCCGCCACTGGAACCGCGCGCCACGTCGACGCTGCCGGCGGCCACCGGCAACCGGCTTCTCTAGTAGAAGAGCGAGTTGTATGTGGACATGGTGGCGGCGATGGAGGCGAGGCAGATGAGCAGCGACGGCAGCATGGTGGCGTTGAGGAGCGCGCCCCTGCCGAGCACCCCGCCGGCGAGCGTGATGGTGCCGTCGGCCGCCACCCGCGCCAGCGTGCCCGCCTCCGTCGACAGCAAGCCGCCGTTGAAGGTGCCCCGCGACAGCCGCGACGACATGACCTGCGACAGCAGCGACAGGTTGACGCCCTCCAGCACCTCCGCCGACACGAAGGTCAGCAGCGCCGAGCACACGTACTGCGCCGCCGTGTAGTTGGTCCCCGCCACCCGGAAGCTCAGCAGGATCCCCACCAGTAGCACCGCCTCCGACGCCAGCAGGATTTGCCTGCGGCAGGGAACAGCTCAGCCCGTCAGAAGAAGAAGAAAAGTTTCAGAGCTCTGAAGACGACGGATCACATTATGCGTGTGATCGAACAACAATCTACCTACCTATCTTCGAACATGTTGCTGATGTAGGTGCCGACGATGGCGTTGACGGGCAGCACGGTGAGGCCCAGGATGGCGAGGAACACGGCGATGGTGCTGGTGTTCCAGCCGAAGTAGTAGCTGGTCACCACGCTCGACTCCGACAGCAGGATCTCCATCGCGTACTTGAGCATGAAGTAGATCAGAAGCTGGACCTTTACTGACGGTGTGAGTAGTCTGTAAGCTGAAACCACTGAAGAAGCTGGCCTAAGAGTAGATCTTTCACCCTGACCGGTTTGGTCATCTTCGTTTGATGGTGGCATCAGTTGTTCAGCAAGGCCCTGCTCCAGTTCTTCTTTCTCCGAATATCCTGTGGAAAAAGGGCAGTGCTTATATTACAGGCAACTGATGCCCAAGAAATTCAGAAAGATTGGGAGAACACAATGTGCACTCTGCTGTTCGTTCTGTCAGAGCTTCTTACTTGTACTGGAGCTGCTAGAGGAATCCTCATGGAAATCCTTGGCATCAGCATCAAGAGCAGGCTCTCTGAACGAAATCCACAGCCAGATCAGGTACACGAACCACCCGAACGCCATGACCCAGCCAGGCAAGGTGTCCTGGTTGATGGTGAAAACAGACACCTTCACGTTTGCCTGAAGCACCCCGGCAAGCGCAGGACCACATGCCATTCCAAGAGCACTGGCACTGACGAACGCCGCAGAGGCCTGCATTCGGATCCTAGGAGGAACGCAGTCGCTGATGTACCTCCTGTTCACAGCTCTCGCAGATCCAAGCCTGCAAAATTCAGTTAAATTTTATCAGACTTCAGCAAAGGATTAGAAATACTACTAGTCCTGATTCTTACATACCCGCACAGAAGCCGGCCGACGAGGAGGATCACGAGGGACTTGAGATCATAGGCCAGAGCATACATCACATTGCCGAGAAGCAGCATGACGCTGCTGAACAGCAGCGGCCTGAAGTAGGACCTGTTGGACCACGCGCTGAAGTAGACGGAGGAGAAGATCTGGGCCACCGCCATGGACCCGATGACGACGCCGCACACCGTCGCGGCGGCGCCGAGGCTGGTGGCGTAGTCGTCGGCGGTGGGGACGATGATGTAGGTGTTCACCATGTACAGGAACGTGTTAACCAGGTTCAGCACCAGGGAGATGAAATGGTACTTGTCTTCCTCGATGTGTTCCACCTCTGAACCCGTGGTGTCCTCCTGCGCGATGAGCGCGTGCTGCCCCAAGAACCGCAGGAAATTCGTCGAGTTTGTCAGTCTGTCAGCTGTAGCCTTTATCAGATCAATAATCGGGTCCTGCAGATAATACCAGATCAAAAACGCCACTGTCAATAACCTCATAAAAACTGCACTAGCTAGTACTCAATGCAGTGAGAGCTGACAGTAGGAGCACAAGATCAAACCTTTGGAATGGCCAGCGGATGCTGGTCATAGATATTCAGATAGCTTCCTTCACGCTCCTCAAGATCGCCAAGGTTGCGAGACAATGCTCCAACAACAGCTCCAATACCCTGGTAATTCACAATGCAATATCTGTTTGTTCAACGCAACACCACAACCTGCATAACATTGGAATCAACATGACAGATACTGAAAAGCAACTCACCACATGCTTGAAAACCTGCTTAAGCTGAGAATAAGGGTGGTTTGATCTGCTACTGACATAATAATCTGTAAACTTATCACCCAAACGTTCATCGAACTTCTTCAGTATCCTCCGGACTGCATTGGCGTTAATATCGACAAACTTTAGGAGCTTCACAAGATCCAGGCCACTTCCCTGTAGTCTTCTCTTAGTTCAGATATCTCCTGTAGAAGTGGTAAATCTTGAAGTCTTGCCTTTTTCTTCCCTAAATCTTCAAGCCTTGCTGCAATCAGTCCTTGCTGTTCTATCATGAACAGCACAATCTTTTCAATCTGACAAGGAGAAGTACTCCATCAGATCGTATGCAATGTATTTCATACATTAACTGAAACGACCATTTATATACCTCATCATCAAGTAACTTTGAAAATTCCTTCAAAACACGCCTGCGATCGCGGTTGCCTTCTTTTGTCTGCTCTGTGTATTCTTTTACTCTGTCCTTCAAGAGCTTGTAGTTGAAGTAGTGCCTTGAAGCAAACAGGAAATGAAGTCGGCATCATTTTATTCGGGGAAAAAAAAAGAACTGACAGCTAAGCAGTTTATAATTAAGGTCATGAAACAAGTAGACCACAGACAGAACAACATGCTTCTGACAAGACCATATCAGTTTCCATGAATTGCAATGCAAGGTCTAATTGTGATCATACGATCAAAAAGGGGGGGAAATAAGAGGCAAGTGTCCATACTCCTCCCATCCTGGAATTTGATCTGTTGTCAGTTTCTTGGAGAAGTTCACCATTCTTTTCCTTGTTTTATATGACTATGGCCTACATGAGAAAATAAAATCACAGGAAGCATCAGAATGAGAGCCATCGGCTTATATTACAATCAGTTAATAAAATCATCCATGAAGAGAACTACACGATTCTGAATAATTCAATATATATGAGGCACAGAAAGAAGAACATCTTGCAGAAACATGAAGAACAAGCAAAGAAGCACCTGGAAACTTGGTGAGTGTTGAAGACTAGACGGTTGTAAAATAGATGGACCTTGTGCTAACACCTAACGTGCTTATATAGCTTTGCTTTGGGTGTTGAACTTTATTAGGTTGAAGGAGCATGATGTTTATCAGGGTTGAACCTATTGCTGCTGGAACAAGAGGAAAAATTAATCTTGATAAACACAGTTGGACACCGTTGATTCTTTATCCCAAATTTTTTTTGCACATAAACTTTGTTAAAACGAGGCGAAGAATTAATCTCGATGTACACAGTTGGACAACAAAAGATAATTTTTCCTGAAATGAAAGGAAACTGTGCATATCCATGTTTGACTTTTGTCCTATTGTTTTATTAAGAAGTATGAACCTGGAATGCCCAACAGATACTAGCATCATACTATATATAGATCTGCTTCAAATTTGAAAGAACATATTAGTCCTGGATTCTCAAAATATAGTATGTTACTGAGTTATTGCTAACAAATGAAAACAAGAGCAGCCTACATATCTTAGCAGAACGTTTTTCAATTTTATTTCCTCCTAGAACATCAGTAGTATCTGTTCATGTGCATGTTGGGAATAGTAACAACAACAATTAATTCACAAGTTCTATAATGGTTGAAATTGCATGATATGTGCTTGCCCGACATATCATGCAATTTCAACCACTATAAAAAGAATTGCATATGTACACCTTCAGTTCTTTTAAAGAAATGGAGTTAAAGTACAGAAATGTGAGGACTTTGGCTTAGCCACACTTGATCCCTTTGGAGTTGACCTCAGAGAATAGATCATTTTAAAAGGAAAAAACTAAAGTCAGCGACTTATTTATTCAGTGCTGTGTGTATATCCAGTTGGGAGCAAGTTTAACCCTCCCATTCCCTCCAAGGAAAAGGATCACAAGTCATGCAAGCAATGCAGCAACTTCTATTTAGGGCAGCAATGCAGCAACTGCTGACAACTGCCGACCAAGCTAAAATAAAACAGAGAAATCTAGGTGGACGCTCTGGTCTGTTGTCCATCCAACGATTACCAGCTGGCTCCCCAAGATTATCCGGTTTGGCACGAACTGAATATTTTAGCGCGCGCGCGAAGCTGCCATTAGCCCATTACCTGGCAAGAAATTCGAGCGGCTCTGCAATTCCCAGTTGCGGAGGTCAGAACACGAAGGCAAAGGGACCGGTTCTCCAGTGTTCCATAGCATAAGTGCATAACATGTTGAGTAAATTCCTTATATGTCATTAGAAAATACAACCCATCCCTTATGTGCCATTGGAAAATAGCTCATCCTTTCTATGTCATTGGTTATAATTTTTTATCCCTTATATGCCATTGCCGTTAAAAGAGGCTAACCGAGCCGTTAAATGGAAGGACAAAATGACCATAATACCCTTAGCTAGAATGGAACATATTTTGTGACCTTTCACCCTTCACATGCCATTACAATCCACAACAATAATGAGCTAATATTGGAAGTATGTAAAACGGGTCATGCAGAGATATATGAAATAAATAAAATTCATTCTAACTAGGGATATTCTGGTCTAACAATAAATTTTATTTATTTTATATATTTGTATATGACCCATTTTACATACTTCTAATGTCATCTCATTATTGTTGTTGATTGGAATGACATGACAATGATGAAATGTCATAAATATGTTTCGTTCTAACTTGAAGTATTATGGTCTTTTCACCCTTCTGATGCTTCCTTGGATGCGATCATGCGAATGCTCCTGCCCAAACCAAACGCAATCGCTTCAGTTCTTCAGCGAACAGACGCGACGCCTCGCCGTCATCTGAACACAAACAACAACGCGCCTCCAAAGAAATGGCAGAAAGAAAAGGGAAAAAAAAGGCGAAAAGGGAGGGAGCAAACCGGCCAGAGGCCCACCTGCATCGGCACCATGGGCCCGCGCGTTAACGGGAGGGAGGGGAGAGAGAGACCCAGAGAGAAGCCACAACGGCACGAGGCAGCCCAGTAGCCGCCGTATCTCCCGCAAGTTGCCAAGGCCACCGCACGAGCGCCGGCGGCCGGCGCGCAACTGCCGAGTCCCCCACCGTGCGAATTCAACCCCCGCCACGGCCGAGCCCGACGCCGGCGGGGGAGGGAGATGGGCGTGGGGGGAAGCTTCTGGGACCTCCTGAAGCCCTACGCGCGGCACGAGGGCGCCGGGTACCTCCGCGGCCGCCGCGTCGCCGTCGACCTCTCCTTCTGGATCGTCTCCCACAGCACCGCCATCCGGGCGCGCTCGCCGCGGGCGAGGAAGCCGCACCTCCGGACCACCTTCTTCCGCACCCTCTCCCTCTTCGCAAAGGTCCGGTTCCGCTGGTTCCCTCTCGCTTTTCCTCCCCTCCCCTCCCCTCCCCTGTCCCCATCCCATCCCCTCCCTCCGCCTCCTTCCGCTCGTTCCCCATTCCCCCTACTTGTCTCAGGCTCCCTTTTCCCCCGTTGCTTGATCTCTTCTCGTGTGTAGTATACTGTTATTCCCTTATGCTTTCCTGCATTATGTGGTTGCTGCGTTTTGCCCTCCAAGATTTAATCTTGCTCGGGTTAATTACTGTCTGTGCTTAGTTCCCCTATTTTTTTATTACTCTGGTTCTCTATCTTGCGAGTAGGATTCACATTTCCTTCTGTTTGTCTCTGCTACTGCTGCAGATGGGTGCATTCCCGGTGTTCGTGGTGGACGGCGAGCCGTCGCCGCTCAAATCGCAGGCCAGGGCTGCGCGCTTCTTCCGGGGCTCAGGGATGGACCTGGCCGCATTGCCGAGCACAGAGGCAGATGCGGAGTCCAGCACGGCTGCGGCACCAGTCAAAGGGAGGAATGCTGCCTTCACGCGATGCGTCGAGGAGTGCGTGGTGAGTTCCTGTATTTTTGATAGTGCTGTGCTCCTTTTTGCAATCAATGGTTTAGTTGACTCGTGAAACAGCTGGCTCATCTAAGTGTCTAACTGCTCAGGAGATTGTCCAACTACTGTAACCTCCTAATCCAACACCATAACCCCGTTACCTTTTATTTGTGTCTTGCTAGACGACATCTGAAATCATCACAAATATGTTCCATTTGACCAGTAATAAGTGTGTCCAATGCTTACCTTAAGCTGTTGGATTGAATGGAATTCATATTGGTCATAGGTCTATGTTTTAGATGGAGATGACACCTCCTACATTAATATATGCCTTGTCAGTAACTTTGGTTAATTTTCTTTCATTTTTAGGAACTGCTTCAATACCTTGGAATGCCTGTATTGTGGGCTAAAGGTGAAGCTGAAGCCCTTTGTGCTCAGTTGAATAATGAAGGTCATGTTGATGCATGCATCACTGCAGACAGTGATGCTTTCCTCTTTGGAGCTAAGACAGTCATTAAGGTCCTGAAATCGAATTGTAAGGTGAGGACTCTACTCTACATTTCTGTCCATGGCAGAATATTTGTTTCATTTTACACAGGCAATGGTATCGTGACCATCAACTTTTTTGCAGGAACCTTTTGAGTGCTACAACATAGCAGACATTGAGGCTGGCCTTGGATTGAAAAGGAAACAAATGGTAGCCATGGCGCTTCTTATTGGTAGCGACCATGATTTGCATGGGGTCCCTGGTTTCGGTCTTGAAACTGCACTTCGGTTTGTGCAGTTATTTGGTGAAGGCGAAATTTTGGATAAGTATGTGTCATACATTTATCTTGTATTTTTGCTGGCAAGATAATGTCCTCAATGCTGCATTCCTGAAGCTAGTCATCTTATCTGTACTTCTCCAGGTTACATGAAATTGGTAGAGGGGTGTATCCATTCCTAGAAGGAATGGACAATCCACATATTGATGATCTCCCGTCATCATCCACAAAAAGCTCAATTGTGAAATCACCACACTGCTCACATTGTGGTCACCCGGGCAGTAAGAAAAATCATAGTAAGGTTGGGTGCAATTATTGCTTGGTGGATGCATTAGAGAATTGTGTGGAAAAGCCAGCTGGATTCAAATGTGAATGTCCTGGTTGTGAAAAGGTAGGCTTTGTACTCATTTAATTATCCAATTCTTGTTAATGTTGTTTCTTTTGCCTTCTCTTTCACCCTTGAATGGTTCATGACTAATAATTATCTGCTATATTAATCGTTCCTTTGTTATGACTTTTAGGTACGTGATCTAAAGGAGCAGAGAAAACACGAAAATTGGCAAATCAAGGTCTGCAAAAGAATCGCTGCTGAGACAAACTTCCCGAATGAGGAAATCATTAAATTGTATCTAAGCGATAGCAATTTGGATAAAGGTACAAAAAATAACTATGGCTCAAAGCATTATAAAAAGAATTTCTGCTTGTTTGCGTGCTTTTTTATGTTGTATTTTTTCTTTGGTTATGGTTCTGCTTTTAGCATTTATTGATAACACAAACTCTTCTTTTAACATTGTTCGTGACAATTAGCCTTGTTGGTATCCTTCAGCTGAAATTTTGTCCTGTTTGCAGAAAAGGGTGTTCCCTTGCTAAGTTGGAATAAACCTGATGTTGATGCTTTGGTTGACTTCTTAACTTATAGTCAAAATTGGGAGCCATCTTATATTCGACAAAGGATGCTTCCTATGTTGTCAACCATATATTTACGTGAGGTGGCATCATCACCATCTACACCATTGCTTCTTTGTGATCAATATGAATTCGATTCGATTCAACGGATTAAAATAAGGTATGGTCACCCTTATTACTTGGTGAAATGGAAGAGAGGTACTCGGGGTATGAATTCTAATATATCTAGCAAGAAGCCAGTAACAGAGGGGGAGACAAGTAGCGAGGTAGTGGTGTTGGATGAAGATGACGAGGAGGATACAGTGATTTGTGAGTCCTCTGAGTTATTAGATGAGCCTGATGTTCCACAAGTGCTTACTGATGATGGCTGCTGCTTTCTATTGACTGATGAAGACATTCAACTTGTCAGTGCTGCATTTCCTAAAGATACGGCAAGGTTTCAGGAAGAACAGGTGAGCATTGGTTTTTTCCTACCTTCCTTCCCCAAGTTTCAGCTAAATCTTTTTGCTTTATTTTGTGGGTGTTTATACTTTACCTCGAAAAAACTACCCACATGGATCCCTTAGATGTTGTGGCATAACGCTACTTTTAAGTTCTGATGTATCTGGCCAGTAGTGATGCCAGTTAAATCTAAGCAAACGGTAATTTAGTTTTAATGCATGTAGACGAATTGCGTATTAGGCCCTGAACAGGGGCGGAGCTACATGGTAATTAGGGGTTGCTAATGCACCCCCTAAAATTTAGAAAAACAGTGATTATGCTCAAATTTTCACTATATTTGCACCCCTCGTAACTCAACACTATGCACCCACAAGGCAAGTGCGCCTCCCTCCAATTTACTTTAGCTTGACCACTGGCCCTGAATTGTGATGTTTGTGTTTAGTCAAGTTTCTTATACATGAGCATTTAACATTTATCTCTGACTGTTGAAGAAAATATCGAATGCAATGGTGTTTACAGTGTAGCTAACACATGAGCTCAATTGGTGCAGATGCTGAAAGAAGCAAAATCAAAATCACGAAAATCCAAATCAAGCGCGTCTAGTTCATTTGAAACACCTAAAGGTCCAAGGCCTACTGGAGTCCAGCTTAGCATCACAGAGTTCTACCGCTCGAAGAAAGGCCTGAACATCGAATCTGGGAAGAAGCCGGTTGGGGAAGGCCAATCAGCGAAGGAAGGCTCAAGAAAAGCCTCGGACAGGGACCTCAACAAGAGCTTGCCAAAGTCCGTTCGGCGCCGCATCCTCTTCGACTGACGACTAGCAGCCTAACTTTGGGGTCAGCATTGTACTCTTGCTGCCACTGTTGTAGATGACCCAGAGAATGCATTAACCTATTGACCGCTGTAGATTCCGCGGCCCTTTTGTACAGGGAACAAAGTATCATCTTTGTCCGAGGAAATGAAGCAGGTTTTAGTTGAGACTGATTATCTGAACCTCATCTTTTTGTAGATAAAAGATTGCCAGATTTTTTTAAGATGTTGCTTGCTATCAAGAGTTTTGGTGTTTCGGGCTGACTCGCCATTCTACAAAGGGTTGCCTGCACTAGCTCAAGTGTGAAGTTGATGTGACTGTGCCTTGAGGTTTGAGGCAGGACTGACAGACCTGATGTTACACTCCCCAACGGAGTAAACTTTAACCCATTCGATCAACCTAATCCAGCTTATATTAGGATAACTGGGTAGGTCGAGATAGTACTAGTCTACTACAGTAGTGTTGTTAGAACTTAACGAAGTTTTATCTCTCGCGCTTGCGCACACTGCAGCTAGGTTCACCTCGTCATCGGTAACCTCCACTTGGAACTCAAGCCTAGCCTTGTACTGAGCCGCGCCTTTTTCAAGGATGTTGAGGAGCGAGGGATTGCTGCTACCGACGATCACGGGCGGCGGGTGCTGCTTCATCTCCTCGATGGCTCAACCTCGCCGTCTTCTTCTTCTTCTTCAACCCCTCCACTCCGGCTGGGCCGTCATCATGGACTCTCGGCCCTCCTCCTCCGATCCTCGTTCGTCAACGACAGCGAACGGCAGCAAGTCGGGCACCGCAACTCCCTCCTCCGCAGATCCTCCATGGAATTGGCATCCGCCGCAGATCCTTGAGGGCACGGCGCGCTTCCTCAAGATCCAACCGGAGCACCTGTTCGTCCCTGTGCTCCTGTTCGTAAATGGGGGAAGGGCTCAGACGCCGCACGTTGCCGTGAGGAACGTGTGGACAACCGCGGGACAGAGCGCGACAAGAAACACCTTTTCGGAGGAGACCCGTCCGGTCGCTGTTGCGCGTCCAAGATTTCGAGCAGGTGGGCAGGCCAGTGGACGGGGAGAGAACAGCGTTGGACTCCGTCGTCCGGTCGCTGTGGCCAAGCAGCAACTTGCGAAGCGCGAGCGCGACGGCGAAAGAGCTTCCTCTGTCCCTGGCTGCACAGTTCGCCCTCGGCCTGGAGCGTCTGTAACTCTGTACTGTATGACTGTACGGAGTGCGTTCCAGGGGACCACAAGGATGTCCACCAATTGGGTGCTGATCAGCTCACATCATGCGTCGATCCTCGCTAGTCTGAACGTAGAAAGACAGACAAGGCGACGACTGAGCGTCGTCCATGCCGCTCGTGTGTTCAACTGAAGGGAGCTGACCTCACATCACGTCTCACCGCACGCGATAGCTACTAGTTTGCACTTTGCACAGCCGAGTCGGCAGCAGAATCAAACGTTAATCCTCTCTTGCCGACCCATGGGGCAAACAGAACGCCGACTTCCTTTTGAATTTTGACCTGGAGGAACGTCAAGAGCTGATCAAACTTCCTTTGGAGTGTGGACTGAAAAAAAAACAGACCGCTGACGAAAAAACGACCCGACCTGACGATTCATTCAATTCCCACATGTTGGATTGTTGGCCGACGGACAAATAACCCTTTTCACAGGCCTCTTGTAGGTACAGCCATACGTACACGGGACTAAAAGATTTCTAGACTGCAAAAGGCGACAAACATCACCTTTTCAGACAGTCAGTTGTGTCCGTCCTCTCGTCACTCGCTGTGACCAGTGCCCTCCCTGTCGTCGTCCTTGCCCAACTAGCTAGTGCCACTAGCTCGCGAGCAGCGACCGGCCATGGCCAAGTTGCCATTTTCCACACGCACTGTACGGAGTACCAGTGTACCGGACCGGATAAACGTGGCTGGCCTGTCCCCGTCCAGCAATAATCGGAAAAGTTGCTCGACCCGGCGCCGGCAAGGCAGATACTCGTATACGGAGTATTCGTATGGAACACAATTTAATGTCCGTCACGCGCTGGCAGACGCGACAAAAATCAGCTTTTCCGGCGGAGGCTATCTGGTCGCTGTTGCGCAGTTAAGCAGGCAGCGAGTTGCATTGCCCGTCGAGTTGGCGTCGCCGCTCGCTCACCGCGTCGGGGCCGATGGAGAATGCAACTCGCTGCCAAGCGCGACGATGGGGTCACGAAATCGCGGCGGCTTGGACACAGATTCAATCACCACCTCAACGCCATCAATCGCCATCGCCTCCTGAAGCTGACAAACGAGCAGCACTGAAACGAGCGTGTATATGGACCTCTATTTTCAATTTTTAGTCAGGCTCATAAAATTTAAAGGCTTCAAATTCTCATTCTTCTTCAGCCAGCCCGACTAAATGAAGGCCCCCAAACCATTCTAACTAGTTGGCCCTACCTGTCAGCCGCACTCACCTCCCTCTCCCTCCCTCCCACGCCCGCGCGCTCCTCCCCCGCGCCTCGCGCGCGCGCCGCCTCCTCGAGGTCGCCGCCGGCAAGCCACACGGGAGCCCGAGGTCCCGGCGGCGGAGGAGCTCCGGCGTCGAGACCGCCGCGCTTCCCCTCTCCACGTCGGCGCGGTGGACCGCCGCCGTCGCCGCCGTCCTTTCCCGCGACGCCGCGCCGGGATCTTGGCCTGGGGGAGCAAGAGCAGCTCTTGGAGTCCAAGCTGCGGCGCGTGGTGGACGGCGGCGCGGGGGGACGGCGGCGTCGCGGGGGAGGACGGCGGCGCGGCGTCCGGCGTCGCGGGGGAGGATGGCGGCGCGGCGTCCGGCGTCGCGGGGAAGGATAGCGGGGACAGTGTCGCGGGGAGGACGACGGCGCGGCGTCCTGCGTCGCGGGAGAGGACGGCGGTTGCGGCGCACGTGGGGTGTCGAGGACGGGAGCGAGCGGGAGAGGAGAGGAAGAGGGAAAATGGTGGTGGGGCCCACGGGTGGGTGAAAATTGAGGGCCTCCATTCGTAGGGGCACTGGATCAAAATTTGGAGGCCTCCACAAAATGGTAGCCCGTTTAAAGATCCGGCTGGAGTTGTTTTTCCCCGCTTGGAAGACTAAAATAGTTATGGAGGCCCATTTAAGGGCTTGGCTGGAGTTGCTCTGACGCTGCAATTTTAATAGGCCTGGCTACTTAGTATGGTTAACAGGCTTGGCTACTGAAAGCCTGCACCTGAACGAGTCGTCGAGTCATCCAAAGTAAAGCTTCAGTCTTCAGACGGTGCTCCTCGGTAACGAACGCACAAGTTCGTCAATTTAAAGGCCGACATTGTTTGCACTACGATTTCATCCGTTCCAAGTGAGGAGTCCAAGAGGGGGAGTGATGAACATGTTGCCTGTTTGACACAACTCCATTTTGACCGCACGTGGCTGCTTGACTTGTTATACCATGTCTGAAATAATGAGAGCCTGAAATCGGCCAAGTCACCCAAGTAAGCTTTTAACGTTGTGCATTGACCCTCAAAAGGCACAACGTTAAAAGCTTACTTGGGTGAAGCTAATTTGCAGAATTAGGGAAAGGAAGCTTTGGGCTACAAGAGAATTTTACAGTGCTGATTCTAAAATCGCAACGTCCCTCACTATCTGATGCTCGGTTTCTCTCCATTGGGAAAGAAAACCATCTGAAATTTGTGAAGCTAAACTTGAGAAGTTAATTCGTGTACCTAAGATCTTTTTCCTCCAGCTCCTGAATAATATATACTTCCTCCGTTTTAAATTATAGGCCGTTTTGGCTTTCTAGGTTCATAGATTTTGTTATGAATTTAGACATATCGTTAATATAGATGCGTAACAAAGATTATGAACCTAATAAAGCTAAAACGACCTATATTTTGAAACGGATGTAGTATATATTAGAGAGACTAAATTAGAAGGACTCGTAGTTCGAAAGTTCAAATTCATTTTTTGTTTCAAATATTCACTTGAAGTCATGTGTGGAGAAGTTGAATCAGCATCTTATCACACAACGCACAGTCTATACACCGATGGAAGAATTGAAGTCGATCAAACATTAAGAGAAAACGAATATGTGAATTTAGGTGCCAAACCTCACACCTGAATATGTATAGGTTTCAAACAGACAACCGACAAATATATGTACCTTCCAAAAAGTACTGAGCCATTCTTCTTCATTTCCATAAATTTGCAAATTAGCTTCCCCAAATTAGGAAAATGAAGCTTTGAAGTTTGAGCAACAAAGAGAGGTTTTAGAGCATCTCCAAGAATCTCTCTAAAAATCACTCTCTAAATCATCATTTAAAAAGTCATTTGCATAAAAATCATTTTCTATATCTTCATGTTTTTCAACAGCTTCTCTATATCTTGCATGCACTCTAGAGAGCTATTCTCTTTTCTATATTTTGCTAGCGAGAAATCCGGAATAGAGAGTGACTATGTTTGAAAAACCAAATAGAGAGGATGTTGGAAGGTATTTTTTTAATCAAAATCTCTAAAATTAATAATAAAAGAGGATTTAGAGAGTCTCTTGGAGTTGCTCTTACAATGCTGATTCTAAAATTGCAAAATCCCTCACTACCCTATGCTCCGCTTCTCTCCGCTGGGAAACACCGACCTTCTGAAATGACCCCGATTCTGGTATATTACTCCCTCCTCCGTCCTAAATATAAGTCATTTCAACTTTTTTGAGAGTCAAACTATTTTATCTTTGACCAAAGTTATAGAGAGGACTTTAAAGATTTATGATACCGAATAGCTATACTACGAAAATATATCTAAGGAAAATCTAATGATACTTATTTAATATCATAAATGTTAATAGTTTATTGTATAAATTTGATCAAAGTTGAAAAAGTTTGACTCTCCAAGAAAGTTGGAATGACTTATATTTAGGAACGGAGGGAGTACGCTAGTAGCTCCACAGTGCAATGTCAGCGGTGCCATGCTCGACGTCCTCCCACCACGCTCCCGCTCCGGCGGCGGCCGGCGCGTCCACGAGCAGGCCCTGCGCCAAGCTCGCGTAGTACGATCCGGCATCAACCATGCCGCCGAACCTGAACACGTCGTCGATCTCGAACGCGAAGTCCGGCGACGGCGCCGCGTAAGGCGAGCCACCGTCCTCCTCGTCCTCGTCGTCGGCCGTCTCCGCCGCCGCTGGCGACGGCGGCGCCGACTCCGACGTTGAGTTCCGCCGGAACTGCTCGACGGCCTCGGCGACCGCGTCCCTGACCTCGCGCGCTCCGGGCAGCGCCGCGGCCGCGGGCATCAGCGGCGGGAGCAGCCAGGCGGAGTCGGCGAAGTTGAGGCAGGCGGCGCGGCCGGAGAGCGCGAGCGCGGCGGCGTCGTGCGCGCGCGCCGCCAGCTCGGGCGTGGCGAAGGTGCCGAGCCATAGCCTGGAGCCGCGCCGCCCCGGGACGCGGAGCTCGCACACCCACCGCCCCGCCTGGCCCCGGCGACGCACGCCGCGGAACACCGGGTGCCGCGTCTCCCGGAACTTGGTCCGCCCCGCTGGCTTCTTGGGCGGCGCCGACCACACCGTCCTGTACTCCGAGGTCGGCGGCGAGGGCGTGTCCATTGCAGCTGGTTCGCTGAAGATCCGAAGCTTGGTGGGCGTGGTGGCTGTGGCTCTGGTCGAGCTGGGATCGATGGAGGAGTGGAGCTTAGACATTGGAGGGATGGGGAGGAGGCCGGAAAGTATATATAGGTAACTGGTCAACTCTGTGCAGGTGGTATGCCTGGTGACTGGTCGTCAGTGCCGCGGGGAGTGAGAAGCGATTAGCTGGAAATGGAAACGGACAGCGTGGCGTGGAGGAGCGGCGTGCGTGGCGGTCCAAGTCAGCCACTGCGGCGGTGCGGTGGTGGGGTCCGGCGGTCAGTGACCGCCAAACTTGCATTGGCCTCTTGGGTTGTCACTCTCTCACTGGCCACTAGTAGCGCCTCCATGGCGTGTGGCCTGGTCTCCGAGTACTTTTCAAAGCTATCGTCTTGGGTGCCTTGCACCGCGCGGTGGCTCTTGCTTGGGCGGTGAGGCCCGTTGACAACGTTTCGGTTCAATCTCTCGGTTGACTATAGAAGTTCTTGAATGTCTTAAGGCTGTGCTATCCTTGACCATCTAGATGTGAACGCCCAAAGCTGGTATTCCAGATTGAGAAAGAATACGTCTGCGATGACGCCAAAGTACTTCTACTGTCTTTCCATCTAGAGACCTCAGTCGCCATGGGTATGCGTCGTTCGTTTGGGATTATCATCCTAGCCCAGCGAATTATTCTCCTAACATAATACTATTAAATGTTCACACAGAAGAAAGATAAAAACAAAACTGCAAAAATGATAAGCCCAATATATGCTCGGTGAAATTGAACCCACCATTTTTGGTGTTCGAGCATGAGACCCGAAGATCGATCTAGTTGCTGCTCAGCAGTTACCCGCGTGTAACACTTTGCTAGTTGCTGCCTGTATCTGTATGCAATGAACAGACAGTCGAAGCAAAATTTGCCACCTGATACTCCCGGATACTCCCTTTATTCAAAAGATAAATGAAAACTTTGTCATCAGCTGTTGCCCTCAAAGGAAGCAAAAGGGAAGCATTTGATATTCAGGAACCTGAACGATCTGCCCTCTTGCGGCGAGACAAGAGAAGTGCTCGTTGAGTCGTCGTCACCTCACTCACCGCGTTGCGAGAAAAGAGCGCGCGCATGCTTTCCCCCTTCCGCCCAGTGAAGCGACAGCTCGCGTAACTGGAAGGATTTTGACTGCACAAGAAACGAGTGGCTTCAGCCAGCAGGGCCCATGACCGGACTCGGTCCGTAGTGGAATGGCCACATCTTCTGGATCGATCAGTCACTCGGGACCGGATCGCCAGCACGTGAAAGTTACCGGATTCTGGTAACTAGTAGTGCCATGGTCTCCTGGACCATCACAAAATTCACAAGCTTTTTTTTAGATAATGACAAAATTCACAAGCTACAGTCACAAAATTCGCAGATGAACGGATCGTGGTATGCCCTTTTTTTGCAAGGACACTCTGATGCATGCGTTGCTTCCCTGATCCCTTTTATACCAGTTTATGTTTATGGCTTAACAACTGCATGGAAGTGCTCGGAAGACAAGAACAGGGTATAGGGATCGAATGTTGGAGACAAAATTTTTCGAAACGTTGAAGTCAATTAGCCAGGAATCCATTTGAATTTTGCTAGAGAGTCAAAACAGAGTACAGTACAATCAGTTGAGGGACCGTCAAGCACTCAAGCTTATTGTTAAATTGCTACTAGTAGCTCCAGAGAGCAACGTCAGCTCCGCCGTCGCCCAAGTCGCCATGTTCCCAGGCGGCCGCCGCTGGCGCCGGCGGCGGCGGCTCCATGAGCAGCCCCTCCGCGAGGCTAGCATAGTACATGTCCAGGTCCATTTCGCCGAACCAGTCCGTCTCGAATGGCGCGACGTCCAGTGCCGCCGGCTCGTCAGCCTTCGTTGCTGGCGCACCGACGCCCGCCGGCGCCGCGTGCGAGTCGGAAATCTCCAGCAATGGCGGCGGAGGAGCCATCACGCTCGACGTCACCTCGTCGACTGCGGCGCCGCCGCCGCTGGCCGCAGCTGCGCCGTCGAAGCGGCGCTGGAAGTCCGCGACGGCCTCCAGCGCCGCGCGGCGGGCGTCCTCCAGTGTTGAGAGCGCGGACGGCGGCGGCACGGCGAGCAGCCACGCGGAGTCAGGGAAGTTGAGGGAGCCTGCGGCGCCGGAGCGGCCGCGGCCCAGGGCGAGCATGGCGGCGTCGTGCGCGCGCGCGGCGGACTCGGCGGCGAGGTAGGTGCCGAGCCAGAGCCGCGCGCCGCGGTTCCCCGGGACGCGCACCTCGCACACCCACCTGCCCGCGGCGCCGCGGCGGCGGACGCCGCGGAACACCGGGTGGCGCGTCTCCCGGAACTTGGTGCGCCCCGCGGGGCGCTTCTTGGGCGGCTGCGGGGACGACGAGATCGACGACGGCGAACAGACCGCCTTGGTGTTCTGGTCCGACGAGGAGGACGACGCGGAGGTGGTGGTGGAGGAGGAGGTCGAGCGCTCGAGGCGGCCCATGTCCATGGCTAGCTGCTGCTTGGTGGTGGTGTCCTCTCAGGTGGATTTGATGCTTGAGCTTGGTTTGGGGGAGTAGTAGAGTGAGCTGCTTGCTTGATGCTTGTGTTGTTGAGCTTGAGCTGAGTGCGTGCTGTGGAGTGGGGAGCGTGTGGTTTTTTGGGAGGCAGTATTTATAGGTATGCCCTGAAGATGCGATGCGGGAGTTCACACGCGGAGTGGCCATGGTGACGAACAACTGAGCGGCTGGCCGCGGCGAAGGAAACAGCTGGTGCCAATAGATGCTGGGTACTAAAAATATGTTTCAGCTGACGGGGGCGTGCGTGTTGGGGAATGGGGGAGGGGAATGCCCGCTAGCTGCTTGACAGTGGTGTTGCAGTGGAAGGCATGGTGCAGGCGGGCTGCACCTATGCGCTCTCTCGAAGCTGAGGCAGGACATGGAACACTGATTGTTGATGGAGACTGGAGAATCATGGTTCCCTTTCTCTTCTTTTTGTTTTTTCTTGTTTTGAGTTTGTCTGCAAAAGGTTTTCATATTTACTTCTCACGGAAAATCGTATGCATGAATTATCAGTAAGATGCTGTGTCATCAATCAGTAAACAAAACGGAGGAACGGACTTATACTGTAGCAATAAAAAAGAACTATAACTGTGCCGCTGTACACCATCCTATCGTAGTAATCACATTTGACCACTTAAATCTCGTTATATGACTTCTTTCCTTTGGCGGAAACAATTTTTTTTTTTGTAACATTCAGGCAACTGATCTCGACATCTGGCAACCTTGGCATTTGAATTGGAGCAACCATGCAGCAACAAACTCTGCTTCGCCATGACACGAAGAGGATGCAGATATTTTAAGCCCGTAGTATGTGAACTCTGAGGCCTAGTAAAAAAGGTTTCTGGAATAGAGTAAGCGAACCAGTTCCAAACATACTGGATACAGCGAGCTTAAGCAAACGCACATGCTGAATTAGTGAGCTTCTCACGCTCTTAGTCCCTGTCCCCCGCCCCTCGGATAGGGAAAAAAGAATAAAACCGGTGACAGCCGTTTCCTTACCCGTATCCAGCCCGCAAGCAGCGGCGCCGGCCGCAGCCGTTTCCGATTTCCGCACGCCTTCCTCCCCTCTCCCTGCTGCCTCCAGGGGACCAGCTGTGCCCCCCGCACGACGACGCGAACGCGACGCGACGTCGGTGATTTTCAATTGATTCCTCGACAGGGCGTGATGATGCGGGATCTCAACGGCCTGGCTTGCGAGAGCGAGGGCCCACAGCGCAGGGAGAGGGGCACGCCCCAGCCGCGGAAATTATCTGCCTGCGGCGGGACCGCCTGATTTTTCTTTTCTCCGCCGGCCGCGGCCGCCGCTTTCGCGTTGCCTTCTGCCCGCCCCTTGCGGCTTCCGGGGGGCGATCCTTTTTGTGGGCGGGGGGAGGCGCCGCGCCGGCGCAACAGGCAGCTTCCGTGCAGTGCAGGGGTGTGTTTTGGCCGCTGGCTGCTGTAGCTAGCCTAGCGTGCACCAGCTAACCGCTGCGCGGGCTCGGGCAACTTGCTCTGCAAAGGATAGGCATGGAGGAGGAGTATCGATGGCGACATGTTATTTTTATTTAGGTTTTCTTTTTGTTCTATTCCTTGGAAATTTAGTGGCTCTGGATCCGTCCGTGCATCCTGGAGTGCCATGCTCGGAAGCGTGTGGACGATATTTCGGCACCGTGTTACTTGAAGGATCAAAGACAAAGAGCTACTCCCTCCGTCCCATTTTATATGCACTGCACGGTGCCGGTGAGCGTGGGGGCAAAAGATGGAAATTTGGAAGGTGTTTGTAAAAGCGAGTTCGGTGGTAAATTCTGTTCTATTTGATTAAAAAAAAGGATATCCGTTTGTCAACGCAGGGTCTGGTGCGCGTAAGCCTGTCCCAAATGTAGGAATTGGTCTCGGTTATTCAAGCCAACTAGGGACAGGTTAAGGAACAAGACCATATGTGTGTGAGCCGCTGTTTTTTACGCCAAGAGTTTTGTTTGAAGCTAAACCTCGAATGATTTTTCCATCCAACAAAGTTCATATGCAGCGGGAATTTGATTTGATGCCTTCTTTGAGGAATTGAAGCAACAAGCATCATTTGGTACAAAATGGATAGTTTACATGCAGTATACCGTTACATTGCCCATTTCATGTAGAGACGGACGGGCTGCCCGTTACTCGTTGGTCGTTACTCCTATTCCTATTTTGGAAAGTCAAGCCGTCAAGGCCTTGGGGCATGCTCTGTTTTCCTAATCTCAACTTGCTCTGTTTCATTGCCTCAGTAGTAGTAGTAGTCCCAAAATTTGGCATCGGCAGCCAAGAGAAACAAAATGGAAAATTTTCTAAGTACAGCGGGTTCAGTTCTAGTTCTAGTAGCTCCACAGCGGCACGTCGCCGCCGTTGGCGTAGGCGTCCTCTCCGAACGCCGGAACCGCGGACGGCGGCTCCATGAGCATCGCCTGCGCCAAGCTCGCGTAGTACAAGTCCCAGCTCATGTCACCGAACGCGTCCAGCTCGAACGGCGAGTCATCCTCGGTGGCCGAAGATGACGCCTCGCCGTCGGTAGAAGCCTCGTCGAGTTCGACGCTAGCAGGGGAAGACGGCGCCGACGACGTCGCTGACCGCGCGTCGTCCTCGGAGAGCGCCTCGCGGCGCTGGAAGTCCTCCACGGCCTCCGCTACGGCGTGGCGCACCTCGGCGAGGCTGGCGTACGAGGCCGGCACGGCGAGCAGCCACGCGGAGTCTGCGAAGTTGAGGCACGCGCCGGCGCCGGCGATGGCGAGCATGGCGGCGTCGTGCGCGCGCGCCGCGGCCTCGGCGGTGTCGAACGTGCCGAGCCAGAGCCTGCAGCCGCGCCGCCCCGGCACGCGCACCTCGCACACCCACCGCCCGGCGTTGCCCCGGCGCCGGACGCCGCGGAACACGGGGTGACGCGTCTCCCGGAACTTGGTGCGCCCCGCCGGCTTCTTGGGCGGCGATGTCCACACCGTCTGGTGGTGCTCCGACGAGGCCGAGGCCGAAGAAGCCCAGCTGCACGGTGAGCTCGACTCGGCGCTCATCTGCTTCTTGATCGGACACATCTTGCTCTTCTTATCAGCTCTCGGTTGCTTAGCTCGAAGATCTTGGGTCGCCTTGGTTGTGTTGTGACTTTGAGTGAGGAGTGTCTCCGGTGAATTTGGGATGGGAATGGTGGATTTGCGGGCGCATATTTATAGGTGGTGGCTGGATGGAGCCGAGTACAAAGCGCGGGAGGGGAGCCAGTCCAGTGGACGAGCACACAGCTGGAGATTGAAGGCAGAGGAAGGGGCAGGGGAGACGCATCTGGGTCTGGGTAAGGCCGGGAAGGCAACTTGCGAGACAACAGTGGGAGGCTTCGAGAGTGACCTGATATTTTCTTTCTTTATTATTGTGGTAGTACGACCACAGTATGGATGAAAACGGATCGGATTCGCATGGAATCGGATTCGGATATCACATTTTACCACATTTTAACTCGAATACGAATACGGATTCGAATGTTCTCGAATACGAATACAAAACGGATGTCTCGAATTCGAATACGCATCGGATATTTACATCAGTTGGAAAACAATATTTACTTATTTTCTTTATTAATAGTTTATATTATAAAATTATTATATAAAAGTAAAGACTAAAGTATGAGTACATAACAAGTCTAAACAAAGATCACTCATTAATAATATCACATTCATTCATAATTATTTTAATAATTAATCATATAATAAATAATAAAACTATTAATAAATACATATTTTATTTGTGGATGCAATATTTTTTATATTAAAATCAATATCATAATCATTAGTAATGGAGATAACTTTTTTTAATTATACACTACCATTATTAATATTTAAATGGACATCATTTGTCATTAGTTATAGAAATAACTAACAGTTTCATATGGTCGAATACGGATACTGCCGGATATTGCCGAATACGAATGTGGAATCGGATAGAGAAATTCAACGAAAACGAATTCGGATGTATCCATTTTATTACCACATTTGAATTCGAATACGAATACGGATATCCATATTTACGTTTTAGCGGATACGGATATCGGATAATTCGGATTCCATTTCCACATTTCCATCCTTAGACCACAGACCACTTGACTTCTTTGGCTTCCGTCGCTGGTAGTTCGTCTCTGCTTACCTGCATCCTGAATACCGCAGCAGATTGTTGCCTCGTCGAATGCAGTTTTGGTTTCCACGGGCGTGTTTTGAACTTTTGATCCCGGATTAAAATTAAATAAGTGTCACATCAAATGTTTGATACTGATTAAAAGAATTAAATATAAGTTAATTATAAAACTAATTGTAAAAATCGTGGCTAATTCGCAAGACGAATCTGTTAAACCTAATTAATTCATAATTAACGCATGTTTACAGTAGCGCCACATTGTCAACTTATGAACTAATTAAGTTAAATCAGTCTGCAGTTAGTTTTTGTGGTGGGGGGGGGGGGGGGGGTACCAGGGCCTTTCCAAGCAAAGGATTAACTCATAAATAAAGCCAAATCCAAAAGAAAGGGGTTAGATCCGGCCCACGAAAAAGAGCGATCCAATCAAGACTTCACAGCCCGCCCAACTCGGTTGGGGCGACCAAAGGCCCAAAACAATAAAGGCGTCCGCCTCGCCCGACCCCCGAAGGGAAGGAAAGAAGTAAGCACCCAAGAAGGGGCTATCCGCCTCGCCCGACCCCAAGGTCGGGAGAGTAAATAATCAGGACAGGATCAAGGCCGCGTCGCCCGACCCAGAGGGAAATCTTTGACCTTCACCCCGCCTGGTCCCCGTGAGGCCTCGGGACGACCGGGACGGACAGGGATTCACCAAAAGGTGCGCTAAGGACTGGCGTACTGTACCAAGACCATCATGAGGCCAAGGAAACTAAGCCAACTTGGCAGCCACGATAAGCATGCCGTAACAGAAGCATGGGCACGTAACGGACATGCCTGCCCTTCTGCCTGCATGGCAGTGAGACGAGGGCACCGCCCGTAAATATGCGACGCTTGGTCAAGGGACCAAAGACCGGGAGACCGTCGGGGGCCCGTAGAAAACCAGCGGATATTAGCAGGCAACACCCGAGGGACCCCCTCTTTACCTCGGGTAAAGAGGGGCCTGCCTGCACCCTGTCCACCATCGCCTCCTCTCACGGTATGGGCGGACGTCGGACTGACGGACAGAGATGACAGAAGGACGGCCGCGCCGCTGACGACGAACAGAAGCACGCATAGCCTAAGAGATTAGACACCAGGGTAGGCTTAGGATAGTTTTTTCTTTAAACCCCTCGGGGGGTTTTGCCCCCTTTCCATCCGACCCCCTGTAAAAGGGCCTCCCCTTCGAGTATAAAAGGGGAGGCCAGAACTCCTTCTTCTCTCTGGAACACTTCCAACACAACACTCACGTACTCCACAGGGGCTTGAGAACTCTTCTCTCCCTCGCCCGTTTGTAACCCTTACTACGAACACCAGAGCGAGCAACGCGAGCAGACCACCCCACTGGACATAGGGCAAATTGCCTGAACCAGTATACATCCTTGTGCTTGACTCGCTAACCATCAGGATCCCCACGCGCAAACAGACAAATTCACTGACCGGTGGTACGAAACACCGACAGTTTTAAACTTATAAAGTAATTAATGTTGAAACATCTGATAGGACTAAAGTTTAGGAGTGGGAACTAAACACCTTCAAAGTTGGTGGATAGAATAAACAATCTGTTGCAGTTTTTTTACCATTTAAATAAACAATTTCTTTAACTATTAAGTTTGCCATCTAGACCAAAAGATTGCAATACTTTTAGTTTGGAAAAAGTTCAAATTATTTCCCTTAAGTATAAGCAAAGTCCACATAACTCCTTAAAGTATGTTTTGGTTCAATTTACCCCCTAAACTATGGCATTTGGTTCAATTTACCCCTTAATACAATTTTTCTTTTTTCTTTCTCCACGTACAAGTGGAATTTTGAGTTCAAATTTTGTGAGATGATAATAGACATCATAACACATGTTAGAAAAATACATCGTAATTTTTTATAGATATTTTCGTATGGTAGGATATTTAATAATAAATTAATCATTGAGATACAAAGTTATGAGAAAAATAATGACAAAAAATTTATAATATATTTTTGTAACATACATTGCGGTGTCTACTACCACTGCAAAATTTGAAGCCAAGAATCTTCTTATGTATGGAGAAACAAAAAACACAAATCGTATTAGGGGGTAATTTGAACCAAACGTCATAGTCAGGGTTTTTTTTACCGTTGGGAACCGGTAAAGAGGGCCGGTTACCGCTCAAAACCGACCCTACCAAACCGCTCCTACTGGTTAACCGGCCGGTTTGACCGGTTTACCGGACCGGTTTTTATTCCCAAAAAAACCGGTACTGTAGCGAAAAAAAAACCCCTGGTCATAGTGTAGGGGTAAACTGAACCAAAATATACTTTATGGGGTTATGTGGACTTTGCTTATACTTGTGGGGAGTAATTTGGACTTTTTTTTCTTTTAGTTTTGGGTCGTGCTTGTGCCACACCAAAAGATCGCCTCATTCCATTTGCAAGCTAGCAACCCTCTTCTTTCTTTACCAGACCACGGATCAGGGCAACGGAACGGGCGTGTCTAATTTGCGCTCGCGCGCACGGAGAGCACCGTGCAGCCACGCTACCCGACAAGAACGGCGGGCCCCACCCGCCCCGCATGCACGCGCTCCCGCAGCGTCCTGAGCGCCTTCATGTTACGGGGCTACATCACATCCAATTTGTTTTGCAAGTACGAGCCCACCATTCCAATTCGTAGACGCTCTAAGGTTCTTTCACCTCTAAGCCGATGCTCAATACAAGCCGGCACACTCTAAGAGCAACTTCAACAGACTCTATAGATCCTTTTTAATTGCTAGTTTTAGAGATTTTGATATCTTTCAACAGCCTATCTATTTGGTTATTTAAACATAGTCACTCTCTATTCTGGATTTCTCGCTACCAAAATATAGAAAAGAGAATATAGCTCTCTAGAGTGCATGCAAGATATAGAAAAGCTGTTTGAAAACAGAAAGATATAGAAAACAACTTTTATGCAAATAATTCTCTAAATGATGATTTAGAGAGTCAATTTTAGAGAGTCTCTTGGAGACGCTATAAGGTGAACAGTGTTCGCGTGCCTCGTTATTTCACTTGAAAGTTTTGGGGAATACTGTACATGTCATTCTAGTGTTAAAAGGATACCGATTTGAGGACCAATATCAATGATGCCTCTCTTTCTTTGAGAGGAGAAAAAAACTCCAAATTTACTGACATTTTCCGACCCGTCCAACGGATGGCGACGTGAGTGTCTGAGTGAAAGTCCGAGAGCGATTCTTTTTTTTTAAGTCCGAGAGCGATCGAAAGCAAAACCACCCACCAGTCCAATCCATCACGCCAGGCCACTCCGGCACTCCGCACCCCCGGTACCGGTATCACAAGAGCGGCAGCACCTAGCAGGAAGGTGCCGCACATGAACCGCGTGCGGCGAGAGGGGTCGACCCACGCTCCATCCACAGCTTGCCATTCGCGGACGATCCAGTTGCCGGGCAAGCAGACAGAGAAGAACTTTTTGGGTGCCCGGCTCAATCAGTCTCACCTCCGTCGCGCTCAGCTGCTCAAGCTCAACAGCACCGCATGGCATGAGAGTACCCGTCCGCCCGATGATATTTTGTGGCTCAAGTCGTGGCCAAAAAAGTGGCGAGCTCCGACGAAAAGGAAGGGGAGGGCGATTGCTCGCGTCGTCGTCCGGTGCGCGTCCGCTCACGCCGGCGCTGGCCGTGCGCCCGTACGCGCGACGGCGAAACTTGCTTGATTTGGCTCGTGGTGGACTGGTGGGGGGGGGGGGTGGGGGGGGGGGGGGGGGTGGGGAGGGGAGCGGGATATTTTTTGGGTTGCCGCTTGGGGGCAGTCAATGGGGCCGCGACGCGCTGCGATGGCGACGTCGTCGTGTGGCAGCCGTTTGATTTCCCGCGCTGCGGTGGGCGGCGGTCTGAGCTTATCTCTTCGCAGACGCCTGATGAGCATGAGCTTATCTCACTCGTGATTTTTTAATCTGTGGACGGTAATCTCGTGTGACGGTGTGAGCGAGCTAGAAGTGGAAGGCGCAAAGGGGTCAGGCCAATCCGTGTTTCTTTCCGCAGAAGTGTGTTTCTCTTCTTTATTCCGTTCTTTGAACGGGTGAAGAATGAACTTTTTGTCGGAGATGACTTCCAAGTAGTACAGTACTTATTGGATTGGTACAGTAGATATTCTTGCCTTGTCTACTAAAGCCGAGACGGTTTTCTTCTGGAGTGGGTAAATCTGTAATCAAGTGCAATGGTGCCGCAGATTTTACGCGACACAGCTGTTGGCGTGCTGCGTCATTGCTGACACAATACTTTCCTCAGATTGACTGTCAACGAAGCATGGCGATCACCCGACTCTCGCTTATGGCCCGAGAAGAACAGACACGTTTGACTAACATGTCTAACTCCGTCGCCGCAATTCAGCAACTTGCTCGGTCAGAGACTCGTGTGCCCCTCGGCTGTGAAAACACAGACGCCAATGGTGACGTGCTGTGGCTGTGGCTGATCGGGAGCGCGCGTCAAGCCTTGCAAGTTGGCATCGAGAGATCGTTTGCCTGCCTCACAGCTCGCACGTGCTGCACCTATGGTTCGAGCGACGCGGCGGCACGGCAATGCGAGGCAGGACTGGAGGCCCCGTCAGGCGGCGAGCACCGAGCAGAGTATGGGCAGACAGGATTTGTTTACCGTTTTGGCGAGCAGAGAGGAATAGTTTGTGAGGTGTAGAGGAGTACGTATACAAGGTCAAATGATCAACTCCTTTGTCTCAAAAAAAAATGATCAACTCCAAATATAACTCAAATTTTCATTTCTTGCTACTTGTAGGTGGTGGTCAGTTTTCCGAAGTTGCCAAAAGTAGTAACCGTTACAGTGCCAAAATTTGGTTTCAGTTGGAGACCAAGAGAAAGAAAGGGGAAAAAATTGAACTACAGCGGCCTAAGCTCTAATAGCTCCAGAGTGGCACATCGGCCACGGCGTCCTCGCAGAACGCCGCGACTGTGCACGGTGGCTCCATGAGCATCGCCTGCGCCAAGCTCGCGAAATACAAATCCGAGCTCATGTCGCCGAACACGTCCACATCGAAGGGCGAGTCCTCGGTGGCCGAAGAGGACTCCTCGCTGTCGTCGCTGCTGCCGTCGTCATTCGCGACGGAGGAGGACGGCGTCGACGACATGGCCGAGCGCGCGTCGTCCTCCGACTCCGGGAGCGCCTCGCGGCGCATGAAGTCCTCCACGGCCTCGGCGACGGCGTGGCGCACCTCGGCGAGGCTGGCGTAGGTTGAAGGCACGGCGAGCAGCCACGCCGAGTCTGCGAAGTTGAGGCAGGCGCCGGCGCCGGCGATGGCGAGCATGGCGGCGTCGTGCGCGCGCGCGGCCCCCTCCGCGGTGTCGAAGGTGCCGAGCCAGAGCCGGCAGCCGCGCCGGCCAGGCACGCGCACCTCGCACACCCACCGGCCGGCGTTGCCGCGGCGCCGGACGCCGCGGAACACGGCGTGACGCGTCTCCCGGAACTTGGTGCGCCCCGCCGGCTTCTTCGGCGGCGAAGTCCACACCGTCTGGTGCTCCGACGAGGTAGAGGCCGAGGTCGAAGAAGCCCAGCTCAACGGCGAGCTCGACTCGGCGCTCATCTCTTTCTTGATCGGACACATCTTTGTCAGTTGTTCTGAATTGCCTGTCGAGCGATTGCTTAGCTCTGGAGTGCCTTTGCTGCTGCTGCTTGAGCTGTGTTGGAGTGGTTTTGAGATGGGAATGGCGGATTTGCGGGCGCATATTTATAGGTGGCGGGTGGCTGGGCGGGGATGCAGGGCAGGGGATAAAACGCGGGGAAGACCAGTGGGCGAGCAGAGCGCACAGCTGGAGAAAGAAAAGATCAGAACGGGGGGACGCATCTGGGTCTGGGTAAGGCCGAGGACGAGGACGCAACTTGCAAGCAGCAGACAGCAGTGGGGACTTCTTCGAGAGTGACCTGATATTTTCGTTATTTCACCCTTTATTTATTGTGGGGACTGCTTTTTGATTCCGTTAACGGTTTCCGTCTCCCATCGTGCAGCTACTTCTGGACTTGTCAAATGCCACTCTTCTCGTTCCTTTTTTTTCCCAAGTAAACAACTCACACTTGTTTGCCGATTAAGGAAAACAAAATTCTGCAGTTTTCAGCTTCGATTTGTTGTGAAGTGTCGGTGGGAATTTGTGCTATGGTGGTTTTTTTTTCTTTTTGCGAGGATCTTTAATTGTCGGTGAAGAATACGGAGTACAATCCAAGAAAAGCTGATATTTGTCCTCATCCTCTGATGTAAAATCTTTACTGTATTTCTCATGGAATTTCAATTATTTTAATCCCTCATCTGGATAAGCAACGCATATTATCATATCAGAAAGAAAAGGCTAAAGAACACTTAGTCAAAACACGCGCATTCTTTCAGTATATGAAAATTGTATCAATAATTCACATTTGACTTACCTCCTAATAGAAGTTGATATCAATTGTACATAAGGACGAAGCCAGAAAAAAATTTAGTAGAGGTTGAACAAAAGCACCAGTTGGACTTTGGCCTTCTATTTTGTTGAATTGCTAGCCCAATAAACTTTAGTCACTCATAGTGTACACATTTTGGCTGGAACTAAGGAGGCTTCTTTGACACGAGAGCTGTAGGGGGGGGGGGGGGGGGGTTCGAGCCCCCTCAGGCCTCAGCCCCACCACTGCCCCGTGCATGATTGTTCAAATAACTAGGAAACCAACATACTCCCTCCATCTCAAAAAAAAGGTCGTTTTAGCCTTTAAAATTTGTCCAAAAAGAGTGTCGTTCTTGCTTTCCAATACAACTCTATCTCTATCTCTCTCCTCATCTATTCCTTCTCGATTCTTGTGCGCTCTCTACTTTTTTGCCCTTCCTTAATCCCCGTGCCCAACACCTAAAACGACCTTCTTTTTGGGACGGAGGGAGTATACTTTTAGAGTTTTTTAGCAATTCTTAATATGTCTTATACAAATAACTAGGGGCTACCAAACTGGATGGAGAGAATCTTTAACTTAGGTGAGATACATATAAATGAGCTATAAGTATCTTGACGGGTAGTTAGCACAGTAGGTGTTGTAATTGGGGATAAAAATGTGTAAACAAATATTTGCTACGACTAGATTGAAATCCAGGCCACTTTAATTGTTAGTGTTTATCCCCGATAATCCTTCAAGTGGTATACTTTGGAGCTATATTGGTTCAGAGGGACGACAGACCTTAAGGTCGATGGTAAAACAGATGCAAGGTTTATATAGCTTCAAGCCGCCAATAGCATAATACCGTAAACTCTTTGTATTCTTTGATATTGCTATTGTTGTACGAAATATGAATCGCGTTTTGAAGGAGGTCCTTACCACCTAACAAGATATATTCTGATTACATTTGTACTAAATCACTTATTAAGTTATATCTTAATATTTGAGTGGCTTGCCACACACGCCAACCTACAACATATACTGCCCGTTTTGTATGGCTAGGCCGCGCTCTCTCCTTAGGCAACCAAATTAGCTCATTTTAGGGAGAAAGCAAACACGCCTTACCATTTAATTAACCTAGCCTAACAACATAGAGGATGGTGGGATGGGAGCATCCTCTGTATAGTTGTTTTTAAAAGATAGTTCTCTCAAGTTTGCTAAATGAGTCTGGCGTTCGATATCGATAGAGTCGTAAATCAAGATGCTATGAATGGATAAAATACTTTTTAGTTTTTTTTTCTGTTAAGTAAGTTAAATCATAGCAATTTTTGCTTGGTCCTCTCCGTTTTTCGTGAGGTTGTTGGTTCCGCTACTCGTGGCTGTGACGAAGATTGGAAAATGAACGGTAACGAACTTAAAAGTGGGGGCCTTCAAGGCTTCTATTATGCGGTTAAAATAATTTCTAAAACATCAAAATTTATTGAAAAAAGTCCGTTGGTTTTGACTTATTCTGGACTGATTCAATATTGTTCCTGAATGAGAAAAATCTGCTGACTGAGCTGATAAGTGAAGGGAACAGGCCCCTGGCGACCCATGAAGCGATGGTGACGTGAGCCCCCTGATACCGAAACCAGCCACCAATCCACCCTCACCCTGGTATCACAAAAAGATGAAGCGGGGCGGCAGCAGCAGCCGGGAAGCTCCCGCACCTGAACCGCGTGCGACGAGTGCGTCGCCGCCGTCCCGATCCGGGCTGCCAGTTGCCACTTCTGCCCAAACGATACGGGCCAGTTGCGGGGCTTGCGAGCGGCTGACCGAGTTCCCGGGCCAGGGGAGGGGACAAACAAAACACAACTTTTATGTGCGCCCGCCGGCTCGGTCGTTGAACAGTGAGCGCCACGCTTCCCCCCAACTTGTGGGAGGCGCCTCCGCGTCGCCCCGCGCCGTCGCAACTATGGTGGCGACCGCCGCACACCCAGCTCACTGCTCACCCATGCGCCCATCCCGTCGTCGCTCGCGTCACGAGCCGAAGAAGTCACGGCCGGCCTTCAAAGCGAAAAGGCGGCCCGGTGACGCGACGGCCAGCTGAGTCCGGCTGTGGCCTGTGTTGCTCGCTGTCGCTGGGTTCCCCGCTCGTGGTCAAAAGGGAAAGCGGGATTATTTTAGTCCAGTGGTTGCCGCTTGAGGGCAGCAGGGGGCGGCGTGCGCGGCCGCGGGGGCGCAGCGCAGCAGCGACGGCGACGTCGCGGGCGCTGCGTTTATCCATACCCGCGCCGTGCCCACGCGCTTCTCGCATCGGCAGAGCCTGTGGAATGTGGATAACCGTAGGAATCGCTGCTGCTGATGACGGTCCTGGACGGCTGGATTGGAATGATTCTTAGCATCTCTAGTCTCGCCCGTGGTTTCTTAATCAGTTAATCTGCGGGGTGCCGAACCGCAGACCCCGGCTGCTGAAAGGCACGAAGGGTGCGGCATCATTGCACAGGAAAAGGTTTCTTTTTGCTTGGGCTCTTTGAATGGCCGTGTCTGTGTGTGTGTGTGATTGATTGATATTTTCCCTGATCAGGGGGTTGCTGATACAGACCAGATCACTGCCGAAGAAACGTGCGGTACTGAAAGTGAACACAGCACGGAACGCGACAGGAGGGGGGGAAAAAACCAACAGACGCACAAAAGCTGTGATTAGAGGTGCTACAGCTGTGCCGATCGGCTCTCTGATTGCTATGCTGTGATTTTTGGCAAGCCTTCATGTCACTGTCACGCTGGATACTGACCGGGCGTGGGAATGAACAATGGGCGGTTTCAGGAAACATTTCTTTCAGAGAACAGAACACGGCGGGCGTTCATTTATGCGTACTGAAATTTACGGTTTTTCATTCATTTTTGCGTGCTGAAATTTCCATTTCTTTCAGAACAGAAAAAGGCCTCGCCGCATATTCCCTATGCAGGTATCACTGTCAACTGTATGCGGGACTAGTAGCATCAGTGCTGACATAGGATCTGTCAACGAAGAATGGGCAAGGTCGCCCCCTGTTTCCATTGAATAGGCAGGCGGCTTCTCACGTGACCTTCGCCTTTGGCTGTGGCCTGTTGGCCATAGAAAAGATACGTTATTTTGTGGCTTTGAGTAAACAAAGCCTGGCAAGTCAACGAGTGTAGTATGTGAGGGTCAACCATTAACACAGTAAGCGTTAAATTTGACTATATATTTTTTGCCAGTTTTAGAAAGTCAGATGGGGCTTCTCTGTGTTTCTCAACATGCTCTGTTTCATTGCCAAATGAAGTAACTACAGTCTACAGACAACAGAAACTAAGCACAGTGGCATCAGTTCTAGACTTCTAGTAGCTCCAGAGCGGCACATCGACGATGCTGGCGTCGCCGAACTCCATGACCGCGGACGGCGGCTCCATGAGCATTCCCTGAGCCAAGCTCGCGTAGTACAAGTCCCAGCTCATGTCGTTGAACACGTCGAACTCGAACGCCGAGACCCCGGCAGCCGCAGATGAGTCGGAGGACTCCTCGCCGTCGGTGTTGCTGCCGTCGTCGCTGGCGGGGGACGACGGCGTCGAGGACGTGGCCGAGAGCGCGTCGTCCTCCTCCGGGACAGCCTCGCGGCGCAGGAAGTCCTCCACGGCCTCGGCGACCGCGTGGCGGACCTCGGCGAGGCTGGCGTACGAGGCCGGCACGGCGAGCAGCCACGCGGAGTCGGCGAAGTTGAGGCACGCGCCCGCGCCGGCGATGGCGAGCATGGCGGCGTCGTGCGCGCGCGCCGCGGCCTCCGCGGTGTCGAACGTGCCGAGCCAGAGCCTGCAGCCGCGGCGGCCCGGCACGCGCACCTCGCACACCCACCGGCCGGCGTTGCCGCGGCGACGGACGCCGCGGAACACGGGGTGCCGCGTCTCCCGGAACTTGGTGCGCCCCGCCGGCTTCTTGGGCGGCGACGTCCACACCGTCTGATAGTGCTCCGACGAGGTCGAGGCCGACGGCGAGGCGGACTCGGCGCTCATCTCCTTCTTGATTTGGCACATCTTGTTCTGATTGCTTGAGCCTGGGAATCTGGGATGTTGTGGCTGCCTTTGGTCCCGCTCGGCGCTCGAGTTGTGTTGGAGTGGTATTTGCTGTGGTAATGGCGGATTTGAGGTCGCATATTTATAGGTGGTGGCTGGAGGCCTGGATGGCGGAGCAGAGCAGACAGCAGAGTAGAAAACGCGGGAGGGGAAGCAACCAGTGGCTCTGTACACCCAGCTGGAGAAGAAAGCAAAGGCCAAAGGGGGCTGCATCTGGGTAAGGTTGCCAGGTCCGGGATGCAAGTTGCAGCTTGCAAGTAGGCAACCGGGCGACTTCGAGAGTGACCTGATACTTTTCTTCTTTATTATTGTTGTAGACTGCTTTTGCTTCCGTTATCGGTTTCCGTCTCTGTTACCTTCAGCTGTTTTTGGCCTTAACAAATGGAGTACTCAATATATTTTCTTTTCTTCTTATAGGAAAAAGAACGCCTCTTTGTTTGGTGATAGGAAAACGAAATGGCCGCAGTTTGCAAGTTCGAGTTTCAGTGGTGTAAAGGCTGTTAGCGGTCAGCGATCAAAGAAAAGCCGGCGTTTTGCAGAAAATGATGGAACCTACATTTCTCACAAAGGAATTGAAATTCGCGGGAAAAAAAGGGGTAAGGAATTGGAAGAGTATGCTGCTAGTGGCATTTGATGTATCCTGACATTTCTCTTTTTGCGAGGAATTTGATGTACCCTCCTTTCTCTTTCTCTTAATCTAAAAACAGTATTCCTTTCAACTTGAAAAATTGAGCTCTGAACTTCATACTCCAAATCCAAACCTCTACTGTTATGTTATGAGACCCGCGTAAACATTATGTGAAATTCCATTTTTAAGCAAGTGGGAGCTAAGGAAAACGTGGCTGCATACTAGGAGGAGGAAAATTGACCACACAAATTGGCAATAGGCAAACTCCTATAAATTCCATGACTCGATCAGCTCACGAGGGGAAGGAGAAGTCTGCATTGACGCTGGAGTAACTGCTAAATAAAATCCACTGGACGCCTCGCGACCCCCGAGAGTGACAGTGACCCATCCACCTGACGGCGACACGAGCAAGCGACCGAGGCGCGAAACCAAGACCACCCACACCAAATCCAGCATCAGGTAGGCAAAACCAACCAACCCCCGGTATCACAAATTGCTGCCGGGAAGAAGCTCCCCGCACCTGGACCGCGTGCGGCGAATGCGTCCCGCCACCGGAATCCCCCCGAATCCCTGGCGGATAGGATAGGCGGGATACCACTTGAGAATGCGGACAAGAGTCTACTTTTTGGGGGCGTTCGGATCAATCAATCCCCGCGCTTTCCCCCTGCCGCTGGCGTCGCGCTCGGCTCGTGACCCCCAATAGGCGCCAATCAATCGCTCATCGTCCTTCCCATCCGTCCGTGTCCATCAACGCGAAAGGGCCATCTCTCTCGCGTCGTCCGGTGCGCGTCCGCTCACAGCCGCGAATCCACGATGGCCATGCCCGTGCGCTGATGATGCTCTCCGCTGCTCCTGCGGCCTGCCTTGCCGTTTGAGGGTGAGGCGTAGCAGCAGCGGCGACGGCGACGGTCGCGAGGCGGGCGTTGAGAGTTTGCGTCCGCCGCGGCAGCGACGTGAAACGCGCGGTCTGAGCTTATCCGTTCGCTATCCAGTTGCTCATCTGCCTGATAAATATCAGAATCACGAAATATCTTTTCCCTTCATCTTGCATCCTCTGTGGGCACCTCCTCCCCCGGAGCTCCATTTACCTTTTCTTTTGTTTTTTTCCTGGCCTTTTCCCCCCTTCGTAACATGCTCTATCACGGATAACACGTTCTAATGCCCCTGGAATATCGCTGCAAAAAAAATAAAAAATGGTGTAGCACTGATGCCGGAACCGCGACAGCAATAATCACCGGCTCACCGCATGCGCAAGCTGTGACGACAGATGTTACAACTGCTGATCTCCAATACGGAGTAGAAATCACGAAAGAGAAGTCCATGGTCGTGCTCGTGTCGCCGTACTAGGAATCTACATTTATCCACGTGTGCTGACACCAGAGAATACGCAGTCCTGTTGTCGCCGAGTTTACTCCGTCAAAAGCTGACGTGCCATTGCCACTTCTGCATGCGTGGCATACGAATGTGCTGACATATGACTGTTCAGATGGCTGTCAACGAAGCATGGGGAAGCAAGCCGCGGGGTCGTCCACTGCATCAACTGAACAGGCATGCGGCTTCTCACTTGACCCTCGCTAACTCTGGCCAATAGGAAAACGCACACCTTTGACTACTGAGGCGATTCAAGGCCACTGAGGCGCTGACTTTTAGCTGGTTGCCTCCTCGGTGTGGCTGGAAAGTGTAACGTAGGATGTGGATGTCAGCGGTGAAGCCGGTGATGACCATATATGTATCGTCAATCGTCATACCTTGAACCTGTTGTATGAGTCAATAAACGTCGCCTTCTGTCCTTCTGATAATTGATTCCTAGAACTACTGTTTTAGTGATTAGTTAGCCATGCCAACTGATGATTGTCAACGTGAAGGCTGAGGTTGTATGTGACTATATGTGTGCATTGAGCCGTAGACATATTCAAGGTCAACCACTATCATAAGCTCTAAATTCAAGACTTTTAAGTGAAGACAATTCGGGGTCAACTACTATGTATCAAAACAAAATAATCCTACTATCATAGGAGTACGCTCTAAATTAGAAGAATTTTAAGCGAAGACATGTTCAGGGTCAACTACTATCATAAGCTATAAAACTAAATATATTTAATTGTAGAAAGGTTCAGAGTCAACTAATATCAAAAGCTCTAGAGATTGAATGTTGAAGAATTTTATGTGCAGGCTGTATGTGAGGCGCAGGCAAGATCAGCTCAAACATTATCATAAGAGATGTAGGTTTTCTGATTCCTTCATGCCAGTAGTTTAGAAAGTCAATACGCGCGCTCTGTTTCCAACTCGCTATGTCTAATTATCAGAAGTAGTAACCAACCGTTACAAGTACAAAATTTTGGCATCGGACGCCAAGAGACAAAAATTTTAAAAAATGACTTATCTATTATCTTAATAAAGCAGAAGCAAAAGGAGCCACCAGATTCACCAAGAGGGCCTAAAAATCCCACGTTAATCTAAAAAAGAGAAGAATTTAGACCGTAGGATTTAATGAAGATCTAACGGTCTAGACTATCTCAAAGAGTCCATGTCACATCCAATTAATAATTTATAATTTTGGAATTAAAAAATAGGTATAATAACAATTGACAAAAGAGTCCATGCCAACTACGTTTGCTATATAGCAAAATTCGAAATAAAAAATACATTAGAAATTGACCGTGTCCAAGTTGAATATGCTTAGTAAATAGCTTAATAAATCATAATTATAAAAATAAGTAGCGCTTGAATAAAATAGTCATATCAAATACAATTATTATATATCAATAAATGTCATGATCATCTAACGGTTTGGAGTTTCAACTAACCCATTAAAGGAAAAGATAATAACCTGAGGACACTAAATTCTTAAGAAAATAGACTTTTATAAGGTAACAACACTAATTAATTGCTCATACGTTGCAGCCTTGGACACATGCGTGAGGGATTAGAATTTATATTTGCTTCATTTATCTACCATAAAAAGTATGTGCCAAATGCAAGTAATAAATAACTAAACTTATAATAAAATAAACTAAAAATGCTTTTACGATTTCACTTGATATTGGGATCAAAATCCTCAAATAAAAAACCCATTAAAAATATTAGTTGTTACCCTCAAAATAAAAATATTTTTTGTTAAAAGATAGACAATAATCCAATTAAACTAATCAATACAAACAATTTAATAATAAATATACTATGAATGATGCAATTTAACTAAATAAAATTATAACATTCTTTGTCCATTCAGAATTACTTACGATGGCAGTAAAGAAAAATAAGTGTTACACTAAATAAAATGAGTGTGTCATGTCCTTTGGTTGTGCATCCTCTCACCTTATATGTTCCTTTTTGTGCCATCTCTTACCTCACATGCACTACCAAGGTGAGTACAACTACCAATCAAATTCATGTAATCTACTCATAAGTGTCTATATTATGATGATCTTGCCTTGAATCGAAGGATCGGCAAAAAAAAAAAAAAAAAAATCCAGACACCTTGCACTTACATGAACACAAGAACAAAAACCATTGAGTTGGAATTCCGTTAGTTACCCTCCCATTTGCTCCTCCAAAGCATAAAATTGCACAACCTTTTAAGGCCACCTCCAACAAGGACTGGCAACTTTGCCAACGAACGTGGAGGAGAGAGGAGCTCTGCACATTACCAATATGCACTTAGAAAATGTGCGTGAGAGAGGGAGAGGCATTAGGGAGCATTCCAGGCATGCGAGAAGTAGATAACCAGCAAGACAATTTTTGCACTGTTCATCAATTAAAACTGTATTTTAGCCGGCGATTTTGACTGCGGTTGGAGGTGGCCTAATGTGTAGAAGGAGAAACAAGAAAAAAAATCATGAAAGCCAAGATATGATGATGACCACGTCATGAAAGCCAAGATATGATGATGACCATAGTGACATGTAAATTCTAGGTTGTTTTTCTAATATTGGAGCTAAGTAACACATTATAGGTGACCAACAACTAAAGTAGCAATCGACCTGCGTGTATAAGATGCTATAAAGATTGTATGATGACCGGTGGTTATACGAAGGGGAGCATCCGTACATGGATTAACAAATGCAACAGAGACAACGATGAGAACAACACGAATAACCAAAGTTGTGTCTTCGGGGGGGGGGGGGGGGGGGGGGGGGGGGAGGGAGGGAGGGAGATAACCTTGCTAGCCATAATAATGAAGCACAATGTTTATATTGGAAAAAGCGCAATAACGATAAGACAATATGGGATCGTGCATGTACGGGATGTTGCGAACAATGATAGGAGAACAAGAAAAGAAAGGAGATTTGGCTGTGCTAATAACTAATGAGGTGTTTCAATTCAAACTCAAAATTAAATTCTCATTTTAGTTTGGTATTATATATTGAACCACTCACCTAAATATTCTACTCAAATATAATTTAACATTGTAACAAAATACACAAAAAAAGGTTTTTATATAGTGTATTCTCTTTTCTCTTGAATTCATGTTTCAGAAAAATGTGCGCTAACAAAAAAAAATGATATCTTGATTTGTTACAAAGACATGATAAAAAAACCTATTTGCATATATTCTAAAATAAATTGTAACATTAATATAAAAACCTAGCTACCCGCGCAATTTGCGCGGGCCATCTTGCTAGTTTCTAGTAGTTCCAGAGTGGCACTTCGGCGACGGTGCCGTCGTCGCAGAACGAGGTGACCGCGGACGGTGGCTCCATGAGCATCCCCTGCGCCAAGCTCGCGTCGTAGTACAGGTACCAGGTCATGTCATTGAACACGTCGAGCTCGAACGGCGAGTCCTCGGTGGCGAGAGAGGACTCCTCGCAGTCGGTGGTGCTTCCATCGTCGTTGGGCGTCGAGGAAGTGACCCAGAGCGCGTCCTCCTCGACGAGCGCCTCCCGGCGCATGAAATCCTCCACGGCCTCGGCGACCGCGCGGCGCACGTCGGCGAGGCTGCCGTACGTGGCCGGCACGTCGAGCAGCCACGCCGAGTCCGCGAAGTTGAGGCAGGCGCCGGCGCCGGCGATGGCGAGCATGGCGGCGTCGTGTGCGCGCGCCGCGGCCTCGGCGGCGTCGAACGTGCCAAGCCAGAGCCTGCACCCGCGCCGCCCCGGCAGGCCGGTACGCGCACCTCGCACACCCACCGCCCGGCGTTGCCCCGGCGCCGCACGCCGCGGAACACGGGGTGTCGCGTCTCCCGGAACTTGGTCCGCCCCGCGGGCCGCTTCGGCGGCGACGTGCACACCGTCTGTTTCTGGTGCTCCGGCGGCGTGGTCGAAGCAGAGGAGCACGGCGAGCAGGAATCTCCCGTCATCTCCTTCTTGATCAGACACATCTTGATTAGCTCTCGAGTCTCGGGTCCTTGAGCCTCGGATTGGTTTAGTCTCGTTGGCGCTAGCTGGTCGAGTCGCGTGTCTACAGTGGATTTGGGGGTGTGAAATGGTGGATTTGCACGCGCATATTTATATGTGCTGGCTGGATCTGGATGGATCAGACAGAGACACAGAGGGCAAAGCGCGGGTGGAGAAGAAAGCAGAGGGAAGGGGGATGCATCTGGGTAAGGCCAGGGAATGCAACTTGCAGGGCAACTGGGCAACAGTTGGGGCTTCGACAGTGACTTTGATCATGGTGGAGTACTTGCTCGTAGCCAAATTTTCCCCCTCCCGCTATCGATTTTGGCCGTTTCGTGAAATTTTTTTCGAGTGGCGAATGCGTCGTCGTCCGTCCCATCGCGATGCCCACTCGCGCCACTTCTGTCTTCAACTTGCGCCGGGTTCCTCCCGGACAAGCGGACAAAACCCTACTTTTTGGGTGTCCGGATCAATCAATTACTCCGTACTGCTATCATCAATGATCAATCCCCCTCGCTTGCCCAACTTGTGGGAGGTTCCCCCCTCCGCCCGGCGTCGCGCTCGTCTCCGTCGCGTGGCGTGGCATCAATGCGAAAAGGCGATCCCTTGTCTCGTCGTCCGGTGCGCGTCCGGCGCCCGCCGCTCACATCCGCCCGTGCGCCCCGCACGCACCGCGCGGCCAATCGATCGATCTCGATCCGATCCTCTGCTGCCCGCGCGACTTCGCTCGCTCGTGGTGGGGGCGCGGGGGGTATTCTAGACCAGTTGCCTTTTGGGGGGCGGTCAAGAGGGCGCTCGGTGCGCCGTCGATGGCGACGTCGAGAGTTCGCGTCCGCCGCAGCGGCGACGCGAACGGGCGAGCGGAGCTTATCCGTCTGCCTCCGTTTACACGCGCTTTTGTCATCGGTGATCGGCGGTGCTTACCTTTTTTCTCTTTGTTTTTTTTAGTCTGATTGCTTGATTAGACTATGGAAGCCGTTTCAAAGCTGTGGAATCCCGGTCAGGCCCAGTTGCTGCTGCTGACGGTCCTGGATGACGGGAAGCAAGAATACTTTGCGTGTAATCTGACCCCTGATTTTTTTACGCTGCCGGTGCTAATCTGGTGTGAGCCAGCTGCAAGTGGAAGGCACAAGGGGGAGGTATCCGCATTAAGCAACCTGTATTTCTTTAAGCAAAGCCTGCCTTTTCTTTATTCGGTTCTTTGAACCCAAGGTTAATAAACATTGCACTGGACCTCCAATACTGTTGGCTAGTACTACAAGATTTTTAAACCTTCCAATTGGTATGTGACTGGCAAACACCAGAATTTTAATCACACCGACTGTATCGTGTGCCCATACTTTTTGCTTCATCTCTGCATATTCCGTGGGCACCAGCTGAGCTCCAATCACTTATCTTTTCCAATTGTATCAGGTACTGCTGTTTTATAAGCAGACAACACGTTCTGATGCCCTGTTGTATCACTGCAAAAACGTGCACTTCAGAGTTGGGAACTGTGACAGAAACGATCACAGCAAGCAGCCAAGCACGAGCTGTGATCAGAGATGTTACAGCTGTGTTTGATCGGCTTTGTGATTTCTATACTGCCTGCCAATTGAGAGCCAACTTTGATGTCATTCTCACGCTACACATCAACTGCGCACAAACAATGAACTGGAGGTCATTTCAGGAAAGCGACGTTTTCTATGTATGATTGATCCCCCTTTCCTTATCAGAAATCTGAGGAGATCTCTTGTTTTTCCCCGGAGGAAATTCAGTACGGAGGAGATTACTCTCAAAGAAACCTTTCACGGTTGTAAAAACCGTGAACATTTCTTATGCATATTGCAGCCTTCAAGTATGCTCTATCAAGCGTCAACAGTTGACGTGCCGTTGCCGTTTGTGTGTGGCATCAGCGCTGACATGAGTGTTCAGATTGACTGTATGTCAAGAGTCAAAGAATCCTGGCCAGGCAAAGCTGAGGTTGCCCCCTGTATCGGTTGAACAGGCAGGGGGATTTTCACACTTGAGTACTTGACCCTCGCTTATGGCCTCAGGAAAACGCAAGCCTTGGAGGCTTTGACCAAACAGTTATATATCAAAAATCCAGGCGCTGACTAGCTCCTTGCCTCTTGCAGTCAGGATATTCTCCTTTCTTCAAAATATATAAAAAGGACAAAATTTTCAAGGTCAGGTTTGTTTTATGCCTCAAGGTCGCACCTTGCATCGAACGATCGCCTGCCTCTCGCACTTGCTGGTTTGACGACTGCGGCGGCACGGCAATGGGTGACTTGAACGAGGGATGAATTGTCATGCATACCGTTAACGGTTACCTTTGCCTACTTCAGGACCGACCACTATTTTAAGCGCGAAATTGACGATTTTATGGTTAAGACCCCTGCGAGGCGTTGAGAAGTTCAGAGTCAACCACTACCATAAGCTCTAAATTCGAATATAATTCTTTTTTGCTAGATTTGGAAAGCCAATGGGCATGCTCTGTTTTCCCAAAATTGCTCTGTCTCATTACCAAAAGCAGTAACCTTTACAATACCCAAAACTTGGCATCAGACGCAAAAGGGGAAGAAGAAGAACGATCATAAAATGATGCAGTCTTAGTCCTAGTAGCTCCAGAGGGGCACGTCGGCGACGGCGTCATCGCAGAACGAGGTGACCGTGGACGGTGGCTCCATGAGCATCGCCTGCGCCAAGCTCGCGTAGTACAAGTCCCAGCTCATGTCACCGAACACGTCCAGCTCGAACGGCGAGTCCTCGGTGGCCGAAGAGGATTCCTCGGCGTCCTCGTCGTTGGCGGGAGAGGACGGCGTCGAGGACGTGGCCGAGCGCGCGTCCTCCTCCGACTCCGGGAGCACCTCGCGACGCATGAAGTCCTCCACGGCCTCGGCGACGGCGTGGCGCACCTCGGCGAGGCTGGCGTATGAGGCCGGCACGGTGAGGAGCCATGCCGAGTCGGCGAAGTTGAGGCAGGCGCCGGCGCCGGCGATGGCGAGCATGGCGGCGTCGTGCGCGCGCGCCGCGGCCTCGGCGGTGTCGAACGTGCCGAGCCAGAGCCTGCAGCCGCGCCTCCCCGGCACGCGCACCTCGCAGACCCACCGCCCGGCGTTGCCGCGGCGCCGGACGCCGCGGAACACGGGGTGCCGCGTCTCCCGGAACTTGGTGCGCCCCGCCGGCCGCTTCGGCGGGGACGTCCACACCGTCTGGTGGTGCTCGTGCTCCAGCGAGGTGGAGGCCGTCGGCGAGGTGCTGCACGGCGAGCCGGACTCGGCGGTCATCTCCTTCTTGATCTGGCACATCTTCGTCTTATCAATTCTCGATTGCTTCGCCTCAAGGTGTTGATCTGCGCCGCTGCTGCTGCTTGGATTGTGTCTCGAGTGGTTTTGGGATGGGAATGGTGGTTTTGCGGGCGCATATTTATAGGTGCTGGCTGGCTCTGACTGTAGCAGAGTACAAAGCGCGGGAAGAAAAGCAGAGCCGGAGAAAGAGAGCGAAGGGCGATGAATCTGGCCAAGGTCGGGGGAAGCAACTTGCAACCAGGCAACAGGGTGGCCCTGAGAGTGACCTGATCTCCTTTTTAATGGCAACTTGCAAGACTGCTTTTGCTTCCGCTGCCGGTCTCTGTCTCCGGTTACCAGCAGCTGTTTGTGGCCTTTGTCAAATGTCATCTCTGGTTTAGCTAGGTTGCTGATAAGTTAAATAAATGTTCTTTTGACGCAGTAGTGAATCCTTTTCTCTTAAAAAAAGTACTAATGAATTTGTTGCAGCTTGCAATTATGGTTGTTGATACAATCATGGCAGGAACTGCTGTTGTCTGGGGCTGAGAGTTTTACCAAGATGAGATGGCCAGTCGTCAGCGCATCAAATTGTTAGTCTCAATTACATGAGATTTAACCACCTGGGGGAGAAAAAGGTCGAATCTTTGTTGCTCGGAAATGGAAATGGGATTCTGGTGCTAGTCACATTCAGCATCTCTACAATTGGACTACCTTTTGCTTTTGGGACAAGATACAAGTGAAACCTTATAAAAAAAGGTGAACCAACAATGATTTTCTCATGCTTTTAACTTACACTTTGGAAGTTTACTTTTGATTTGAAGATTTGAATCGTTGGACCTAGATTTTAATATTTTATCTTCTTATCAGGGCGTTTAAATGTTTGCCCTTAGAAGTGTTGAAAAAATAAGTCCAACGAGATTTCTATTGGTCCCCTTTTTCTTCGGAAGGCTGATTCAGAACATATCATTGCTGCCAGGCAGTGGTAATCACTAATCACTTGGTCGTCGATCAAATAACGGAAGGAAGTCTTTGATGACACCAACTCTCTAAATTCTTTTTTTGAAAGGTAAAGTCTCCAAATTCCAGTAGATGCCTCGCGACCCATCGAGGCCGATGGCGACATGACTGAAGCCGCAAAACCAGGACCGAGTCTTCACTCCACAATCCACCATCATCCCAGACACAACACAAGCAGGCAAAACCCCCCCGGTATCAGAAAAGCGGGTAGAGCACTAGAGCAGCGGAGAAGCTGCCGTTCCCACTTGCGGCAGGCTCCTGTTATCCTGTCACTCCCTCACTCATCCCACTTGCTCGCAACAGGACAAAAAACAACTTTTTTGGGGCGCCCTGCTCCATCAATTCCCCCTGCCCAAGTTGCCGGAGGTGCCCATTTGAGTTCTTACATGATAGGCCAGTGCTCCTGGCAAGTTTAAAAAAAAAAAAGTTGCCGGAGGTGCTTCACCCCTCCCCTCGCCGGGCCGCCGTCGCCCCCAATCACCCACCCATCCGTCGCATCCCTCCCAGAAAGTCGCGGCGTTTAATAATACGGGAAAGGCGATGGCTCTCGTCGTCCCGACTCCCGAGCGCGTGCGCCCGTGGGCGCGGGGCGACGGGGACCCCCCGCGCACGCGAGGCCATCAGCCAAGGCCCAAGAGGCAAGAGCCACCCGAACCCAGCTGTGCCCCCTCTGCTGCTTGTTTGCTTGCTTCCGCGGTTGGTTGGTGCTGTTCAGCTCGTGGTGGGGAGCGCAGTATGGCAGCGACGGCGACGTCGCGTGCGCACGCACAATCCAGGCGGCCGGTCTGGGCATATCCGTCTACACGGAGCCTTTGGAACCACCGGGAGGACGGCTCGATTAACCTAAAAATATCGGCAAGGGGTAAAGCCGGTCGAGGTTGGGCTTCTCCGGCTCTGGTCAGGTGCGGCTGATTGATGCTGACGGTCCTGGAAGATGGGGACGGATGCTTAGCATCTAAACCATGCGTGCGATTTTTTTTAAAAAAAGGACGGATTGGATGCGCTAACCCTGATCTGATCTCGTGGGAACCAGCTGCAAGTGGGAAGGAAGTACCGAGGGGGGAGGTATCTTAGTACTGACCCGTATTTCTTTATTTCTTTTCGGCTAAAGTATTGTTCTTTGCTGGGGTTCTTTGAACGATCGGATGCGCTTTCGGTCCGGCTTGGTTTGTTTAATCACGGGTTAATCATAGGTACTAGGAGCGGTCTTGTCTTGTCTGCTAAAGCACACCGGTTTCTCTCTGGCTGCTGCAATCTTTTGTGATTGCTACCCATCAAAAATTGAGCGAGCCTCTTGGCTCTTGGTATCATTATTGTCAGTTTGCCACCCATCAAAAAACGAACCTTATGCAGATATCATTCATCCCCACCTTTCACAAAAGAACCCCGGGGGGAATTTCAGTTGGTAATTTAGCATTAATGCAAGCAAAAATATGGCACCAGAAAAATTACTAACTGCCAACGGAACGGTAAGTCCTCAGAGCATCTCCAAGAGTGCCCAATAACTACTCTCAATAATCAGTTTTGGAAACAAACGTGGAAAACAGCCCTACAGCAGTGCCCAATCTCAGTTCCAATTTTTTTGACATGCCCAATATTGATGCTATCCGGTGCCAAATTTTCACCTCTCCTTGGCCGGTTGTTCCTTTTTTTTCTCACGTTGTTGTTCTTTTTCATGGAAAAATCGTCCTGGCGTCCCCATTTTTTCTCCGTGGTTTTTTTTCCCATCCAGCGATAGGTATATAGGGTGGACCCACAAAAGATATGTGGCAGCAACTAACTTTTTGGGACTGGTTTTTGGGAATTGTTGGAGAAGGAGAGATTTTTAGCTCCCAATACCTTTTTAGCATGGTCCCAAAACTAGAATTTTCGGTGCATATTTTTTGGGCACTCTTGGAGATGCTCTCACCTTGCTCTCAAAAACCGGCCTGCATGTTCATGATTGCGTCATTGCACCATGCATGCACCAATCATGGTGTATCACCAAGTGGGCTGACGCTTCCGATCAACTTGGCACGTTTCATATACAACTGTTTCCCTCACGTTTACTCGGTCAATAGCGGACCTGCCGTTGGCATTTCTACGTAGCATCATGATGACATACGAGTAGTGTTCAGACTTCAGACTGTCAACGACGCAAACCAGGCATGCTCGCGGTCGCGCCCCCTGTTTAGATTGAACGAGAGAGCATGTCGCTTCTGGTATGTTGACTCTCACTTGTGGCCTTATACTCACGCGCGTAATACACCTTTCGCTGAACTCAGCCTCGCAACTTGCAATTCAACGCCTAAATTAAACATCTGCCTCCTCTGAAAAGTCAGAATTTTCTCGGTCAGACTTCGTTTCTTCGCCTCCCTGGGTGTTTCAGGAGAGAAGAAGCGCATGCTCTCCGTAGGATGCAGATGTCAACGGCGGTGACTTCTTGAGATGTCAACGGCGGTGATGGTTGACTGGCACAGAGCATGCGTCAGTTCCTACGTCGACGTCGAGTGATCACCTTACGAGAGCATTGCGGCGCGGCCATATGTGACGAACCCATTGTGAGATCATCGTCGGCAAAGGGCTGCGCGGTCGGGGTCGGCGCGGGCAAGCTGGGGGCAGCCAGGCCGATGTCGGCGAGCAGCGTGGTCGGCGCGCGGCGCAGGCGGAGAGCGGCGTGCGAGCGGAGACGACGGTCGGGGGTCGCCGGTCGCGGCCTGTTGGGCGGCGTGCGAGCGGAGAGGACGGCCAGGGGGTGCGGGCGGCCGGGCAGAGGGCGGCGCGCAGCCGGGCGGCAGGCGGCGCGGCAAGCAGCTGTGGGCGTGCTGGGAGCAGGAGGAAGAAGATGCAAGAGTAAGAAGATGAAGTGGGCGCATTATCGTCTTTTCGCACTTCATTCTAACGGTTCTGTTAAGGCACTGTAATGGAAATGGTATAGAGGGGATAGAAAATTTGAAACAATGGCAAAAAAGAATGTTTTAATCTTCGATAACACATAGGAAAAAAGGGCATATAGGGAATTTGCCCCGATCGATGCCAGTGCCACAAAAATCATCTGCTGGGGCTCTGAGTCGAGCAGGCCGGCCCACCTGCGGCCTGGTCTCCATTGTCTGTCTTCAGGCGATAACTACTCCCGCGGCCCCGCTGCTTGTATACAACTCGCGCGTGAAATTCGCCGCCGCCGCCGAGATCACACCCCACTGGGCGTTGCCGAGGCCGTGCCGTGCCGATGATCTGGTACTGTCCTCCCATCCCAACCGATTGATTCGTTCTCTCCCACGGTTGCGCCTCCCTACCGTTGATCTCCTGCACGCATCCATGGAAGACGACGGGAGTCTTCTTCCCGATCCGTCATCCACCGGCCCCAAAACCCAAGCGCACACGGCAAAAGGCCCGTACATCTTAACGCCTCCGCCCATCCACGCCAAGGATCCGGAGGAGCCTCCGCCGGAGTCGATCCTCCTCGACCCCGTTCGGCTACCTCAGCGACCGCACCAACGCCACCACCGCCGACGGCCGCCGGAGCAGGAGGAGCGGAAAGCGCAGCATCCTGGTCACCTTCTGGGCGGCCACCCCGCCGCGCGTCTGCTGCTTCACCGTCCACTGCCCCGTCCTGGACCCCTCCGCGTTAGGCGACATCCCCAAGGTCATCTGCGCCGAGGACGACGACCTCGTCCTGCTCCGCGTCGCCATCTGCCCCCGTGGCGACCACCGGGACGCCAAGAATATCCGCTACTTCGTCTACCAGGCTGGCGGCGCCGAAACAAGCCGCCGCCGCCGTCGCTGAAGGGTGTCCGGACGCCCCCCGACTTCGTGTTCTTCGACACAGAGGTCACCATGCTGCGCTGCCGCGGCCAGGACGCGTTCTTCGACTTCTTCCTCGCCGTGCTGCGCAGGGCGTTCATCGATTGGAAGTACGCCGATAAACGGTTTGATCTCCACCTGTACAACTCTAAGACAGGGAGCTGGAGCACCAAGTTGATGCGTGTTGATTCGCCACCAGGTTTCAATTACTTCTCTCTGAACAAGGTGATCAGCATTGGGGGGGGAGTTGGGTTCAGTGGGCTGGGTCGACCTCTCGAGGGGGATCCTCATATGTGACCTTCGACAACCACAGCCTTCGCTACATCCCACTACCGTCGCCGCTGGGGGGTAAGCCGCTGAAGGGAAATCCGATGTATTTTCGGAACATCATTGTCCTCCAAGCTAGGTTACATCAAGTTCTTTGAGTTGAACAAACACTCCAGGCCGTGTTCAGACGCTGAATGCACCGGCATGGTCTCTGTAGGTTGGGTAGCTCAAACAAAGAAAATGAAAAGTTTAAATATCGGCTCTGGGAACAGCAACTGGGAGGACTCCACTATCAAATTTTATGAGGTCCCAGTGGACAGCCCGGCGTATGCTAGAATGCTGCCTTATCTGGAACAAGGTCGGGATACAAAACTAACCTTGAAGAGAATCCAAGCAGGTTATCCTGCTCTGAGCTTGCATGGCGGCGATGTTGTTTACATCATGCACATACCTGATCACCATGGGAAGAAGGCATCAGTGATTGCTGTTGATATGAGGAACAAGACTCTAAAAGGTGTTGCTGATTTCGGCTCTGGAAGGCCTGTAGGTTATGACTTCACCTACCTTCAAAGTGGGATCTCCAAACATCTGGGCAGCTGGTCCACGTCCAGGTAAATTTGATTGAGTTTTCATAGCCTCTTTTAACTTGGTCAGATGTACTACTGACAAACTAAAACTAGACTATACTGGCAGCAGAAATTTAGTTTATGTGCTTTTATGCCGAAGCTATTTTAGATTTGTTATCTGAGGAAATCAACTATGTTTCCATCATGTTATCCTAGGTATATATTAATGTCAGGATTTGATTGTGTTCCAATGCGTATTGTGATTCGGGTTTCAATAGTTGTTATTTGTTCAAAGTTGTGCAACTAGTATTCTTTATATCTATCTGATTCATTGTTTTCTAGATAACTATTTTTTTCTGGATGGTGAAGGTTGTACTTTGAGCATTGATTATACTGTTTTTACATTTCTATCCACCCCAATTTCTTTTTACAAGAGTATAAATAAATGCTTAATTGATGAGATCCAAACAATCCCCATGGTGTCCTTATTTGAAAGGAATACCACAAGGTTGATCAAGGTACTAGGAACCTAAGGGGACTTCCAAGTTTCTAAAACTCGATGTGTGTGCCTGTGTGGCAGGAATACTCAATGGTCTTAAAAGCGCAATGCCAGTACGGATTAGACAAAGTGCCTTATCAGAGTTGCTGGTACAAGTAGGGATGGAATTCCAGGGCCAAGCAAGCAAAGAAGTCCCACAGGAGGGTGTGCAACCGCAGCCTGAGTTGATTTAAAGTTGGAAGGAATGGGTGATAGGAGAAGACATGGCTGTCAAGCACAAAAGGGCACAAGTTAATTACTGTAGCTTATTTTGGCTCTGGCAGACCTGTAGGTTTCGACTTCACCTACCTTCAAAGTGGGATCTCGAAACATCTGGGTATTTGGCTCTCCACGAGGTAATTTTGTTGGTTTCCTAGCCTTGCGTAGCTTGGTCAGACGGTTTGATCTGACTGAATCTAAAATTTCTGAGGTATAGCACATATAGATTCCGCAATTTCTTTTTTCCCTCGATGCACAAGTGCGTCATTTAAATATCAACAAATACAGAGTCTCCAGTTTAACTTGACTGCACCCTCCCATTATCTTTTCAATTAAACTCCTTACCCTTTAGGTTTCTGGTGGCTTTTAGCGTACTGTTTGCTGTTTCGTTGAGTGCCATGTGGTGTAGTGTAGCTCACTTCTGTCTTCCTGGCTTATTGTCAAAACTGTTTGAAATGCACGCAAAGAAACATTTCCTTCTACACATACGCATGCTAACTACTATATAACATTGCTTCAGAATTAAAATTGTTTCCATTCAAGAAAAAAAAGCTAATTTACCTACCTGGTTAAATATACAAATAACAATCCTTATTTCAGAGGGAAATACTGCACTGTTTATCTGAAGTCCTACTGCCTCCGATCCATTTTATTTGTTACTTCCAACAAACAAATGGACCTGAGTGCTAGCTAAAATCTTTGTATGCAATGACAAATAAAATGGATCACTAAATAAAACCTTTCCCATTGACGTCTCTGATCACTTTTAGCAAGATGCACCAGAAAGTTGTTGTCTTGTTGACTGGCAGCATGTGTCTTTGTGGAGTTAACTCACCCTGCTGGCCAAATTTTCTGGGTCATTGTTGAAAACTATGTGAAATGGGCACCAATAAAGCATCATTTTCTTCTGGCACGCCGGCAACTTGCTAGGGGTCGATAAAAAGGCACTTCAGTGGCATACCATAAGTTGGTTATAAACGTTTAATGATCGATCCTAGTGTAATGGCTTCAGTACAAACATGCATCAACCTACATGTTTTCACCACTGTCAATTTGGCACTAGCAGGAGAATAGATGGAAGATGTATTTGCCATCTAAAAAGGATAGTTAATTTCTCATGTAAGAGCGGTCCTCTAATATATTATCATCAAAAGTAACTATATTAGGGGCATAAATTCAGACATTTAATTAGGTGGCAACTGAATTTCAAGCAAATCCATGTACAATTGAACAAGTAGAAAGAAACAACAAAATATAGTTGAGGGCCAACTTTGATGGTATAGAAACTGAATGTTTCTTGTTGCCCTATTATGTATTGCTAACTAAGCTTCCATATACATTTCACCTGTGGAAATATACAGCAGAAAACACTGGAGGACGTACATCTCGCCAACTTGTGCCAAATATGAACAGAAATAAAAGACTATTTGAAGAGTTTCAGGGATGTTAATGGATTAAGTGGATGCGGAGGTGTTAATTGCACGCTACATCTGTATTTGAAAGAGGCACTGTGCTATCCTTGGGTGAGAGGCTCTTGTAGTTCGTCCAACATCGTGCCAAATGCATTCATCTGTCTCTGTGTTCCCAATTAGCAGCCATGATAGAGACCTAAGGAAAACACCAAACGACATCTTTCTCGCTGGGAATGTTTAATGGCGAAAACAATGCAAATGGCATCATATTATATCCGTCAAGCTCCTGCAACATGTCGTAGAAAATCGATTGATCAGCACCAATCACGAGTATATTCTCCGTGATCTCACCACAACCGGTTTTGATATTCTTCTTAATTCGCGCTCCGAAAATGATAGCAATGATCGTATTTGCCATGTCGACCGGTGCGATGCCAGCTCGCCGCACACTTGGCAGCTGCGCAGCAAGCATCAGATGGCAACAACCACGTAGGAATTCTGAGGATGACGATCGATCCAGCTCCCAAACGACGATCTGATCTGACACAAAACGGCCAAGAGAGTTTCAGTTCCTCCGGAGCATCTAACTCCGCGACACGACAAAGCTTGGCTTCCTCAAGCTGATCAGCACAAGTTCAGTGCTTAATTAAACAACCCGCAGAACACGAGTGGGCAATCATTAGGACGGTAAACAAATGGGATTTGCGAGCGCTAGGGAACATTCTGTTCGCATCCAAATGGCCAATAATTGCGCACTGTTAACTAGTTAATCCAGAGCCAGCAAGTCCATGTCACGAAATGCCAGTCCGACCAGGAGCTAGCTGCTGGACGCAAGGCGCCATAGGCAAAACCAACAGCGGAAACGACAATGGGAGCGAAGGAGATTTAGCTCAGTTGCAGATGCCTTCCCCACTCTTCAGTGTACTTGTTCTGCAGGTGTATATAAACGAGCGAGATGGAAAAGCTATCGGTGAATGTGAACTCGATCAGGTTATCTAGCATCCAGCTAAAGCAGCTCGAGCTAATAGCTCCAAACCCAATCCAACTTCGGTATATATTGAACAGGGACGCGGGGTCATGGCGGCACAACAGGACAGCGGCAGGGCAGGGACAGCGATCGCCGCGGCGGCGGCGGCGTGCCGGGGGCGCCGGTTCGTGGGCGTCCGGCAGCGGCCGTCGGGGCGGTGGGTGGCGGAGATCAAGGACTCGGCGCAGCGGGTCCGCCTGTGGCTCGGCACTTTCGACACGGCCGAGGACGCGGCGCGCGCCTACGACGAGGCCGCCCGCGCGCTCCGCGGCGAGAACACGCGCACCAACTTCGCCGCGGCGGCGGGACGCGCCAGGCAGCACGGCGGCGGGAGCGGCGCGGCGAGGGCCAGGCTGAGCAAGAGCCTGCAGCACGTGATGGCGCGGGCGGCCGCCGCGGGCAGGGGTACGGCGTGCGCCGGGGTGGGCGAGCAGTTCGCGCTCGCCGCCGTGTTCCGGCGCTGGCCGCAGCAGCCGCCGGCGGCGACCGCCCCCGCGCAGCCGCCGCAGGACGAAGCCTCGGGGCGCGCCGTGCAGCCGAGCTTCGTCGTGCCGAGGCGGACGGAGGCGCCTCAGCCGCCGTCGTCCAAAGATCTCTGCTGGGGCGGCGCCCGCGACGACGCGGACGCAGCCGAGCTGATGCGCGCGGAGGAGAGGTCGTTCAAGGTGTCGTCGTCCGTGATCGTGCCGCCCTCGTTCAGCGCGTCGTCGTCCGAGTCGGAATCATTGGACCTCGAGGTGGATGATTTTCTGGTTAGCTGATGGCGCGATTCTTCTTGGTCTCCGTCCATGTCTGCGGTGGCGCGCCTGCTTGCTCCAACTGTGTAGATATTGTGCAAGTGACGTGCTGCCCCTGTTGTCTGTCCTTGCCAAGCAAGAGGCGCCATAGCGGCATAGCTTACTATATGGGTCGGAACGTGATGTGTCAACCATTTCGGACTCAGAAGAACGAACGAAGCACGATGGTTTCCTTTCAAATGGATCAGATCACAACAGCATCGTCTCACTGTAAATAAATAATTAATCGTCCGTGTCGAACAAAATGAACCTTTTTCCTTAGAATCGAACAAAATGAACCTGATGACATTGTGATGCATGTAACGTGTGCAGCAGAGCGCATTTAGTCAAATGTTTGAGCAAACTTGTAAATTGCAACAGTTAGTCGCGTTAGACAATCCCTACAGCAACAGTCAAACTTACCGATTCAAAAAACAGTCAAACTTACATATATTGATAAACAGGTCAAGAATAGCACTTCAGTTAGAACTTCAGTATATACTACGGAGTACTTGCTAAATGGGCAGAACAAGGTCCGGAGATGCATTCCAGTAAGCTACGGAATATCGAAGAAATCCACATCAAGTGCACCATGATACCAATATGGCTGGGGCACGGGCCACCTGTCATCCAATATATTTTGTTTCCAGTGTAAGTTGGTTATGTAATTTGATTGTTTAATATCAGTTAAAGTGACAGTGAGAGAGCATCACTACCTGTTTATAGTTGTCGGCCAACCATCATCACACCTTATGTGCAAAGGAATGGTAGATCCGCTGTCATCAAAATATTTTTTTAAATATAAGTTCATAGAACTATTGTGCCTACCCAGTTAGCATTGACACAAGCAAGAAAGATTACCCTTGTGATCGCGGTAGGTAAACCACTCCCTGTAAAACTTCGACAATCTTGCTAATTGGAAGGAAAGGAGTTCCACCTTTTCCAGCATAGAAGTTCATGCCAACAAAACTCCCACCAAGATTAATAAGAGGGCCTCCAATCCCAGCCTAGCATAAAGGAAAATAGAAGCACAAAGTTAACTAGAGAATAGATGTATTATGATTAAAGGGGATAACTCATATTCTGATGCAACTATATAGCTACCATGTACAGAAACAGCAAGAGAAAATTACCATAGTACCTTATTGATTTCACAAGTGGGACCCTCACTTCTTTGCAATCAAATTTTCTGTCCTCGTTTGTAGGCTTCACTTCACCAATTATACCCATTAATACTCCATCACTTCCACGCCCTATAGCTACTAACTTTTCAGATGACTTCCCCTGCCCTACAGCTGCCTGTTCAGATAACTTCAGATTTGTTTTGAAAATGTCTTCTGGACAAGAGCAATGGAAACCCTTCTCCACACTGACAATAGCAATATTGTAGTTCAAATTATACGCTTCTAATGTCCCATTGCGACGTTGTTTCGGTGGGAGAAACACCTCGATCTACAAAGATAAGTAAGCTCAGGTAACCATCATATTACATGTGTGCAACTTAAAACACCAAGAGAAGTCACTAGCACAAAAAAAGGGACCAAGAGAAGTGACAAACCTTCAAGTTATTATCAATGCTGCCTTCACGATTTACCAAGCTGGCTGAAGTCAGGATGACAGTGCGCCCACACAACTTTATAAGCAAGCCTGTGCATACAAAAAACCTAATGCCATCTACATACCAAAACTTTAATCATTAGCTAAGATCAAATACTAGCAAAGAAAAGTAATGAGCATATAAATGTAAAAATCACCTTTGAATGAAGCAAGGGAGACAACACGACGCCATATTTTTGTGAAAACTTTTCTTCGAAGTCGTGACCAGACATAGCCAGTATATTCATTTTTCATACAACAACCGTAAAATTGCATTATACCTTGGTGCATACAGTGATGATACATTACTACCAAAATCATAACACAATCATCCATTTCATGTTTTCCCATACAAACAAATCAACAGCCATACCTTCGTTGTGTGTGAACTATGAGGAACCCATATGTTGCTGTGTTCTCTACATGGAACCCCAGATATGGCCCTCAAACTGCCCGAACTGAAGGCCCGTCCAACAGCTATTACGTGATCATCAGAACAGACAGGTCTTGCTTCGTAATCCAGGTCTATAGGATCCACATCTAGGAGGTCCACCGACGTGACTATAGCAATATCATCGTCATTGTTGGAGTATAAGTGAATTGCCCACCTCTCCCCATCAGCTTAAGCTTTTGGGTTGAACTGGTTGGTGCATGCAACTCAATATGGTATCAAAGCCAGAGGTCTCGAGTTCGAATCCTGGCGGGCACGATTAAATAAAATAATTGTAGCCCACTCCAATTTCCACGTATGCGGCCTGGGGGAGCCTGCACGTGAGGGGGAGTGTTGGAGTATAAGTGAATTGCCCACCTCTCCCCATCAGTTTAAGCTTTTGGGTTGAACTGGTTGGTGCATGCAACTCAATAGTCATATAGTCCCAAGAAACCATCAGTTGTTGTATCATCAGGAAGGCGCACTTCAACCTAGAGTGATGAAAGCAGCACAGCACAGAATGGTCACAAACTCACAATTAGCTCAAAGCAAAAATGGATGGCACAATTATTAGCAGCACAAACCCTCAATTTATCGTCTCTGTTCCTCTTGCGAACGAATTCTCTAACCAAACATGCTGAAGTCACAAATCTTGTTACATCCAGTTGAGAAGTTGTCGCAGATGGTAGAGGTAAACCCGAGCATGCAAATAACATCTCATCTTCTGACTTCTGCACAAGATCACGACTTTAATCATTCACAAAGTGAACTAAAATACAAATTAGGAAAATTCATAAGGATATAGTAGCAAAATCACCATCAAACAAAGCAAGTGAGACAACAGTTGAAGACACATCTAGCATACGATTCTCACTGGCTTCATACAAATGCATCCCAGGTGTGACTGGATCGCCAAATGGTTCCTCTTTAAAAGGAGTGTCTGAAACAACTCGTTCAGGAAGTATGCCAAACTGTGCTGCCTCATCAGCCCATTTTTTCTCATCAGCAGCAATCCTCTCCTTTTTCATCTTGTGAACTAACAAATTAACATGATAGACCACAATTATGAGCGTTATAACAAGCTATGTGCAAGAAAAGGAAGACCATTCAAAATCAACAACTCACATTTTCGAATTTTTTCTAACATTCTCCTATATTTTCTCTCTTTCAGGTCATCACTCGAGTGTTTTGGGCCATCAGTACAACTTGAAGTCAGCAACGACTCAAGCTTGTTCCTTCGGTTAACAGCCCTCTGCTCCCTACTCAAGCCTCTGGTGCAATCAATCCAGCCCCTTTTTTTCAGGGTTTTGGCAGTCCTGAAGCACAGAGTAAATGCAAATGCTTAGCAGAGAAACACATTGCTGAAAGATTTGATATAGTCCTGCCACATGAATAGGAAAAAAAGTAAAGTAAATGTAAAAAAGCTCAGATTTATACAGTGTTGTATACTCCGTACCAAATAAGAAAGAGGTGGAAATACCGGCAGGCAGTTCCTACTTCCTAGCAGCTGGTTAGTGCTTAGGATTAGCATGGAGAGCACAACATAAAAAGTTCGAACGCAGCAAGGATCCAATGAAACCAAATATTTGCGGTTACTCAACCTAACGGTCTGACCTTCGATAAACAAATCCCAGAGAACACATATAAGATGCTAAGGAACTACCACATACATACATGATCAGAAAGAAGAGAAGACGAAATGAAACACAGAAAAAAAGGCTGCTTAGGAGTTATTTACAGATTGAAAAAGTGACATACCAAAATAGGTTAAGTAATGATTAAAGATGGGTACAATGTATAACTTCAAGATGAACTTAACCCACTCCAGTTAGAACGAGGAAAAAAAAAATTGAACGAGATAACCCACTCCAGTTAGAACGAGGAAAAAAAATTGAACGAGATAACCCATTCCAGTTAGATGTATAGTAGAAACTCAAATCAAATTGCTCCGTGAGCAGTACCAGCAAGCAGATGAGTAGGCACTTACATCGCGCAACTTGTCCCCACCAAATCCGCGAGCCAAGGCTCGATTTAGATGGGGACGGGACGCACCGGGTGGATCTGTGAAGAGTTACGGCGAGATGAAACGGGCGGATAGGGGGATAGATTTGGGGATATAGGGTTGGGCAATCTCGGGCTCGATGTGCCTTCCAATATTTCCCTTTTAATTCCTCTGGAAATTAACCAAGTAACTGACACGGTGGAGTCCTCGTTTTTGCTAGTTCGTTACTCTACTCTATGGTTGGCGAGTCGCTGCGGTGTTCCGGCGCTGGCAGCAGCCGGCGGCCGTCCCCGCGCCGCCGCAGGCCGAGGGCGCGTGTCGCCGAGCTTCGTCGTGCCGAGGCGCCGCAGCCGACGTCGGCGGCGGCGCTTGGAGCCGGAGATTCATGGGGCGCCGACGACGACGCCGCCGATCTGCTGCTGTGCGCGGTGGAAAGGTCGTTCGAGGTGTCCTCGTTTGTGATCGTGGCGTCGTTCAGCCAGCGCCTCTCGTCATCGGTGTTAGTTTGATGGCGCGCGCGATTCTTCTTCGTCATCGCCCATGTCTGCTTGCTCTGTGCATTGTCAGTAGAGCAAGCACGATGGTTTCCTTCAAACAGATCGGCTCACGTACATCATCCGTCAGTCCGTCACAATGATGCAGAGAACTTGAAAACCCAAATGGGCCGGCCTGGTTTCTTCAGAGTCTAGTGGGGGGTGGGAAGGGGGGGCCACTCCTCAAGGGGCTTCTATTGTGGGCCTACTAGTTTTATTTGGTGGAAAAAGTCCATTCCACGACTCTCATCTATCGGCGTGGTCCGATTTTCAGCCTTCATGTGCAAAACCGGTTGTTCGACACCCAGCAACTATCGAAACTGTCCGTTTTACACCCCTCGACGGTTTTCACGGCGGTTTCCATTGACGTGGCAGTGGGGCCCACCCTTCTCTCACATTTCTCTCTCTTCTACCCCTCTCTCCTCTCTTCTCTCTCCCCTCTCCCGGAGCACTGGACGGCCGCGGGTCGTCGAAGAGGGCTGCCACGCCCCCGCGTCCGGACGTTTGGGCGGCGAGCAGCGGGACCTCCGATGGCGCGGCTCTCCCCCGCCTGAATCGAGCCTCGGCGGCCCGAATCGAGCGGCTTGAGTCAAGCAGAGGCGGGTGGAGGACTCGATTCCGACGGCAGTGCACTTCCTTGACCCTCGCCGGTGCTTCTCCCAGCGCGGAATCGGCCGACGGCGGCGCCATTCAGCATGGATCGAGCGAAGGTGGGCGGCTAGTCTCGATCCGGCAGTGCGCTCTTCCACTACCCTGTGGCGCGCCCATCCCGACCCGGATGCGGCGCGAGAGCTCCCCTGCATCGGTGGCGTGGTGCGGCAGTGCGCGGCCTGCACACGCCGTAGGGCCGAGGCAGCCGACGCCCTCCGATGGAATGGCGCGGCGGCGCGCGACCGGCATCGGTCGGGGCAAGCGGCCTTGCGGACCTCCTGGCCGGCAGGGCCGCCACGCGAGGTCGCCGGCAGCCGCTGCGCCCCACCGGATCTGGCGCCCGCACCGCTCGCCGGCATACGCGAGCCTGCGCCGCGGCACGACGGCCGCCCGGCGCCCGCCCCGGGAGAGGGGATAGAGGGGAGAGAGGAGAGAAGGATGGAAGAGAGGGAGAGAGAAGAGTGGGCCCCACTGACACGTCAGCGAAAACCGCAGTGAAAACCGTCGAGGGGTGTAAAATGGACGGTTTCGATAGTTGTTGGGTGTCGAACATCTGGTTTTGCACATGAGGGTTGAAAATCGGACCACACCAGTAGATGAGGGTCGTGGGATGGACTTTTTCCTTATTTGGTTGACGGCCTTACTGGCCCAAATGAGGGCCCAATAGGAGTTCATTTTCTTAAGACCGGCCCAATGAAGTTAGACGCGCTTAATTTTGCCGGAGCGATAAATTCTCTCGTCAAAATTTTCTTGAACGGAAACAGCTTCTTATTATCCCACACACGACACAACTGAATTGGCATATACCGAAAACTTTTTTTTTTCTGGCGAGGAACCAAAGACTACAATTGAACGTGCGCGGTGGCGACGAACCAAAGAAACGAACACACATACCTAAGGTCCAAACACATGAGCACCACGAAAACAACATCCGTGTGCGTGCAGTGCAACCGTGCATTGGCCAACCAGCAAAAGTTTTACGAAACCGCAAGAGGCCAGAGCACTAGCTAGCACCGACTCGTCGTTTCAGGGCCGCTGCGTACACGGCTCCAAGGACTTACACGGCCTGAAGCTACGGCAGCACTGATATATACCACGGCGCGGTCGCCGTCGCCTGTCACCGGCGTGTCCCTGGACCAGCCTACAAGATCACGCCCGACCTGCGAGATCCGTGCGTATCCGGCAGCGAGATGCCAATCTGCGGTGCGAAGACAGCTACCCGCTTTACGCCCAACATCCACCACGAAGAAGAAGAGCCGTATTAGGCGACCATTATTGGAAATGAAAAAACGTTAGCCTCGATCACTTGCAAGGAGCCAAAGCACACACACTCAAGTCCAAGTGATGTGTGGACTGCGCCAAGGACTTTAGCACTTCACTGGAGGCCTGTGCTGCCTGCCTGCCTCCTCGCTCGTCGTTAAGAATGAGCTCTGACTCTCTGTCAATTAAGAATGACAGGGTGATCGTCAAGCGACCTACTAGCTGTCTTACAAAACTATATGCCGGCGCCTAGCCTTTGTCTGGTCAGCAAGCGTCGACACCCGATTTGGCGTCACAGTCGTCGCCGCGCCACCGCCGTGCGTGGAGTCATCGTCCAGCATCACCGGCCCCGAATTCAGAGTGTCCGATCCTGCGACCGGCCCAGATTTCCCTCGCAAGCTATAAGGGCACTTGTTTATAACAAAGATCGTGGACGAGTTGCTCTGCGCCTCTGCGGACGACACTTGTTTACGAGATCATGGGATCAATCATGGCTGCGACGCGAGGCGCGCATTGGCTGGAGCTGGAGCTGGAGAGTATCTGGGATCCATGCAGTGAGATCATCTTCGGAACTCAAATCGATCCGGAGAGAGAGGGAGGGAGTTGGAGGTCAAGTGAAGATGCTAAATTGCAGGAGATCAGTGACTTCGATTCGCGCGAGATATGCAATAGTAGTGGGTAAAGTGCCTACCTAGGTCAACTAGCGCCCCATCGATCAATAATGTACTACGCTTCAAATGTGCGCAACTTATCAAGAACTAGAAAGGGCAAGTTGGTCTACACAAGGTTGTCAAAAGAGCCTAACAGTTGAGTAGCATAGTCTATTCGTAGGAGTCAAGATGTTGATATGAGTATTACTCGAGCGCTCTCAAAGGACTAAGTGTGGGTTTAGAGCACTCGAAGGGCCAAAATCTCGCTCGGTGCCCAATGATGAAGGTTAAAAATTACGATTTGTGAATCCACAATTATTTCGAAAATATTGTACAGTACTACTAATAATATAATATAAGTATTTGAAAAAGGAGGACGACCATAATCGAGCTCCCGAGCATAGTACATGTAAATCCTCTCACATGAAGACATAGCAAAGACAAATCTTGTAAGTTCTCCAAAAATGTAAAGCATCCAACCATTGATTTGGTGGATTCGTTCGCAATTGTCGAAAATAGCTAGTGGGTTCTCTCTTTTTTTGCAAAAGTACACATACTTTTATTAAAAACGCATTTGCTTCTAAATTGCTCACATTTATCATTATAATAAAATAACCCCAAACGTCTCTAATAACTACTATTCATCAATCACTCACGTGTACCACCATTTCCTTTAGTCGCTCAATTTTCTTCACGAGGGCGAAGCGTCCACCTGAACTTAATGGTCGGCAAAGTTTCAGGATTGCGCATGACTTTAGCAGCTTTTTTCAGATTGCATGGAGGCAAGGCAGCAAGTACTACAGAAGAAAGGGTCGTAGTACTGTTATAGTAAATGCGATGGGTGCCTTTGCAAATTTAGCACACACCGGGCGGTGTCCTTGAACCTTGATGCAGCTAGCCGGGGCGGCAGGCCTGGTGACGCGGCGGCGGCTCCCGGTCAAATCAGTCCCTGCTCCTCGCCGGCACGACATGGCTAGGTTGCCTTTAGTGAACAGTTTCTATCCCACTTAACCCGCCATTAACTCCAAATCGGGCCCCTTTAATCAACCACCGCCACGCCACTCCAAATCCTGCTGTGGTCGGTCCATGCCTGATCGATTGATGGAGCCGAATGGAAGTTAAGGCCGCTCGCTCGCTCTCCCTACTCGATCGGATCGAGTAGATAGATCTGCACTCGTGCGGGTGCCAATCTGCCGGGTGCCGACACGTACAGCTAGTACTTACCGTGCGAGCGAGTGCTCGCGCGACCGGCGCCCCGTGCGCGCATTGATATGATGCCGCCGGCCCGTCGGCTGATGAGATTTAGGGCTAGCCCTAGCACTTTTTGAGTTCTTGTACAACTCGCTTACTAGCTGCGCTACATCGATCCTCTCTAGCTCTTGTGATGCAAGCCTCATGCGACCGTGGCAGACATACACGTATAGTCGTATCTCATCCTGGACGACGTGTACGTGCTACTCCAGGCTGCAAACTGCGTGCCGAGGTTAACAATGGATTATTAGTGACTGATGATTGGGGCATTACCGGTCGAAGGCAACAACAATAATGCTGGAGATCGGGCAGATCGACGACGTGTACGTACTACCTACACAACACAAGTTGACGTGCTAGCTAGCTAGCTAGCCACAGTCGGTCGGTCCAACCGCGAACTGGAGTGGACTCGGGCGCACGTACCGTTCCAGGGTGTCGATCGAGAGGCCGCAGCAGCGCATGCCGCATGCAGAGGCCGGGGGGCCCGCCGCGCGCGCGCATGTGTTAGATGCCGCGTCGCTCTCGCGCGTCGGGGAGCAGTACGTAGGCTGGGGAACCCGGCCCTCTCGCTGTTGTGCATGCGGATCGCCCCCTCCTCTCCCTCCCCCTGGCGCCTGGCTCGCCGAATCTCGACAGGCCAGGCCAGGGGGGCTCGCCCGACCCGCGCGTGCATTTATCAGCCAGCCCATCGACCGGCCGCGCATCGTCGGTCGGTCGGTGCGCCCCGCCCGCGGCTGTCGACGCACCATTGGTCCAGGAACACCCGCGACCGCACGCTCGCTCGTCACCCCTCGTGCTCGTGCACGCACATGCATGCATGGACGCACGGCGACGCATTTTGATGTAGGAATGATTAGATAGTGCAACCGACATGCTTTGTACCGTGGCAACTTGTTGATCCCCAAATCTTGCCGAGCGCCGTCGCGTCGCGTGGTCATGCAGGTCACAATGTCACATGATCCCAGATTCCCAGTCGCATGCCACTTGTGGCTCTCCGGCGTAGTTTTGACTTAGTCAGTGGCACGACCAAAGACTGCGAACGGATGCCACAAGTTATATAGGCCCAGTTCCATCCAAAACGTAAATTTTTTTTGGTCTAGGTCAGTTTATTTCATTTGTATATGCACACAATCTAATGCAAAAAGTTTTCATGCTTTTCATCCTTTTCACCCCCAACTAACGACAGCACAGAGAGAACTAGAGAACGACACTAGAAAAAGAAAACTAATCTTTGCTCACGGTTCATCACGAGGAAGCGATCTCCTGAGCGAATTCCGTTTGATTCGGTTCTCATCTGTGTTGTCGAGTTCTGAGTTCTCGTCGCGAAAGGCCTCGACGAACCAAAGCGGACGTGCGCGCCGCCATTGCTGGCAGCGGTGCACGGAGACGTCGACTGTTCACGGCACACGATCATAAGGATCTGACACGTCGGCCGTGTCACGGTTCGTAGACGCGACGCGACGCAACGTCACTGGCACGGGTTGCACACGTGTAACAGCACGGCATGGGGAAAAAAACATGCGCAAGCCACCGACCGCCCAACGAATTATTCTGCGCGCCAATTTTCATCACGGAACAGATCGATCTCCAAACAGAATTCCGCTTTTTCACACGGCTCCCATCCCATCGCCACCGCGAACCATCATCGGGCCCATCCAAACGGACCACGCCGATTTCTCGCCGGAGCGCCGTTCGTCTGGTGGTGGTGGCGCGCGCGCCGCACGTCGCGGCTCTCGCTCGGTCCGGGTTCCGGCCGAGGACGACGCCGACCGGCCACGCAACACCAATCGATCACCAATCATTCGCCCCGAACGCCGCGGCGATCACATCGCGCCCGCCGCGGCGAAAGGGTCATGGTGGAGCCCGACCGCCACAGCAGCGGCGGTCCCCGCCGCGCCGTGAACCAGACCCTCACCTTCCTCCCGGCCGGGGCGGGGCAGCCGGTGCAGCCGCTTGTGCCCGACCGTGGTGCCGTTCGCCACGGGCGCGCCGTCCACGTACACGGCGTGCCGCTCCACGCGCTGCCCCAGCGCGACGTGCTCCTGGATCCGCACCACGTTGAACTCGAACGGCCTCCCCGCCGCCGGCCGCCGCAGCTCGATCCAGTACCCGTTCCGCCGCCCGTCCTCCGCCTTCGGCGCCCAGTACGTGTCCTCCCTTCCGTCGAGCACGTTGCAGGCCTCGAACCCTCCGCCGCGCTCGCTGCTGGCGCGGGCGGCGCTCCCCGCGGCGAGGTCCGTGCCGAAGATGGTGTCCACGGCGCGGCCGAACTCGCGCAGCCGCGCGACGTCGGCGTCCTCGACGAGGCCCGTGGAGTTGGGCGGCGCGTTGAGGAGGAGCACGCAGTTGCGGCCGACGGAGTTGTAGTAGATCTCCAGCAGCTGGGCCAGCGGCTTGGCCGTCTCGTTGGCGTGCCAGAACCAACCCGTGCGGATCGACACGTCGCACTCCGGCGGCACCCAGTCGCGCCCGCGCGGGTCGCCCTCGTTCAGGTACTTCTCGATGCCGGCCTCGCCGATGGTGATCGCGGATCGGTTGACGGCCGACCAGCAGGTGGCTCCCGCGTAGCCCTTCTCGTCGCCGACCCACCGGACGTCGGGGCCGTCGTCGGAGAAGATGTTGATGGAGCGCTGCAGCTGCTTCACCGTCTGGAACCACTCCTGGAAATGGTAGTCATGTTGGTCGCGTTCTTTCCCTTGGCCCCGTCGACGCAGATCTCCGACACGCTCCCGTACCTTCATACACATGGACAGTAGTTTATTCATTCATTCACGCACACAAATCATGTACTGCTAGTACCGAGCAACTGACAATCGATGCTCTGTAGAATTGTATAGTTGCATGCAGTGGCCGCTAAAAGTAGTTCGGCAACTGACCCGGTAAGGAGCTCGTGGAGCTGAGCCTCGTAGTACTCATTGTAGGCGACCTCCTGACCATACCGCTCGTCGTGCCTGTCCCACGGCGAGAGGTACAGCCCGGCGTCGAGCCCTCGGGCACGCGCGGCGGCCACGAACTCCGCCACGACGTCGCCGCGCCCGGCGCGCCATGGGCTGGCGCTGACGGAGTGCGCCGTGTACGCGGACGGCCAGAGGCAGAAGCCGTCGTGGTGCTTGGCGACGAGGATCACCAGGGAGGCCCCCGCCGCGCGCGCCGCGTCCATCCACTGCGTGGCGTTGAGCGCGGCGGGGCGGAACAGGGACGGGTCCTCGGTGCCCGTGCCCCCACTCCGAGTCCGTGAACGTGTTCATCCCGAAGTGGAAGAACATGATCACCTCCCGCCGCTGCCATCTCAGCTGCGACGCGACGGGATCGGCAGCACGGGCAGCGGCGGCGGCGTAGGACTCGGGTGCCGTGCCTCGGAGGTGGAGACGAGCAGGGCCACGGCCAGCGCCGCGGCGGCAAGGGACAGCAATGTGCTACCTGCTACAATCGTGTCGATGATGCCTCTTTTGTTGCGCCGGTGGACCTGGCCAGTTGTGGGCAGCCAGTGAGTGATATATACGCTGGCTCTGGCGCTAGGAGGATGGGGATTCTGGCGAGGGGGAACGAGCCGAGCGGGCACGACGAGCGCGTTCCCAAGGGCGGGGTGGTCACGGGCGGGCGCATGTGATCCCCCTGTCGCTTTGCCTTGCCTTGCCCCTCGCGGCGCTTGCGCTGGAGTGCATCCGATCCGACGCTGCCGGGCCGGGGGATCCGCTTTAATTTGTTTGATTGATGTTGATCACGATGGATTGCGGAGTTTGTTCGTTACGGGGACGGCTGGCCTCCCATTAGACCACGCGTCATTCTCGCTTGATTCCCTCGTCCTTCTTGTTGGGAAGCCTGGCGATCACCGGGTGAACAAGACCGGTGATGCACTAGGTTCGGTGTAGTAGACTGACGGATCAGCATCAGCTGTAGCAGAGCGTTTGCTTTTGGACGGCGCGGTTGGTTGCACTCGCGGCCGGATTGGAGGGCTCGGCGGGCTCAGGCCGTGGTGGTGGGACGTCGCTTTAGGTAGGCTCCGGTGCCCGGCACGCCGATGCTGGTGTCGCGGCGCGAAGGCGCATGGCGTTTTTCTGGCGTCCTCTGCTGGCCCTGCTGCTACACGCGCGCGGTTGTTGCAGGAAATTTGGCTTTGGTTGCGCAGCGTCTCGGTTGAACTTTCTCTTGCCTGGATTGCTTGTTTACCCAGCACGTATATGCTTCCAGCAAACGACAGAGATCATTTCGTTCGCGTGGCGTGCCTGCCATGGCCTTGGCCTGGGCCTGCGAAACCTGCAAATGCTGAGTCCGCACACACTGTTTCACCAACTGAATTTCGGGTGATGAGAGAGAGAGATAGAGAGCATCAGAAGGTACGCCACTTAATACAAGTTTATCTTTCCTGCCCTACATGATGATGTCGACGGCCCAGCATCCTGGTACGAACGTGAGATCATGGAATTACGCCGGGCACAGGCAAGTTTTTGTCCCGTGTGCTATTTTTTAGGAAAAAGCTAAAGGTTACTTGTGCATTTTTTTACGCTTTATTCGCTTGAATTATCAGTCTAACACTCCAGATTATTTTCCTCACAGAACATTGTTGAATTAGCTCCCTAGTCCTGACAAACGAACGGAGCGTTAGCCGTATACATGTCCGCACTGTACCTGACGTTTCCTTCCACACACTCGACGACGATTCAGTCAATCTCAAAATTACATGTCAATATACGAGACAATCTACGAGACCGTTTACGTGTAGTAATGTACTGCCTTATGCTTTGGACAGTTTTGCAGTGCCCGTGGACTGCACCGGCCGTTTTGGTCCAAGTTCGGTAGCTCACTGCAGGCTGCAGCAGGCCTAAACGGGCCTGCAACTCCAGAAGCTTCACATGTTCGGCCTACAATCCTACCATGGGCCCATGGCTTTAGGACCGATGCTCTTTTTTTTTTAATAAAGCTTTAGGGCCGATGCTCTGTTGTTGGGCGCGACAAGGTATAGGTTATCTGCCAAAGTTACCTTTCCTTCGAAATATTTCAGATCACCTTTCGGAAAAAGAAATATTTCGACATACATGTAGGGATGGTAATGGGCCTAACATTTTAGCTTATCAAATTTAAGGATCGGACCTTAAACGGATTGGGCCGAAATACTATACAAATTTGACCTACAAATGATTAGGTCTGAATTAGATTGTCAAGATGGCATAAGTCATGACCCATCACCACCCCGGCGCGTCTAATTTGCGCTCGGCTGCACGGGGACGTGGTGCGCTCGCGCTACCCGACAAAACCGGGTAGCGCCGTGCCCCTCCACCCGCACTCGCCCTCACCCTGCCCACCCCATAAAAAGTTTTACAACAAAAATTTGTCCATGACAAAAATTTGCACGAGGTAAACAAAAGTTTTGTCCATAGAAAAAAAATTGCAAAAAACATTTGTCTAGAGAGAAAAAAATTTGTTCAGAAAAGAAATTTGCAACAAAAAAAATATTTACAGAAAAATAGACAAAAGACTTTCAAAAAAAGTTTTGCAATAGGACATTTTCACACAAAAGTTTTCTAAAAAAAATTTGCAAAAAAAGAAAAAAGAAAAAGAGCTCACCTTCGTCCCCGCGGCGCGCTGCCGTAGCTCGGCTCGACCTGCGCCCGGCCAGCGACGCCGCTCCCGCGCCGGGGATATTTTTCTAGCACCACCCCGCATCCCGCACCTCGCCGGGGAGGCCTCCCGGCCGTCCGGTTCCCCCCGCTCCCGCGTTGCCTCCTTCGCTCCCCCGCAGCGAGAGCTCGCCGGGCCAACCGCCACGCGGATCCGTCGCGTCCGGCGTTGGTCGAGGCCGTCCCCCGCATCGCCATTGCAAGGACCTCGTTGGCGTCCACCGCCGCACTGATCTGCTGATGGCTGAGCTCGCCAGGGTCCTCCCCCGCTCACACGGGACGGGGCTTGAGGGCGACGCAAGCGGCGGCGCAGCGCGCAGCGGCATCAGCCGAGCAGAGCCAGCGGCAGGAAACAGAGAGAAGATGTGCGACGTTTGACTGAGCAGCCAGCGGTGGAAAGGAAAGAGAAAGGATAGATGAGTACGGGTGGGACCCACCCATGTGAATAGACTGTGCGGGTGACGATCGGCTTGACCGAGCGCGAGAATCGAGCCGTGCGGTCGAACTGAAAGTTGGGATCGCGATCACGACCCCTACACAGTTGCACTCTTCCCTATATGAGCGCGACACTGAGGTACATGGATGTGCTCACCCCTTGAAACCATGAACACACACGGACCGGCATATATTGTTGATTTCGTTTTCCGGTCTCGTGGAACCACGAAATTGATCTCCTGATCCGCGATGGGCGTCTCTCCACGCACGGCGAGGAATGTGAACTCAATTTCATGGCCATCCCCATTGGCCCTGTAGTCATTTATCTGCAGCTGTGCAAGCTACACGGCTGCCGTGGCTGCTAGAAAATGAGCAAGCAAAGCATTGATGTCTCTCTCTCTCGCTTCTGCAGAAGAGCACAAAAACGTGAAAGCCGTGTACCGTGTGGTTTATGACGAGCAGCCAGGCGCTGCTCCGGCCGAGGGCCGGCCGCACCACTCCTGACTCGACCCAACGGCCGGCCGGGCACACTGCAGGAGCAGGGCGTCGTCGTGTACTCGTCTCAGACTCCGACGCCTTTACCCTCCACCCCACCACCAACCAGCAGCCAAATCACAAACGCTCTAGTACGCCCAGAGTTGTGTACTTCGCCTAGGCCTCGCGTGCATCCGTGTCCTTGTGTGATACGATGGCCTGCATGCCCTCGTCCTTGCCAAACGGCCGGAGACAATGCTCACCGCGCACGCCGATCGCCCTATTTTTTTTTCCTTCCTCTAGCCGTGCTCGTGCCTCGCCTAAACCCCATCCTATAAATCACACCCCACTCCTCTCGGCAACCCACACTAGCAAACGAGCGAGAGAGACCGGTTAGGCGGTGACCGGGGGCGAGCATGGACGTGGCGCACAAGGACCACCTCCTCGCCTTGGCGCGCCGCGCTTTCGGCGCCGCGTTCCTCCTCCTCTGCCTCCTCGCCGAGCTCCTCGTCCTCTTGTTCCGGCGCCACGCGGCGCTGCACCTCGTCCCGGCCTCCGCGATGCTTCTCCTGCTGTGGCGCTCCACCACCACCAGGCGCGCGGCGGCAGCAGGCATCCATCTAGTGGACTTCGCGTGCCTGAGCCCTCCCCGGAGGCTGCGCATCCCCACCGCGGCGCTCCTCGAGCACCTCCGCCTCATCGGCTGCTTCGACGCCGGGAGTGTGGAGTTCATGAGCAAGGTGATCGAGGCCAGCGGCATGGGGGAAGAGACCTACTTCCCTGCCTCCCTCCACCTCATCCCGCCGTCTTCCACGCACGCCGACGCCCTCGCCGAGGCGCGCGCCATGCTCGTGCCGACGCTCGACGCGCTCTTCGCCAGGTCCGGCGTGCCGCCGTCCGCCGTCGGCGCGGTCGTCGTCAGCTGCAGCGGGTTCTGCCCGGCGCCGTCGCTCGCCTCCGTGGTCGCGTCGCACTACCGCATGCGCGACGGCGTCAGGGCGTTCAGCCTCTCCGGCATGGGCTGCGCGGCGGGGGTCGCCGCGGTGGACGTCGCGCGGGGCGTGCTGGCGGCGCGCGCCGGCGCCGTGGAGTACGCCGTTGTCGTCACCGCCGAGATCGTCACCGTCGGGTGGTACGGCGGACGGGACCGCGCCAAGCTCCTCCTCAACTGCTTCTTCCGCACCGGCTGCGCCGCCGCGCTGCTCACGGCTGGCGCAAGCTCCGCCGTGCCGGCGGCCAAGTACCGGCTCGTCGCGCTCGCGCGCACGAACACGACGGCCGACGACAGGAGCTACAAGTCCGCCGTGCGGGAGGAGGACGCGGAGGGGATCACCGGGTTCTCCATCGGCCGCGGGCTCGGCGGCGTGGCGCGCGAGCTCCTGCGCGCCCACCTCCACGACCTCGGCCCCGCCATCCTCCCGTGGCACGAGAAGCTGCGCTACGCCGCGGCGCTCCTGCTGTACCGGCGCTGGAAAACGCGCTCCAAGAAGCTCCCCGACGACGCCGGCGACGGGAGCGACGGCGGCCCGAGGCCGAACTTTCAGACGGCGGCGAGCCACTTCTGCCTGCCTTCGTCAGGGATGCCGATGATCCGGAGGCTGGCGGAGGGGCTCGGGCTCGGGGAGCGGGAGGCGGAGGCGGCGCTCATGGCGTTCCACCGGTTCGGCAACCAGTCGGCGGCGTCGCTGTGGTACCAGCTCGCGTACCACGAGGCCAAGGGGCGGGTACGGCGCGGCGACCGTGTGTGGCAGCTCGGGATGGGCAGCGGGCCCAAGGCCAACAGCGCGGTGTGGGAGCGCGTCGCCGGAGACACGGACGTCGCGGAAGCGGGCGACGGCCCCTGGGCTGACTGCATCCACCGCTTCCCCATCGGAGAATCGTAGCGGCAATGCGGTATTGCCCAATCTATCGCCATTGATAAAGCTTGGGTACGTGAAAATGGGAGTGGATTTGACGTTGATGCTAGACCGTGAGTGACATTAGTCGACGATGCAATAAACTACTGCATCTTTACCGCTGCACGCGTAGGTGTTGCTTCCGTCGTGTATGTAACTGAATGGAAGCAAGATCGTCGATCATAAGGGAGAAATGTTGGATTGGTCTGGTCAGTTTGATCTAGCTTCTCCTGTCTCTAGGCTGTAGGTTCACAGTAGTTATTCGGGGACTGTAGTATTGGAGAGGAACGGCTTCCCTTCTTCCCACATCACACAGTGACCTGCATCTGCATGTGCCATTCATGGTGCGAGCCCAGAGCAGTAGCGTTAGTGAAGCAGAGACCCGTCGTGGTCAGGTGCAGCAATGGCTTCCGACGAAGCACCTAGGCGCCTAGAGTGTGTATTTTCAGATGGAAGCACAGTTCCATTGATCCCTGACCAGCCCAAATGTGTATTTCAGACTTTCAGTCTTTCAGATGTGGAAGCTCAAGTTCCATTGAACCGTCGTCGTGTTTTGGTTCTGGCCTGCACTAGGCCGTCCTCATCCAGGCCCGAGTAGAACAGTAAACTTTTCTCTTCCCTCACCAGCCCAGTTGTGTGATGGGGGCGTGCTGGCCCGGGCTGTGACCTGGATGCGAACCTACCACACACACGCCCAAAAAAAAAACATTGTAACAACTTTGAGGTTTGAACCCATATGCCTTAGCAACTACTGTAGCCAACTAGTGTGCCAGCCACGAATTGACTTATAGTCTAATGGTAGAACAGTGCATTAGGACGCTACCCACCAGGGTTTAAATTATGGCGTTCGCTTATTTTCTTGGGATTTTCCAGCATTTATCGGCGTTATGTGTTAAGTGATAAGCGGCATTCCCGTCGACAACAAGACACCAATGTTAATTTCGAGAATCTCTAGATCTGGCGGGTGCTCAGTCCTTCAAAGGTGCTCATAGGGGTAGGGTTAGTGTACATGTGTTCATAAGGGTGAGTGTGCATGCGTGTTGTGAGCGTTTACGTTATATTGTGTAATTTTCAAAAAAAAAACTAGGTGCAGTGCAAACTCTAGGACAATGACATGCAGATGAGACGGTCCCAGCTTTTATACAGGCCCATATGTAACACAAGCAACATGCATTAAAGTTTGCATCTCTAAATGTATTATAACTAACTACTAACTACTGGTGGCTAGTACTCCTTTGTCTTCATTGAATCTCTCGTCCAGTCGACCACCTAAGTAATAATTTGACATGGATATATACCCATATAGCTAGCTGCATGTACCGTTTATCTCATGGTCTCATCAATAGCTAGCACAAAACATAACATTTCTAATGGTAATAACTATGGCACAATCCTGAAAATCAACAGACTCCCTATTTCATATAGCTTCCTTTACTATTTTCAAATAAAAATACTTCTTGTTCTACAACTCCACTGCAACCTTGACCCGACTGTACCTGTACTTTAGAATGGGTTTGTAATTTTGAAAATAATAAATGCACACTTTAGAAATGTTATTAACTAAGGGATGATTCCCCTCCACAGTACAGGAAGAAGAAATCATATTTGGGCCAGACGAATGTAGAAGAAATCATATTTGGGCCAGGTGTACGAGATGGGCCATAAGTGCAAGGATTTTTTTTGGCTAAGTGCAAGGAAATTGGGCGGAATGCATAACGCAGTCCTTTTCTCTTTATTATTCGTTTATTTTTGCACCCCAAGAGATTTGGTCGTGTCAAGACAGGCTGCCGGATCTCAAACGCACTTGCGGACGCTATCTCTATATCATGCTGCTGCCGGCGTAACAAACCAGGACGCTACCTACCATATATTGCGAATTTGCGAGCTTGGGGGGCGGGTAGAAAGACAAGGAAAACCAAGAAGTAGAAAGAAGAAGCTTGGGAAAAGAAGCGTCGCCCGACAGAAGGATGGCTCACCCGCTCCCGCCAGCTGCGAAGAAGAAGGAGGAACGGGTCATGAGGGACCCTAGTTTGGCCGCTCTAATCACGCGGTGTTGCGTAAGGCCTCCGTAGCCTCCTCTTTCGTGTTCTACGATATATCGATCTCTCCCCTTTATCTTCTCTTTCTTTTTTAAGCGGATTGGCTTTCGATGTGAATGAGGTCGTGAGCGATTCAAACGGGTGGAGAGGCTGCTAGAGTGCTAGTGCTATCAATCGGCGTCCTGTAGTTTGATTGTGGCAACTGGCAAGGTTTGGCGGCGGATGCCGGTTATTGTGATGGTTTAGACGATAGCCACGCACATGGAGTGGACTCGAGACTGACCTACTTACCTTAGCCCATGCATGATGACGTGTCAGGCATGAATAAATTTTGCACAAAGCCACATGGATCAGAGAGACGCCACTACTTAACTGTTCGTTGATACGGCAAAGCATCACAAATTCACTAGTGTTAAGTTTTCACAAAGCGACATGGGCGCCACGCATATTTTTAGGACCCCCCCCCCCCCCCCCCCCCCCCCCCACACACACACACACACGCGCGCGCGCGCGCCCCATGATGTGTGTGTCAAATATGCGATGGATAGCAAAGTCGAGTTTGACCTGAGTTCATGTGGCTTGCTTAAACTGAAACTTGTTATGGACATATACTAGTGTTAAGTGGAGGCATAGCTTATATATCAAACTTGTTATGGACATATACTAGTGTTAAGTGGAGGCATAGCTTATATATCAAACTTGTTATGGACATATACTAGTGTTAAGTGGAGGCATAGCTTATATATCTAGGCCAAATATATACTCGGTTTTTTTTCCCCACTATATGTTTGGTCATCCAACTTTCGTTGGCAAGAACTAGTAGCTTTTAGAATGATTTTTGCTGCCTAATTTGTTTCCTGTGTTTGTTGTTTTCAGAATGCTGTCTGCATTATGGAGGTCATGGTGTATGTCGGCTTGGTGATCTTCCTCTTTAAACATGGTGATTCATATCGGCAAGCCATAGGGTACACTGTCCTAGCTGCTCCTCCTGTTGTGGGGACACTGTTTGGTTTCTCCTTTCTCAAGGAGATTTACATCAACAAATATGCCATGGGACCACCTCGGCAATGATAGTAATAATGTTTATGTTTAGACCCTGCTTGTAACACAGGAATTTTGATCACAACCTTTTCTTAGTGTGGCCACCCTAAAAGAAGCTGCCAACCTAGTGGCTTATTTATATATTTGTATCAGAAAATACTGCAATATAGTTGAAACAGCTAGTTTTGCAAATTATTCTAGTTCTTTAGTTCAGCATATTATTTTGTTGATTCCGTTCATTTCAATTTTGCTGGTTCTTGTTGCGCCTCGAGGCTCATGTTTTCAATTCTGATTGCTGCTATCGGTGGCCAGCTTTGTGTGTTCAATGCATTATTGTGCAGCGCTGCTGCTCTTTGCACATTGCAGTGTATGTCAAGTTGGCAACAGAGAAGAATACAAATCCCATTTTGAGTTTTGAGTGATTGGTGTCGTGGAGTCCTAGTTATGCTTTCATTACTAGACCAAGCTTGGTATGGTTTATATACTGTATGTAGCTATGGTATTGTTTCATTTGTTACAATTGCTTCACAAAAGTCTGCCACAAAATGTTATTGCGCTTAGTCGGTGGTCTAATCCTGATCTTACCAAGGTTTGCTTAGTTGCTTAAACACCAATACTCACTTGTCCAAAATCCAAACGCGGGGAAAAACTGTGGAGTTGTGCTACTGCTTTTGTGAACCTCTCCTTGCTGACCACCTGCGGGCTTCAGTGTGCGGAGGCCGGTCCACCGGCGCCAGTGTTGTTTTCTGCGCTGCCAACATTTTCAAGTTCAGTAGCACCCTTGGCTCTGTTTTACCCTCAAGGCCTCAATGCAATGCATGTGCTATGCCAGAAGCTATATTATATACGTTACAAACATTTTGTCATCAAGTAGAGAATCAGCCATATATATTTACAAATTACAATGTTCAGCAGAGCATAGTCTGTAGTTTGTGTTCCGCTGTGCTTGTTTGGCCGATTCCGATGAGCGCCATGAAGCTTCATCAGGAAATTGCAGCGTCAATTGATACCTGCATGCAGAGGGACCTCTTTTCCTGAGAAATTTATCGCGCTGGTCCATGTTTGATTTGCAGATACGGTGGCCATTCAGGCATTCACTGAATCATCCCATCAGAGCCAGCATCCTCATTACCGGCGGTTTATGCACGATAGTAAGACATGCCCGCCGTCGCCTACGCAGACTCGCCGACGTTGCAGACAAGGGCTTCCTCGTCGATCGGCAGGGTTTCCGTGTACAATGAAGTGGAGCCGTGGAGCAACGCTTCGCCCGTTCCATGTCGTCGTCGATCTGGATGTGAGCCTCCGCCGTCTTCTTCCGCGTCGAGCCAAAGAATCTCTCTTTGAACTCCGGCGACCTGGCCACTTGTGCGCGTAGAACGCGAACGTCTCGCCGCCGACCTCGCCCATATAGGAGCTCGGCGAGATCCTTCTGCGGGTCGGATTTCGGCGGAACAGCAGCCGACGCCGGCGAGGCCCTCCGTGTCCTTCGCCGTGGCGGCGGCGGAGTTGTCGCACCGGATCGCGAAGCTGTCATCCTCGTGGGGTCATGGGCATGGCCTCGCGGCGAACGGCAAAGCGGTCGTGCGCGCCGTGGAAGGAAGACTATCCACGGCAATCGCGGCCGTACACGCCCGATCCAACGGCGCTTAGAGAAGCCAGGGGGTGGACGGTATTTCATTTACCGTCCACCCCCGGACGGTAAGCGAAACACCGACCGCCCCTGGGGGCCGCGCCGGCGTGCCGCCGCTCGCCGTCGCCGGCCTGGGTAGCTGGGTCCGACCTCGTTGACACCGTGGCTGGCAAGGACGCCGCCCCTACCCCCCGCGTCGAGCTCGTCGTGCGCTCGGGAGAGCTGCGGCAACGGCGTTCGCGCGCTTCTCCGCGTGCCGCCCAACGACACAGGCCGGCACTGCTGTGATGTGCTGCGTCGTCCCTCGTCGACGCGCACCGGCCAAGTAGGCTACAGAGCACCGACTCCTACATGGCAAGCAAGGACGAGACGGCCATGGCGGGGTCGTGGTGCTTGTCTGAAGCCCGGCGAAGACCACGGTCGCCAAGGGCGTCGCGCATGGCACCTCGGCGCCGCTGATCCGCGTTCCACGTCCAGGCTAATGAACGTCCATGTCAGTCCCACTGCTCGTTACTGAACGAGTAGTGAACACCTCCGGTGGCCACGGAACCTTTCGTCGTTCCTTGGCGCATGACACGTCAAACCCGCCCCATTCTAGATACCATGTTCGGACGAGATGCTACTCCGTAGATCTTATCCATGGCCTGGACAGTGGGATGGGTCTCGCTCTCGCCTGCAAAACTCTGACCCGCCACTCGATACCGCTCTACTACCTGCCAACCGCACGGTATCGGCCCTTCCACTGTGCACTGTCTCGCAAGAGTCATGATGTACTGACCCCAAGCATTTGGTGCCCCTGACATTCACTGCCGCTCTGATCGTCGAGTTAAACCCCTATAAAGGCCGCGTTTAGATGCTCTCGAAAAAAATTTTAAAGGCATTAAATGCAAAGAATCTTATATGCATGAAGCACTAAATGAAGTTTATTTGTAAAACCTTTTCATCGATGGGTGCAACTTTGCGCGACGAATCTAATGAGCATAATTAATCTATGATTTGGTACAGTAACTCTACAGTAATCATCCTCTAATCGTGTGGTCAAAGACCTCATTAGATTCGTCTCGAGAATTTACCTAGGGTTGTGAAAATAGTTTTGTAAACTGCCTTTAATTAATACCCCTAATTATTGGTCAAAGGTACATTTATTACCCTCAAAAACTTTTCACAAACCATCTAAACACGGCCAAAACCTCACCTCCTCCACAGCGTCGCTCCGGGGTGCACTGCACTGCACACTGACACCGCGCACAGCGCCCCAGCAATGGCACCCATGGACATCGCTCACCGCGACCACCTCCTCGCCACTCTGCACGGCCTCCTGGCCACCGCAACGCTCCTCCTCTGCCTCGCCGCGGAGCTCTCCGTGTTCGCGCTCCGTCGCCACGCCGCGCTCTACCTGGCTCCCATCGCGGCGATGCTCCTCCTCAGCCGCGGCCTCCGCCGCCACCGAGCCGGCGCGGCGGCGGAGATCGGCCTCGTCGACTTCTCCTGCCTCAAGCCTCCCCGCCGTCTCCGCATCCCGGTCGCCGGCCTCCTCGAGCACTTCCGCCTCATCGGCTGCTTCGACGCCGGCAGCGTGGACTTCATGAGCAAGGTCATCGAGGCCAGCGGCATGGGGGAAGAGACCTACTTCCCGGCCTCCCTCCACCTCATCCCGCCGTCGGCGGCGCACGCCGACGCCATCGACGAGGCGCGCGCGCTCTTCTTCCCGGCGCTCGACGACCTCTTCGCCAGGACCGGCGTCCCGCCGTCCGCCGTGGGGGCGCTCGTCGTCAACTGCAGCGGGTTCTGCCCGGCCCCGTCGCTCGCCGCCATCATCGCCGCCCGCTACCGCATGCGCGAGGACGTCAAGAGCTTCAACCTCTCCGGCATGGGCTGCGCCGCGGGCGTCGTCGGCGTCGACGTCGCGAGGCGGGTGCTGCTGGCCCATCCCGACGCCGTGGAGTACGCCGTCGTCGTCAGCGCCGAGATCGTGACCGTCGGGTGGTACAGCGGCAGGGACCAGGGGAAGCTCCTCCTCAACTGCTACTTCCGCACCGGCTGCTCCGCCGCGCTCCTCACTACTTGCGCCGGCGGCGGCAAGGCGGGGGCGCCGGGGATCAAGTACCGGCTGGCGAGCCTGACGCGGACGAACCAGATCGCCAACGACAGGAGCTACCGGTCGGGGTACCGCGAGGAGGACGAGGAGGGGATCACGGGGTTCACGCTGGGGCAGGGCGTGGGGCGCATGGTCAGCGAGCTGCTGCGCGCGCACCTCGTCACGCTCGGACTCTCCATCCTCCCCTGGCGCGAGAAGCTGCGATACGCGCTCGCGCTGCTCCGGTCGTCGTCCCGGCGCCGTGACGGCGACGGCAGCAAGCTCGCTCGCGGCGGAGGCGTGCCGCTGCCGGACTTCCGGGCGGCGGCGGAGCACTTCTGCCTGCCGTCGTCGGGGCGGCCGATGATCTGGCGGCTGGGGCAGGGGCTCGGGCTGGGGGAGAAGGAGATGGAGGCGGCGCTGATGACGTTCCACCGGTTCGGGAACCAGTCGGCGGCGTCGCTGTGGTACCAGCTGGCGTACCTGGAGGCCAAGGGGCGGGTCCGGCGCGGCGACACGGTGTGGCAGCTCGGCATCGGCAGCGGGCTCAAGGCCAACAGCCTCGTGTGGGAGCGCGTCGCCGGCAACGACGGGGAGCGCGAGCTCGGGCCGTGGGCGGACTGCATCCACAAGTACCCCGTTACTGAGACGTAAGAAGTGCAAAGAGCGCGACTTGGTTGATGGGTTCGGGTGAATCCGTCGTGCAGCTGCTCGATCCGATCGGGAGGGAACGCTCCATGTCCATTTCGGTCGAGTTTCAATTCCTACTAGTAAGATGAACTCGTTTAGTAGCACTAGCATATATATGCACTGCTTTCAGTTTGTGAGTACTTGTGAAGTCGTGATCGATCGATCGATCGATCAAGTGTAGTATGATGTATTTCCCCATATATGAAAATCTATTTCCAAGGTTAAATAATGTGTACAAGTACAAAGGTTCCATTCCAGCCAGACACGAAAGGGGGCAGCTGACTTGGCTGTGGCTCACCTGCATTTGCGTGACTGCGTTCGTGCTTCGTGGCTCGGCTCCAACAGGGTATAGTCGTACCTAGTACGTTTGTACTAGTATGGCTTTAGTACAACAGTATCTCCATAGCGATCCGATGTGAGAGCATCTCCAGCGGAATCGGGATATGACACGCCATCGGGATTTTTGGCCACTGCGCGCGAATCTGGGCCTCCAGCGGACTGGCCAACGGGATGGCCATCTCTGTTGACGCGCCATCCAACGGGAACGAGCAGTCAAATCTGGCGTGTGCGCTTGCCTCGCCATCTTCCATCGTGTGAGGCTGGCAAAGATGGCCCACTAGCTGTACGTGACCTGCTGCTTCAAAATAACGTTCATTTTCCCTTTTCCCATAAATTCCAAAAGTCACTATATCGAACTCCTAAAATTATATCTTTTTTTGTAGCTTAAGCAAACAACAGAGAACCCAATTTAACTAGATTCAACTCAAAATCTCTTATAGATTTTAAATAAAAAATTTTCAAAGTTGACCTTTTTTGTTAGTTATTTAAACTTTAGTGTATCAATTTAATTCCTAAAATTTGGTAAAAATATTTTAATTCATGTTGAATTGGATAATAATAAAATGTATGGCAATAGGATATGGAGGGTGAGATTTGACTAGTCTGCTGGAGCATGCTGAAATATGGAGAGAGAATCTTATGGAGTGGATAGCCAAATGAAGACATGGTCAAATTTGACGATTCTGCTGGAGATGCTTGAGCGTCTGGTGTCGCGGAAGTGTGATGTGTCCCTGCTATGCTATGCTATGCAACAACACACTGTAGCAGCAGCGGCTAGTAAATGTGAGGCCGACGACGGGGAGAGGAAAGGAAAGACAGTGCACGTTGCCAAGAGTTATGGCCGCCTACCCGTGCCAGTCGGCGGCAGTCTTAGTAAAAAAATGTCCGCTGGCCAAGACCTCTCTCCTCGAGGTCAATCTGCGCACTCCACTCGCTGCACTGCACCCATGAATCATGGCGTTCATAGCTAACAGCAGCCACCATGATGGCAAGCGAAGAGATCTGAGCCGCCATGAATTATGATCAGGTTTTATGCATGCTCTCTCTGAGAACAAAGATTACTGTAACGAGTTGGTGTGATGGTCCAAAGATTAATTCATAGCGCGCGCGAGATGACCCCGTGCATTCCTCAAATGCCGTTTGAGCACCAAAAACTGTTGGAGCACAGGCAGGTACCGATCCGGATCTCGGTTCGTCCTTGCATATATGCTTTGCAGCTGCGCGTGCTCGCTCGCCAGCGGAGGATGTGGGTTTTTTACATTTTGGCCCTTTCTCAAAACTATTTTTACAAATGGACCCCCGGCGAAACTATTTCCAAAAATGGACCCTTTTCTCGGCGTAGTGCCCGTTAACGCCGAGGTATGTGACTCGGCGTACCACGATGCCACGCCGAGATATGCCACGTTGGAGCCACCGTGGCTACGGGATGAAAGCTCGGCGTCGCATAAATTCACGCCGAGGTCACGTAGCTCGGCGGCACATGAATTCACGCAAAATAGTTTCGTCAGAGGTCCTTTTGTGAAAATAGTTTTAAGAAAGGGCCAAAATGAAAAAACCCCACGCGGAGGATTGTGGTAGGTGCCATGACGCAACCGTACCCGCCCGTGGCTACTGGGTGCCCCAGGACCCGACCACCAACCAATCCACGATTACTGCACCACGCCCCCCACCCCGAGCACGCCCCCAGGTGCAGAAAAAACTGGCGCTCCCTCCTTGCTTGCGCGCCATGTGCGTGTCTCGTCACTCGGGACCGCGCGGCAGCGGCAGCCGGTGCTCGGTTTTTCCTGGTGTCCTCCCGTTCCTACCCCCCACCTCTCTCTCGGCGGCCGCCGTCAGCTCTTCTCGGGTTTTCGCCGACCGCCACGCGATCCGCGATGCGTGCGGTGCGAGACGACGCCGCGCCGTTTGCGTTCCATCTGCCCACTCGGGCCGGCCAGCGCAAGCAGCAGCAGGCCACCGCCCACAGGCCGCGTGTCTGCGCGCAATGGCCCAAAGGCCCAGGTTGCCAGTCGCCTCCTTCCCCGCGCGGTCAACGAGGGCTGCTATGACACGAGACCGCACGAGCCGTCCTCCCAGTCAACACAAATCAAAGTTCACATGAGAAAAGAACCCCCCTCCCCCAAAAAAATACTCGGGCTTGTTTAGTTTCAAAATCCAAAATGAATGTTTAGACACATGTATGGCGTACTAAATGTAGGTAAAAGACAAATCGCATTATATAGATGGACTGGAATTTGCGAGACGAATCCAATGAGTCTAATTAGGACGTGATTAGACACTAAATTGCTACAGTAATGCTACAGTAAACATGTGCTAATGACAGATTAATTAGGTTCATTAGGTTCGTCTCGCGAATTCCAAACGTAATCTGCAATTAGTCTATGTTTAATACTTCAAATGTGAAAAGATTCCCTTTCAAAATCTTTTCACCGCGGAACTAAACACGGCCTCGATTAGAATGCAATAGGAGAAAATGTGTAACGGCTTAAGTGGAACCGGATGATTTGTCTCTTCGTATCGATCTACCTTGTCCATGATGCAAAATGCAAAGAGTAAGAAGCCACGAAAATGGTTTCAAAACGGAGCAGTGGATCAAACAAGCACAACTTAAAATAGAACGATGAAAGGAGTATGAACTGACTGTTCGATGACATGGTTATCATGAGAGACACATAATCTATATGGTGCCAAATAGTACTTGTCTGGGTATCGTTGCAGCTCACGAAGTGCTGTGAAAAAGGCTGGTGAGATTGATGAAATGGCTACCATGGAATTCTCCATAAACCCAATGGAACTCTCTGTTCTCCCAACAAGGTTCCAATGCGCACCCGCAATTAGCAAATTCAAAAGCAGCATCACACAATCCTGCTACCTAGTTTCTACCACAAAAGAGAAGAAAGTTAGACTCTGACAGTCTTGACTAGTCTTTGGATTGCAATCTGGAGGGGTTGACTTCACAATGACAAGGCTGCTACTCTTCTGAACTGGAATCCGTCACGGCGATTTCTTCGTCCTCCCCCTCCCCGAGCTGGTGGCCGCCGGGCTGCTCGTCTTGTGAATCTCCATTGCCGAGAAGCTGTTCCTGATCGTACACCGCTTGCTGCTGGAAGTTGCCCACATTGAAGAGCTCAGGATTTGTTGGGAACGCCCAATAGTGAGTCGGCTGGTTGGCCGCTCCCGCGGCGCCTGCCTGCTGCGGAACCATCCACACAGCCGCCGGCGGGACCAACTGCTTGCCGTCGCCAGTCGCGCCGGGGCCAGTCGCAGGTATGGCGAGGAAAGGGATGGCCCCGGCGGGCGCCGCGGGGGCGGAGGTCGGGGCGAGGCCGCTGGAAATCGAAATCGAACCGCCGCCGTTGGCTTGGAGGAGGGGGTCGGCGACGACGGGGTAGTACGCCGCGGAGGCCGCCAGCGGCGCCGAGGTCCCCGCCGCGGCGCGCGTCGGCTGGAGCTTGCGGCGGCGCTTGGTGCCCGGCTCCTGCTCCTCGCCGTCGGCGCCCGCGGAGGCCGGCTCGGCGGGGAGGCGGAGCACGCCGTCGGAGCCCGTGACGGCGATCGCGGGGACCGTGCCCGTGCCCGTGGCGGCGATTATTGCCGGCTCCGACTGCTGCAGCAGCCAGCGGACGGTCTCGCCGTCCGACTTGTGCCCCAGCTCGCGCGTGAGGCGCGCGACCCTCGCCGCGCACGGCGCCGCCATGCGGATGCGCCGCCCGCGGCCCTCCACCTTGGTGTGCCGGTCGCGGTACCGCGGCGCGGGACGCGGGTTGGCGAGCTGGAGGCCGCCGCCGAGGAACTCCACCGGCACGGGCTCCGGCTTCGGCAGGCCGGACCCGTCCGCCTGGGCCGAGCCCATCGCGCCAACCGTCGCCGTCCCGTTGCCGACGGCCTCGGCCGCGAGGTAGAACGCCGCCGCGTCCTCCTCGCCGCCCCTGCCCGGCGCCCGGGACTCCATGGGAGATCGGATTGGCGAGCCGCGCCTTCGCTTGGGCTCCCCCTTCTTCGCCGGTGCTTCTTCGGGGTGGGGTCTGCTTCTGTTTCGATTTGGCGGCGCCGTCTTTTGGAAGACGACTCGCCCTGGCGTTTTATTTGAGTCTCTGGACGATGGGTCCCGCAGGATAGGGTTACGGGGCCACCGCGGAACGGGCCGGAACTTGCGTGTTAAGTGGGCATGGGACGATTCGGCCCAATGGCTCATGACCGCTTGGAGCATAGCGGCACTAAAAATGATGAATAAACAAGTTTTTTATTTTATTTTATATAATAAAGGATTAGGAGTTCCGACCTCTAACCTCATCAATGAGTGTATATAGCCTTCGTTAGAGCTATGCAAGAGTGTCTTTAAAACTCACTCTCTAATTCATCATTTAGAGAGCTATTTGTATAAAAATCGTTTTCTATAACTTTCTATTTTTCAATAACTTTTCTGTATCTTGCATGCAGTATAGAGAGTTATTACTTTTTCTATATTTAGTTAGCGAAAAATTCGGAATAAAGACTGACTATGTGTTGAATAACAAATAGAGAGGCTGTTGGAAAGTACCTCTTTTGATCAAGGAGTTGCTTTTATGGAGTCTAATCAATCGACAAAATGATTCTCCACATTGGACAAAACTGAGCTAGAGGAGCGAGAAATGGAGACAGAAAGGCGAACGGACGTCTCACGATACGCCGACTGACGCAAACGAAATACCCAACACTCTTTCGGTCCTCCACTCCGATAGCTCCACGTACCAGCTGAAGCGGCAGAACGCATTAATGAACGGCGGGCCCCACCATCACCGGCTCAGCGACTAGCACGAGCTGGACGCGAAACGCCCACTCCGCGGGCGTCCTCATTAATCTTGCTCTTACATACCAAAAGTAGTACTTAGTAGACTACATAACACAAAATACTAATAGGTTTCAAACATTAAACGCTAGAAAAGAGAGCTAAGTTCAATCCCATTGCTAATTCCAACCAAATTTGTTGAAGAGCTTTATAATGGTAGTCTCCAACTTCTTGCAGGCTGCATCCCTTCTTCACAATATCTCTCTCTTCCTCTTTAAATAGCAGGCGATTCAAGAATAAATGCTTATTTGTAGCTAGTCCGTCACGTGGGCGTCTATTTGCGAAAACAAAAGAACCGACATTTGGGCCACTAGAGGTGAAAGTGGCAAGAACAATTTCAACATTCGATTCGTTCAGAATACGACTTTTACAGTTGAAAAGCATTTTTATATCCATGCATATATGGATAATCCGAAACCCATTGTGTATGGATACGGAATAGAATAGGATATAATTTAAACAAAATCTCATGAATATGATTATCCGGTTACTGAACGCGGATGGCCTAACTGCCCAGTGCAGCTTGGGGAGCGGAGCATCATGGTGGCTCAGTGTAACTTGGTGTTTGGGGAGCGGAGCAAAATGGTGTCGGCGCAGTGCCGACTCAAGCCCCATACATCAGAGGCGACGGCCGGGGACCCATAGAAAATAATACTCCCTCTGTATTAATTTTAGAAGTCGTCCTCCGCAACGGACGAAGCGTGTAAAAGGATGTCGTCCTGCGTTTACGATCACGATTTGGACTCATTTGCCCTTCCGCAACGGCTTGCTAGCGTTAATGCATCGCTTCGTTCTTCGGGGCGAGTTAATAGCGCCAGATGAAATGTTGTGCACGCCTCGCCTCTTTAAATTCCGCCTTCCTAGCTCCCTCGCCTTCCTTGCTCGCTCCTTGCCGCGCCTACCTTTGTCGCCGCGCTTGCCTTCGTCTTGCTTGCTCGAGCGCCGCACCATGGATGCCTTTCACGTTTTTGTCGTTCATCAATCATCGGCGAGGAAAAATTCGTGGACGCGTTTTCTCTGACGCGTTGGTTGCGCGCTTTTTTTCCCTCTTTGCCCGCTCGGTGGCTACACGTTTGGGTTCCGGCCTTCCTAATTAAACGAGTTGATTTTTTCTAGCGTGCATCAAACTTCCCCGTGCAACAGAATAGCCCCGGCGTCATTATTCTTGCTAGCGTAGAGTCCACAATTGATCTAAACGAGCTTCCACTGGAGCATGCTGACAAGCTCGACGAAGACTTCTAGCAAGTGGAGGAACGACGAGCTCGACGAATACTTCTGGCAGGTGGAGGATGCCGACGAGCTCGATGACGAAGATTTGCCGGTTGAGGATGCCGACGAGCTCGACGAAGAGGATTCCGGCGCGAGTTCCTCGATGCAGTATGCTCCGACGTGATCTCCATGGAGCCGGGCACCAAAGAGTCCACTGAGGACTGCTACTTTACGTCATGGCTTAAAGAAAAAAAACACACACACACATCCGCAAGCAAGTGGACGGGGAATCGAACCCACAACCACGTGCAAGGAGAGGGTCTGCGATAACCAATCCGCCAGAGAGAGGTTGTTGGAAGGATTGGACTCCCCACCATATTTAGTAAGGCAAATCTGGAAGATTAAACCCAAATTAATCACTCCTTGGTATACGCAATCATGTCCTAAACGACTTCTAAAACTGATACGGAGGGAGCATGCAGTGTGGTACTACGCTGCTAGCAAGCAACTGACCGCTACGGCTACGCATACACGCTCCATGTTCAGTCCATGAACCGTTCGTCCAGTCCTCGCAGATTGCGATGGTGGAGGCCAGGCACATGGTAGGAACGCAAACCAAATCTTTATTGGTGATATGCGACCGCGTGGTTACTGCCCTTGATGTTAATTAGAATTCGTGAAGCAGCGATTGATCAGTTTATTTAGCATGTTACTATGTTAGACTTCCAGTTCTTTGCAACTTCAATTTAAATCTTAAATAATCGTTTACTATATAGCATCTCTTTATGTAAGAATCATTTAGTTAGCATGTTAAAAAATAATTTAAGGGGCCCATAATATTTGTCTCACTCTAGGGCCATTAAAATTATAGAGTCGTCCCTGGGTGCCACAGAGGGTGCGTTGCAGCTTGGCGGCTCGGGAGTGGAGCGGCATGACGGTGCCATGGCGGCGTTGCAGCAGGGTGGTGTCATGGCGGCATTGCAGCTTGGCGGCTGGGGAACAGAGCAGTAGGGTAGCGTGGTGGCAAGGGCGGATCTAGGGGTGCAGGGGGGCTCAAGCCTCCTACCTCCCAAAACATTGTGGATATCCCCTTATACCTCCTTAATTTTTTAGAGAAAAAAGAGAAAGAAAAATAACTCTCTTAATTTGCAATCCTAGATTCCCTTAATGAGGGAGATGTTGAAACTGTATGGCCTGAATCGACTCAAACCGAAGTCATCTTAGAAGGTTGCCGGGTGCGTACCCTATTTCTCTAATGTTTCGCCGTTTAATTGAACTCATGCTATTTATCTCTCCTTCTTTGCTTTAATTGAATGCAGAAGTCTAACGCGTGTGGGGTCAGTGCGCGACCTCTGTGGCCTATTTGCAGTCTGCTTGCAACTCGCTCGTTCCACTTGCGCGACTTGAAGTTGCTATCGCAGGAGGTATGTTGTTGGTTTGGTTCTGCTGAAGTTGCTACCCCGCGAGCACCGCGTCATCGTCACGCCGCACCACCGAGTGTTGCTGGGTTAGGACCCTAGGGTTAGTGGGGTTAGGGTTTCGGGTTGACATGAATTCTCATGGTTACCAAACTTAAAGGGAGGAGGGTTTAGGGGCAGCGGAGGCCCGGTGGTGAGGGCGGGTTGGCTGGCGGCGCGGGAGCGTTGCCGGCCGGGTAGGATTGGACAACCGGTGGACGGTGGGCAGCGGCGGAGGATTCACGTCCTTGGCGTTAGCGTGGGCGGCGACAGAGGCGCGTGGCCGCGCCGAAGCCTAGGAGGTGGTGGACGCAGGGAGCTCATCGTCGGTGTTAGCGTGGGCGGCGGAGGCGGCCGTGGCTGCCGCCGTGGTCGATCGTCCACGGAGACTAACCTCCTGTGATCATCTTGTACACTCGGAGGCTAAGAAGCAGTCAGCCGGGAAGCCGTGGAAGCTGCTTTGCGAAAAGCTTTCGAGGGTGAAGCGGAGCCGGGGAGACATGAGTATTTCCCTGCACTGGAGGCCATGCAGATTATCTTGAATCACCCACAGTTTCGATCTGAACCAGTATGTTCAGAATTGCTATGTCCAGTTGTATACTGAACATGCCTACTGTATTGTTGGGGCCTTGGTGGGTGAACAAATCGTCGTGAAAGGTTGGACGGCAGCGTAGAAAGTTTGAAACTGTTCCATCACGCCTTCGTCGTTCACGAACAGCCTGCCGAGAGAGGATGCGGCGCCGCGCGAGAGGCGCTAGCGAGCGTTACCACACAACACCGCTAACGCGCGCGCGTCGTCGTCGTGGATCGCGGCCGGTGCCGCTGACCGGGCCAGAGGCCCAGAGCCCAGATCGATCAAAGGCTCGGCAGCCCACACGCGTCGTCCTCAGCCGTCCGATCGCTCCCGGGCAGGTCGCATCATCCCCGCCAGTCGAGCCGTTTGTCGTGTCCGGGGCCCTCACGTGCCGTGCCGGAATCTCCCAGTCCCCGCGATCGATCCCAACAACACATGTGCTACCGAGGCCGCCGCCGAGCCGAGCAGAAGAGAGAGCAGCCGCGCTGATGTGCTGCTCACCACCACGCTGACGCCGACGAAATCCTCCAGAAACATATACTCCCGTAGATCCACCCGTCCCTCACCCCGACGCGCAGCCAGCCAGCCAGAACCGTGCGGAGTCCACGAAGCCAGGGTCCGTCCTCTGTCCTCTCCTCCGAGGCGCCGGCGCGCGGCAGAGCCCCACGCCTCGACGTCGCTCCGTTTGGGTGGCGGCCAGGGACAGGGAAGTGAGGGGATCGACGCGGCTCGGCTGAGTGGGCGACGATGGACCGCAAGGATGTCGGGATCCTCGCCATGGACATCTACTTCCCGCCCACCTGCGTGCAGCAGGTGAAATTCTTCCCCCTCGACTCTGACCTGCTCGTGTCTGATGCTGTCTCCGTTTGCTGCGGGAGACGCGAGGTTTGACGCGGTGATGCCTCCGATCCGCGGCTCTGGGACCTTTTCCCGCATTGCCGGTGTGGGGATTATGGCTTATGGGAGGTTTGGTGATGTAGGATTGCGTTTTTGTAGGAATTGGCAGGGGGAGTGTTCGGCGACATGGTTAGAATTCTCGCCGATTGCTGTCAAAGCTTAAACCCCCTCGTGAGTGCAGTGCAATGCTGCTGCTTGATTTGGTCAGAGCCTGGGTCAAATCAGCAGTTAGAAATGTGGCTGTTAGGATTGCTTGAATCGAATCTGCGGAACTCCAGGAAAACCTGGAGAGGGAGGTTGCTCTCAGAGGATCCATGTAGAAACGGGAAAGGGGTGTAAATTTCAGTGACACAGGAGAAGATCCGGGTAGCTAGGTGTTTATCAGCAATTAGGCATCATGTTGTAATCCAACAGTTTCATAGAGATGATGGCTTGAATGCAGGAAGCGCTGGAGGCCCATGACGGCGCGAGCAAAGGGAAGTACACCATTGGCCTCGGGCAAGATTGCATGGCGTTTTGCAGTGAAGTGGAGGATGTCATCTCAATGAGGTATTCTTTTAAAAAGAATTATTATTAGCCTCAAATAAGAAGACTACTGGTCAGTTGTCACGTTTTCTACGTCACAGAGATACCTTTTCCGATGCCTTCATTGGTTATAACATTTGTTCAAATAATAAGTACTCTTTGTCGTATGCGGTTTCTATTTTAGATATAGGTTACCGTTTGTGATTTGAATCTCAGGAAAGAGCTATTTGCTTGCAGCTTGACAGTTGTCAACTCCCTACTGAAAAAGTACAATGTTGATCCGAAGCAAATCGGACGCTTGGAGGTTGGAAGCGAGACGGTTATCGACAAAAGTAAATCCATCAAAACTTGGCTGATGCAAATTTTTGAGGTTTGTTCACCCAACTCTGTAAAATCACCAAAATTGCATCCACATATATCAGGAAATACTGTATTCATATACTCAGCCACATCTTTCTAATAATAATGTGCTCAAGTGCCCTTACCCATTTGTTTTCCCAAGAAGTTAATTTTTGTCGGGCTCTGTTCACAAAACGCAGAAAAGTGGTAATACTGACATTGAAGGAGTTGACTCCAGCAATGCTTGTTATGGTGGAACTGCGGCCCTATTGAATTGCGTGAATTGGGTCGAAAGTAACTGCTGGGATGGACGATATGGCCTTGTCGTTTGCACTGACAGCGCGGTTTGTTATCCAACCTTCCCTTTAAGCATGCATACCGTGATTGGTTGTTCCTTTTGGTTTCTGTTGGTACACAAGATCACAGTTTGCCATCTTGTGCTGCTTTGGTTTCAGGTTTACGCGGAAGGGCCAGCTCGTCCAACTGGAGGTGCTGCTGCTATTGCAATGCTCATTGGTCCTAATGCTCCTATTTCGTTTGAGAGCAAATATAGAGCTTCTCACATGGCTCATGTTTATGATTTCTACAAGCCTGATCTTGCAAGTGAATACCCGGTTAGCTTTTAGATCCCTAAACCATCTAATTCATATACATGCACATGCCCTTCACGCTATTGGAGCTTTCTTTCTGCTATTGAAGGCATGTTTCTGGTTATCCATCTTAAGGGTTCCGCATTTTCTTATAACAGCAGATTCATTGCAGGTTGTTGATGGGAAACTATCACAAACATGTTACTTGATGGCCCTTGACTCATGCTACAGACAGTTCTGCAACAAGTGAGCTACTGCAATTCTGTCCCTTTCCTTTTAATGTGAACTGGATTTTTCTTTCACTGAACAAGGTTTCTTCTGCCCCCCTATAATTTCTGATACTAGGTATGAGAAGATTGTAGGGAAACAGTTCTCAATTTCTGATGCAGAATATTTTGTATTCCATTCTCCTTACAACAAGGTAAGATAAAAAAAATAGCTAGGTGTTTTAATGAAGATAAATAATTGCTCCAAAAGATTTCCTTCTTTTCATTTTTCCTATCCTAGTTTTATGACCTTTTAAAATTTCCTAAATCTCTTCTACCTCTGTTGCAGCTTGTGCAGAAGAGTTTTGCTCGGCTTTACTACAATGACTTCATGCGCAACTGCAGGTTTGACTCTTTTATTGAGTTTTGCCCCCTTCCTGAGAAAAGTTGTCCCACTTTAAGATTTGTCCTAGGCTAAACAGTATATAGGAATCAGTTCTGGAGTTTTTTTTTTTTTAAAAAAAAATCATATGCTGGCTACTCTTGTTATTTGACACCAAGTCCAAGATGATTTTCATGAACTAGATTGTTTTGTACTTTTTTCCAGCTCTATTGATGATGATGCTAAGGAGAAGCTCCAGCCGTTTTCAAATCTGACTGGTGAAGAGAGCTACCAGAGTCGTGATTTGGAAAAGGTCTTTTATCTTTACATGTAGAAATGTTGTCATGTGATAAATTTAGGATCTGATAGTTTTTTTTGCCAAATTTCCAGGCCTCGCAACAAGTCGCAAAGCACTTGTATGACATCAAAGTTCAGCCATCGACTCTGCTTCCAAAACAAATTGGCAATATGTATACTGCATCCCTCTATGCCGCATTGGCATCTGTGCTATATAGCAAGCATGATAGTTTGGTATGCCCTTTATCTTTAATTCTTTGCCGTATAGTTTTGTAATCTTGAATGCTGATAATTGGTTACTTCTTTTATTACAGGATGGACAAAGAATTGTAATGTTCTCTTACGGCAGTGGCTTGACATCCACTATGTTTTCGTTGAGGCTAAACAATGGCCAGCATCCCTTCAGTTTATCAAACATTGCTTCCGTGCTTGGTGTCACAGAGAAGCTTCAGTCAAGACATGAGGCAAGTCCTTCCATTCATGATTGTCCCTCACTGCTTATATAGACCAATGTGCCTTCAGTATTTATTTTGACACTATATTTTCTCCTACATCTTGCAAACAGACATTGCCCGAAAAGTTTGTCGACACTCTGAAGCTGATGGAACACCGGTACGGTGCAAAGGATTTTGAGACGAACAAGGACACGAGCCTGCTGCCGCCGGGCACGTTTTACCTCACCCATGTCGACTCCATGTACCGTAGGTTCTATGACCAGAAGCCTGTAGAGGAAACGAAAGCCAAGTGCTGCAATGGCTTCGCAAATGGCCACTAATGGCATGCCGTGGACTCCTAGGTCGCCTGCCTTGTTGCTCATCGAATCATCATGCTCTGTACTTTGACATGTTTATTGTTAGAATTTGCAGCGTAGCGTGTTTCGGAAATAAATTATTCTCTGCAGCTGTTCTCCTAGATCAGCTAGGTTTTGTATTTTATTTATCTGACCAATGGAATCAATCTTGACATTCCTGCTCTTTCAGTTTGTTTTAGGCTGGGAAAATTACCCTGCATCGGGGCGCCTGACACTTCAGGTGCTTCAGCCGTACAGTACCGTACAGTTCAGCAGGGTTCACTTGCCAAAATCAAACAAAGGGGACAACCCAACCTCGAGTACTAATATACAATTTACTCCCTCAGTTATAAATTGCAAGTACTTTTATTTTTAGATATATAGCGTTTTCTATTCACGTAGATAGATATATGTTATGTTTCAAACTATATATTTATTGGAAAAGCCAAAATAACTTACAATTTGGAATGGAGGGAGTATATCTCACTTCAGTGTCATAACTTTCAGAAACCCTGATTCACAACTCTGGAACGCGCGGTTCGCTCCACCTCCGCGCCCGAGGCTTGGACTACTGGTACCGAGAACTATAGTTTCAGAAACCAAAGTTGGGCTGTACCACAATTTTGAGAGAAAGGCCTCGGTATTATCTCAAAACTCCAAATATACTCAGCATCCTAATAGGCCCTAAAAGATTACAGTATCAAGCAAATACCACAGTTTAACAAAGCTACAAGTTTTGCTGTAGCCAACCTCCTACCTCTCCAAAAACCGTAGTAATTATCCAGAACTCAAAACGGCAAACTCTGTATTATGCATCAAGTAAAACGAGCACCAGCAAATCCGGAGTTCCTTGGAAAATAACATCCATTGATCAAACAGTATCATGGCAATGAATTCTGGTACCGATCCTCAGATGCCTGAATAATCAGCGAAAAGAATGTATCTATATCTCGTGTTAATCATACACATCTCTGCAGATAGCTATTACAGATCTATTTTTTGAAACAAGCTATTACAAATCTAAACATTTCATTTGAGGAAACATGAAACTGAAATCAACAAGGGTGTGTAATGACACGAAAAATTTGGGCGTCTCTTTCTAACTCTGTTTTCTTCATAACTTCTGTCAGGTTTTACACACCTTGACTTGTGAAAAAGAAAGGATCACGCTGCTTGCTTCCCTTTCCTAACCTTATCTAATTCAGACTCAGCTTCTTGCAGTGCGGATTTGAGTATCGATATTCTCTGTTCCAGCTCCTCGACAGTGCCCCTTTTCAGAGCGGACTTGTATGGTGTAAGGAAGTGATGGGAAAAGTTTTGCAGAGCTTGAACACCACAAACCTGGAAAATGCATCTTGAGGCACTGACAAACATTATAAGTGGGAACAAGCGACACTGTGGTTTACCAGATTACTTACCTCTTCTGAAAGTAAGGGCAGCTTGGTGATGTTGAAGTCGTCATATAACATATGGAACTGATCAATATATTTCTGTTGCATTTTTACACGTGCTTTTAGCAGTTTTGACTCAACAGCTGCAACCAATGAAAATGGGTACAATCAAACATCAAAAAGACTGGAAATGTGTAGTTTTGTGTTCAGAAATTTTCTTTTGAAATATTGAATCTCTAGGTCTTTCAGACAGACTGCAATCTTTGCTTGAAGAATAGGTCCTTTTGAAATATTGCCATGTTTAAAGTTCCAAGAAAGCTTCAGACCAGTAAATTGACAAAAAGGTGATTTTTTCTGTACTTACGTTCCTCATCGAAGATAACTTGGTTGACAATAATATTGTGGGAGTCAATCTCAAACTTTGCTAATTCTTGCACCAATCTCTCTGTTTCATATAATGAAAGAAATTCAGGGATACAAACACATACGAAAGTTGTCAAGTCCTGTGGGGAAAAAAACAAAAAGATGAGTCAGAGGGGGTGTAACATCTTCAATATTAAATGTGTAAATATGGAGATATAAAGTGAAGAGACAATCAAGAATGATGAAAACAATCCAGTATGTTCAATCACTAGTGCTTCTGTGTGCTTATTAAATTGAATGAGTAAAGAAGTCAACCTAGAGTGAATTACCCAGCAAGCAACTAATGTGATGTTTAGAACCGCAAGTTCTGGGCATGTACTGTTCACTAACAATTTGATCAAGACATCACCTTACAAGCACCGATGCATTACTATTAATTCTTCACAACCATGACTTTGCCATGTGTTGGTATTACAACTTTGGAATATTTCCACTATATGTTTTAACTCATAAGAATTGTTAGACATCCCAGACTGCATAAAGGAACATATCTGCTTCTCTGCAAGGTTCATAGTCTTACCGGATCTTTAAATTGCCTGTTCACTTGCTCAATCACGTCCTTCATACCCTCCAGTCTTCCAAGCATTGCATCCTCGTTCAGTTCATCGCCAAGACCAAACAATCGACTGGCCTGCCAAATGAATTCACGATTGTATTAGCTACTTGCTGGTTCCTGTTTAGGTTCAAAGAAAATTATGCACGTGAAGGTCCACATCATGTACATATTAGCATTTACCGAGAATGAATAGAAATGCTATGTTGTCAAGTCAATCTTCTTTTTGGGCACAAAATAGACCTCGTCAATAATATGATTTTTTTTTAAACAAAATGAACCGCCAACATTTCCTAAGGATATCAAAGTTCATCTCGAGTTTGGTGCTTCAGATTCTATTGGTCAGAACACAGGCTTCCTCTATTGTTATTTTTGTTCTAATTAGTAGATAAGTGCAACTATGATTAAATTATTGACAAGGTAACCAGTTATTCCTAGAAAATTAAAACAACTTTAGCCTAAAAACAAAAGACATAAAAAATACATGCCCTATAATTTGCTATTATGGTTTCCCAGTAGCTTGAAATGTATAAAAATACCTGATTCAACAGACCACCAAATCTATTTTTCAACTCCATCATTTTCTCAAGACCCTTCTCTAGGGTTGCTGGGAACTGCAGCAGCCGTAAAGTATGCCCTGTAGGGGCAGTATCGAAAACTACAACAGAGTAATCCATTGTTTGGACTAATCTGCAGCAAGGGAGGAAATATCATACTCAAATAGTTGCTAGAAGCTATGAAGTGAAAAGGAAGTGCATAGATTATTAAAAATCACTTTTGTGAATAACAATGATACAATCACGATCTAATCAAGTACATAAAAAAACCATAATCTAATCACCTGGATATGTTGGAGAGACATTGAAAAAGTGAAAAAAGGGCACTAACTGAACTATTAAGTGGAAAGGTAAGGAAAGGAATTGGTCATATTGCCAAGTATAACAAACATAAGAATTGAGCAAAACCTTACTTTAGCATTTCAGCAAAACTCATAGCTTCATCTACTCCTGGAATTGCATTTGTCAGTTCTGAAAGGAATCCCTCCATTCCTTCATTGGATAAATCATCATTTTCTACCTTTGGATCAATTTCCTGGAAAAACATGAGGTTGCTGAGCCAACAAGGTATCTTTCCAAAGGAGTCAAACAATCAAAATCACAGACTTTTTTTTCTACAAAAGTATACAATAAATATAAAAACCTTCTTGACCATGTTTATCATTCGTGACAATAATAAAAAGATCGATGAAACTAACAAAAGGAGCGGAAATTCTAAAATCTGGTGCCTACCCATATGTGTTTTTTTTACTACCGAATGGAACATGTTTCAAATGAAGTTGCAATAGAATGGGTATTCCTTTTCCCCCCTCCATAAGCCAACCACCTAATATCTTATTAACCTCGGCTTAATAACATAGACAAAAGACAATTACCAAGACCAGGTGGTAAGTCTTTTCTATATGTCAGCTCCCTACTCTTCAACTTCCATCATCAAGGCAACAAGTAATGAGGAAATCAAAGCCATAGTATTTAAACAAAAGGCTAATGAACACTTGGAAAGTTAATGAACATGCAGGTCCCATCACTGAGCAACAATCATGTAGCCCACATGTCACAAAGACAAAGTACCAGCACAAAGCCAAGGCAACCCCGAACTGGTAACGCCTGGTCTAGGAAAACGTCTAGCTCTTCCATACATAGAAACAGCAATGCGACTTTTCCTATCTGCATACTGCCTCCTCTACCATGCTACCCTACTAACCTCCCCTCCCCAAAATTCCGAGGCTGCTTTCCCATCCAATCACCAGGACACGCTGCCTGGTCATCAAATCCTCACAGACACCACCGAATTGGGTGGAATCAACTCAAGTGACGACGACACCGCGAGAAGAGTGGATTGGACACGGTGAGATTTGGGGAAAACAAACACGGAGGGAATTTTCGCTTGTTTTTTTGTGCTTACCATGGCGTAGAGGTTGGTGAATCCGCGGACGAGGGTGGGGAATTTGGTGAAGCGCTGCTGGAAGGCGTCGCTGAGGTTGTGCGCGGGGTCGGTGGAGATGACGAGCACGGACTGGCGGACGGAGGCGAGGAGGACGGAGAGGATGGAGCTGCAGGTGGTCTTGCCGACGCCGCCCTTGCCGCCGACGAAGACCCACTTGAGGGTGTCCTGGTCGAGGAGGTTCCGCACCGTTGGCTCCGGCGCGTCGCCGGCGTCCACCACCGCCGCGGACGCCATGCTCCGATACCCGCGGGGTGATCGGGGGCGGGTGGCGGGCGAGGGGGATGAGATCTGGGGGGAGGAGTTGGGAGGAAGGAAGCGGACGGCGGTGGCGCGCGTGGCGTGGGCGTGGTGGGGGTGCGGGAGTTGTCCAGGTGGAAAAATACCTTTCCTCTTCTGGACGTTTTCAACTTTTCATCTTTCACATCTCACCACGGCTGGGCCAGCTAACATGGTAATTCTCATTCAAATTTGTTTCTAGAGAAAATTCGTTACTGCCCGCATTTAACTTACTCTACACAAATTATTTATTGTATGTATGAACCCCAATCTTTCAAAAAAATGTATGAACCTCTCTTACCAGTTGGGAACATGTAACAGCATCTTCAACCGATTGATTTTCCTTTTTTCACCTACAGAGAAATCCTCCTTTCACTATTAAGGAGAGATGTCCAAATCAGATTGATTTTCCCCTTTATTTTCTCTGACGCGTGGGCCGTCTGACAATGGGATAGATGTCTTTTTCTCAGCTATATTTTTTTCTTCCTCCCGTCTCCTTGGGCAGAGGACGACGCCGGCGGCCGGACCACCGTGGTGCTTGTAGGCGGAGCTCACGAGCGGCGGTGCACAGCGCCGCCCGGGGCGGAACCACGGTGGCTCATCTGGCAGAGCGCACGGGCGGCGACGTGGAGTAGCGCAGGGGGCGGAGCCGCGGCGGCCAGTACGGCAGCGGGCGGCCAGCGCGCGACCGGGAGGTGGGCGGGCGACGAGTGGCTGGGCGCGGCGGACGGTGAGGCTTGCCGGCAATAGCGGCGTAGGATGGAGTGGCTCTCGGCAACGGTGACCGGGGCAGCTCGAGGAAGCGGTGGCTCACAGCGGCGGCGCCCGGGGCGAGGTTGGGACGGTGCCAGCGCGGGGCGGCTCGCAACGGCAACAACCGAGGCCGGGACGGCATGCAGCCAGCGCATGGCCGAGCGGTGGTCGGAGCTGGACGGCGTGGAGGCCAAGCCACAAGCGGAGCAGATCGTGCGATCATGGACTTTGTTGCGAGAGGAGATCGTGCGGCTTGCAGTGAAGCAGAAGGAAAGGGAGAGGAAAGGGAAGAAAAGAAAGATGAGAGGAGAAAAATATAGAGGAAATAGGGGGAAAGGGAATGAAGAAAATCAATCTATTAGTTCCCTATCTCTCCTTCATGGCTAGAAGGTGTAAAGGAAAAAGGAAAAGAGGATAGGTTGGAGTTGCTATTATATAATGTCGATCCGAACTCTTCATTCAAAAATTTGTAAGTTGTTTTAAGTTTGTAGCAGCATTCATAATTTAAATTGTAAATTATTTTAAATTTCTAGATACATATAAAAATCTATAGGTTTGGAAAAGTCAAAATGACTTCTTCCTCTACGCAGCACCAAAATCTCCCAAACGTGGCACGCTTCTTTCTCAACGCACAAACACCTAGGCACACGCACACACCCATCAACATCATCATCGTCCAGTCCGCCACTGGAACCGCGCGCCACGTCGACGCTGCCGGCGGCCACCGGCAACCGGCTTCTCTAGTAGAAGAGCGAGTTGTATGTGGACATGGTGGCGGCGATGGAGGCGAGGCAGATGAGCAGCGACGGCAGCATGGTGGCGTTGAGGAGCGCGCCCCTGCCGAGCACCCCGCCGGCGAGCGTGATGGTGCCGTCGGCCGCCACCCGCGCCAGCGTGCCCGCCTCCGTCGACAGCAAGCCGCCGTTGAAGGTGCCCCGCGACAGCCGCGACGACATGACCTGCGACAGCAGCGACAGGTTGACGCCCTCCAGCACCTCCGCCGACACGAAGGTCAGCAGCGCCGAGCACACGTACTGCGCCGCCGTGTAGTTGGTCCCCGCCACCCGGAAGCTCAGCAGGATCCCCACCAGTAGCACCGCCTCCGACGCCAGCAGGATTTGCCTGCGGCAGGGAACAGCTCAGCCCGTCAGAAGAAGAAGAAAAAGTTTCAGAGCTCTGAAGACGACGGATCACATTATGCGTGTGATCGAACAACAATCTACCTACCTATCTTCGAACATGTTGCTGATGTAGGTGCCGACGATGGCGTTGACGGGCAGCACGGTGAGGCCCAGGATGGCGAGGAACACGGCGATGGTGCTGGTGTTCCAGCCGAAGTAGTAGCTGGTCACCACGCTCGACTCCGACAGCAGGATCTCCATCGCGTACTTGAGCATGAAGTAGATCAGAAGCTGGACCTTTACTGACGGTGTGAGTAGTCTGTAAGCTGAAACCACTGAAGAAGCTGGCCTAAGAGTAGATCTTTCACCCTGACCGGTTTGGTCATCTTCGTTTGATGGTGGCATCAGTTGTTCAGCAAGGCCCTGCTCCAGTTCTTCTTTCTCCGAATATCCTGTGGAAAAAGGGCAGTGCTTATATTACAGGCAACTGATGCCCAAGAAATTCAGAAAGATTGGGAGAACACAATGTGCACTCTGCTGTTCGTTCTGTCAGAGCTTCTTACTTGTACTGGAGCTGCTAGAGGAATCCTCATGGAAATCCTTGGCATCAGCATCAAGAGCAGGCTCTCTGAACGAAATCCACAGCCAGATCAGGTACACGAACCACCCGAACGCCATGACCCAGCCAGGCAAGGTGTCCTGGTTGATGGTGAAAACAGACACCTTCACGTTTGCCTGAAGCACCCCGGCAAGCGCAGGACCACATGCCATTCCAAGAGCACTGGCACTGACGAACGCCGCAGAGGCCTGCATTCGGATCCTAGGAGGAACGCAGTCGCTGATGTACCTCCTGTTCACAGCTCTCGCAGATCCAAGCCTGCAAAATTCAGTTAAATTTTATCAGACTTCAGCAAAGGATTAGAAATACTACTAGTCCTGATTCTTACATACCCGCACAGAAGCCGGCCGACGAGGAGGATCACGAGGGACTTGAGATCATAGGCCAGAGCATACATCACATTGCCGAGAAGCAGCATGACGCTGCTGAACAGCAGCGGCCTGAAGTAGGACCTGTTGGACCACGCGCTGAAGTAGACGGAGGAGAAGATCTGGGCCACCGCCATGGACCCGATGACGACGCCGCACACCGTCGCGGCGGCGCCGAGGCTGGTGGCGTAGTCGTCGGCGGTGGGGACGATGATGTAGGTGTTCACCATGTACAGGAACGTGTTAACCAGGTTCAGCACCAGGGAGATGAAATGGTACTTGTCTTCCTCGATGTGTTCCACCTCTGAACCCGTGGTGTCCTCCTGCGCGATGAGCGCGTGCTGCCCCAAGAACCGCAGGAAATTCGTCGAGTTTGTCAGTCTGTCAGCTGTAGCCTTTATCAGATCAATAATCGGGTCCTGCAGATAATACCAGATCAAAAACGCCACTGTCAATAACCTCATAAAAACTGCACTAGCTAGTACTCAATGCAGTGAGAGCTGACAGTAGGAGCACAAGATCAAACCTTTGGAATGGCCAGCGGATGCTGGTCATAGATATTCAGATAGCTTCCTTCACGCTCCTCAAGATCGCCAAGGTTGCGAGACAATGCTCCAACAACAGCTCCAATACCCTGGTAATTCACAATGCAATATCTGTTTGTTCAACGCAACACCACAACCTGCATAACATTGGAATCAACATGACAGATACTGAAAAGCAACTCACCACATGCTTGAAAACCTGCTTAAGCTGAGAATAAGGGTGGTTTGATCTGCTACTGACATAATAATCTGTAAACTTATCACCCAAACGTTCATCGAACTTCTTCAGTATCCTCCGGACTGCATTGGCGTTAATATCGACAAACTTTAGGAGCTTCACAAGATCCAGGCCAACTTCCCTGTAGTCTTCTCTTAGTTCAGATATCTCCTGTAGAAGTGGTAAATCTTGAAGTCTTGCCTTTTTCTTCCCTAAATCTTCAAGCCTTGCTGCAATCAGTCCTTGCTGTTCTATCATGAACAGCACAATCTTTTCAATCTGACAAGGAGAAGTACTCCATCAGATCGTATGCAATGTATTTCATACATTAACTGAAACGACCATTTATATACCTCATCATCAAGTAACTTTGAAAATTCCTTCAAAACACGCCTGCGATCGCGGTTGCCTTCTTTTGTCTGCTCTGTGTATTCTTTTACTCTGTCCTTCAAGAGCTTGTAGTTGAAGTAGTGCCTTGAAGCAAACAGGAAATGAAGTCGGCATCATTTTATTCGGGGAAAAAAAAAGAACTGACAGCTAAGCAGTTTATAATTAAGGTCATGAAACAAGTAGACCACAGACAGAACAACATGCTTCTGACAAGACCGTATCAGTTTCCATGAATTGCAATGCAAGGTCTAATTGTGATCATACGATCAAAAAGGGGGGGAAATAAGAGGCAAGTGTCCATACTCCTCCCATCCTGGAATTTGATCTGTTGTCAGTTTCTTGGAGAAGTTCACCATTCTTTTCCTTGTTTTATATGACTATGGCCTACATGAGAAAATAAAATCACAGGAAGCATCAGAATGAGAGCCATCGGCTTATATTACAAATCAGTTAATAAAAATCATCCATGAAGAGAACTACACGATTCTGAATAATTCAATATATATGAGGCACAGAAAGAAGAACATCTTGCAGAAACATGAAGAACAAGCAAAGAAGCACCTGGAAACTTGGTGAGTGTTGAAGACTAGACGGTTGTAAAATAGATGGACCTTGTGCTAACACCTAACGTGCTTATATAGCTTTGCTTTGGGTGTTGAACTTTATTAGGTTGAAGGAGCATGATGTTTATCAGGGTTGAACCTATTGCTGCTGGAACAAGAGGAAAAATTAATCTTGATAAACACAGTTGGACACCGTTGATTCTTTATCCCAAATTTTTTTTGCACATAAACTTTGTTAAAACGAGGCGAAGAATTAATCTCGATGTACACAGTTGGACAACAAAAGATAATTTTTCCTGAAATGAAAGGAAACTGTGCATATCCATGTTTGACTTTTGTCCTATTGTTTTATTAAGAAGTATGAACCTGGAATGCCCAACAGATACTAGCATCATACTATATATAGATCTGCTTCAAATTTGAAAGAACATATGAGTCCTGGATTCTCAAAATATAGTATGTTACTGAGTTATTGCTAACAAATGAAAACAAGAGCAGCCTACATATCTTAGCAGAACGTTTTTCAATTTTATTTCCTCCTAGAACATCAGTAGTATCTGTTCATGTGCATGTTGGGAATAGTAACAACAACAATTAATTCACAAGTTCTATAATGGTTGAAATTGCATGATATGTGCTTGCCCGACATATCATGCAATTTCAACCACTATAAAAAGAATTGCATATGTACACCTTCAGTTCTTTTAAAGAAATGGAGTTAAAGTACAGAAATGTGAGGACTTTGGCTTAGCCACACTTGATCCCTTTGGAGTTGACCTCAGAGAATAGATCATTTTAAAAGGAAAAAACTAAAGTCAGCGACTTATTTATTCAGTGCTGTGTGTATATCCAGTTGGGAGCAAGTTTAACCCTCCCATTCCCTCCAAGGAAAAGGATCACAAGTCATGCAAGCAATGCAGCAACTTCTATTTAGGGCAGCAATGCAGCAACTGCTGACAACTGCCGACCAAGCTAAAATAAAACAGAGAAATCTAGGTGGACGCTCTGGTCTGTTGTCCATCCAACGATTACCAGCTGGCTCCCCAAGATTATCCGGTTTGGCACGAACTGAATATTTTAGCGCGCGCGCGAAGCTGCCATTAGCCCATTACCTGGCAAGAAATTCGAGCGGCTCTGCAATTCCCAGTTGCGGAGGTCAGAACACGAAGGCAAAGGGACCGGTTCTCCAGTGTTCCATAGCATAAGTGCATAACATGTTGAGTAAATTCCTTATATGTCATTAGAAAATACAACCCATCCCTTATGTGCCATTGAAAAATAGCTCATCCTTTCTATGTCATTGGTTATAATTTTTGATCCCTTATATGCCATTGCCGTTAAAAGAGGCTAACCGAGCCGTTAAATGGAAGGGCAAAATGACCATAATACCCTTAGCTAGAATGGAACATATTTTGTGACCTTTCACCCTTCACATGCCATTACAATCCACAACAATAATGAGCTAATACTGGAAGTATGTAAAACGGGTCATGCAGAGATATATGAAATAAATAAAATTCATTCTAACTAGGGATATTCTGGTCTAACAATAAATTTTATTTATTTTATATATTTGTATATGACCCATTTTACATACTTCTAATGTCATCTCATTATTGTTGTTGATTGGAATGACATGACAATGATGAAATGTCATAAATATGTTTCGTTCTAACTTGAAGTATTATGGTCTTTTCACCCTTCTGATGCTTCCTTGGATGCGATCATGCGAATGCTCCTGCCCAAACCAAACGCAATCGCTTCAGTTCTTCAGCGAACAGACGCGACGCCTCGCCGTCATCTGAACACAAACAACAACGCGCCTCCAAAGAAATGGCAGAAAGAAAAGGGAAAAAAAAGGCGAAAAGGGAGGGAGCAAACCGGCCAGAGGCCCACCTGCATCGGCACCATGGGCCCGCGCGTTAACGGGAGGGAGGGGAGAGAGAGACCCAGAGAGAAGCCACAACGGCACGAGGCAGCCCAGTAGCCGCCGTATCTCCCGCAAGTTGCCAAGGCCACCGCACGAGCGCCGGCGGCCGGCGCGCAACTGCCGAGTCCCCCACCGTGCGAATTCAACCCCCGCCACGGCCGAGCCCGACGCCGGCGGGGGAGGGAGATGGGCGTGGGGGGAAGCTTCTGGGACCTCCTGAAGCCCTACGCGCGGCACGAGGGCGCCGGGTACCTCCGCGGCCGCCGCGTCGCCGTCGACCTCTCCTTCTGGATCGTCTCCCACAGCACCGCCATCCGGGCGCGCTCGCCGCGGGCGAGGAAGCCGCACCTCCGGACCACCTTCTTCCGCACCCTCTCCCTCTTCGCAAAGGTCCGGTTCCGCTGGTTCCCTCTCGCTTTTCCTCCCCTCCCCTCCCCTCCCCTGTCCCCATCCCATCCCCTCCCTCCGCCTCCTTCCGCTCGTTCCCCATTCCCCCTACTTGTCTCAGGCTCCCTTTTCCCCCGTTGCTTGATCTCTTCTCGTGTGTAGTATACTGTTATTCCCTTATGCTTTCCTGCATTATGTGGTTGCTGCGTTTTGCCCTCCAAGATTTAATCTTGCTCGGGTTAATTACTGTCTGTGCTTAGTTCCCCTATTTTTTTATTACTCTGGTTCTCTATCTTGCGAGTAGGATTCACATTTCCTTCTGTTTGTCTCTGCTACTGCTGCAGATGGGTGCATTCCCGGTGTTCGTGGTGGACGGCGAGCCGTCGCCGCTCAAATCGCAGGCCAGGGCTGCGCGCTTCTTCCGGGGCTCAGGGATGGACCTGGCCGCATTGCCGAGCACAGAGGCAGATGCGGAGTCCAGCGCGGCTGCGGCACCAGTCAAAGGGAGGAATGCTGCCTTCACGCGATGCGTCGAGGAGTGCGTGGTGAGTTCCTGTATTTTTGATAGTGCTGTGCTCCTTTTTGCAATCAATGGTTTAGTTGACTCGTGAAACAGCTGGCTCATCTAAGTGTCTAACTGCTCAGGAGATTGTCCAACTACTGTAACCTCCTAATCCAACACCATAACCCCGTTACCTTTTATTTGTGTCTTGCTAGACGACATCTGAAATCATCACAAATATGTTCCATTTGACCAGTAATAAGTGTGTCCAATGCTTACCTTAAGCTGTTGGATTGAATGGAATTCATATTGGTCATAGGTCTATGTTTTAGATGGAGATGACACCTCCTACATTAATATATGCCTTGTCAGTAACTTTGGTTAATTTTCTTTCATTTTTAGGAACTGCTTCAATACCTTGGAATGCCTGTATTGTGGGCTAAAGGTGAAGCTGAAGCCCTTTGTGCTCAGTTGAATAATGAAGGTCATGTTGATGCATGCATCACTGCAGACAGTGATGCTTTCCTCTTTGGAGCTAAGACAGTCATTAAGGTCCTGAAATCGAATTGTAAGGTGAGGACTCTACTCTACATTTCTGTCCATGGCAGAATATTTGTTTCATTTTACACAGGCAATGGTATCGTGACCATCAACTTTTTTGCAGGAACCTTTTGAGTGCTACAACATAGCAGACATTGAGGCTGGCCTTGGATTGAAAAGGAAACAAATGGTAGCCATGGCGCTTCTTATTGGTAGCGACCATGATTTGCATGGGGTCCCTGGTTTCGGTCTTGAAACTGCACTTCGGTTTGTGCAGTTATTTGGTGAAGGCGAAATTTTGGATAAGTATGTGTCATACATTTATCTTGTATTTTTGCTGGCAAGATAATGTCCTCAATGCTGCATTCCTGAAGCTAGTCATCTTATCTGTACTTCTCCAGGTTACATGAAATTGGTAGAGGGGTGTATCCATTCCTAGAAGGAATGGACAATCCACATATTGATGATCTCCCGTCATCATCCACAAAAAGCTCAATTGTGAAATCACCACACTGCTCACATTGTGGTCACCCGGGCAGTAAGAAAAATCATAGTAAGGTTGGGTGCAATTATTGCTTGGTGGATGCATTAGAGAATTGTGTGGAAAAGCCAGCTGGATTCAAATGTGAATGTCCTGGTTGTGAAAAGGTAGGCTTTGTACTCATTTAATTATCCAATTCTTGTTAATGTTGTTTCTTTTGCCTTCTCTTTCACCCTTGAATGGTTCATGACTAATAATTATCTGCTATATTAATCGTTCCTTTGTTATGACTTTTAGGTACGTGATCTAAAGGAGCAGAGAAAACACGAAAATTGGCAAATCAAGGTCTGCAAAAGAATCGCTGCTGAGACAAACTTCCCGAATGAGGAAATCATTAAATTGTATCTAAGCGATAGCAATTTGGATAAAGGTACAAAAAATAACTATGGCTCAAAGCATTATAAAAAGAATTTCTGCTTGTTTGCGTGCTTTTTTATGTTGTATTTTTTCTTTGGTTATGGTTCTGCTTTTAGCATTTATTGATAACACAAACTCTTCTTTTAACATTGTTCGTGACAATTAGCCTTGTTGGTATCCTTCAGCTGAAATTTTGTCCTGTTTGCAGAAAAGGGTGTTCCCTTGCTAAGTTGGAATAAACCTGATGTTGATGCTTTGGTTGACTTCTTAACTTATAGTCAAAATTGGGAGCCATCTTATATTCGACAAAGGATGCTTCCTATGTTGTCAACCATATATTTACGTGAGGTGGCATCATCACCATCTACACCATTGCTTCTTTGTGATCAATATGAATTCGATTCGATTCAACGGATTAAAATAAGGTATGGTCACCCTTATTACTTGGTGAAATGGAAGAGAGGTACTCGGGGTATGAATTCTAATATATCTAGCAAGAAGCCAGTAACAGAGGGGGAGACAAGTAGCGAGGTAGTGGTGTTGGATGAAGATGACGAGGAGGATACAGTGATTTGTGAGTCCTCTGAGTTATTAGATGAGCCTGATGTTCCACAAGTGCTTACTGATGATGGCTGCTGCTTTCTATTGACTGATGAAGACATTCAACTTGTCAGTGCTGCATTTCCTAAAGATACGGCAAGGTTTCAGGAAGAACAGGTGAGCATTGGTTTTTTCCTACCTTCCTTCCCCAAGTTTCAGCTAAATCTTTTTGCTTTATTTTGTGGGTGTTTATACTTTACCTCGAAAAAACTACCCACATGGATCCCTTAGATGTTGTGGCATAACGCTACTTTTAAGTTCTGATGTATCTGGCCAGTAGTGATGCCAGTTAAATCTAAGCAAACGGTAATTTAGTTTTAATGCATGTAGACGAATTGCATATTAGGCCCTGAACAGGGGCGGAGCTACATGGTAATTAGGGGTTGCTAATGCACCCCCTAAAATTTAGAAAAACAGTGATTATGCTCAAATTTTCACTATATTTGCACCCCTCGTAACTCAACACTATGCACCCACAAGGCAAGTGCGCCTCCCTCCAATTTACTTTAGCTTGACCACTGGCCCTGAATTGTGATGTTTGTGTTTAGTCAAGTTTCTTATACATGAGCATTTAACATTTATCTCTGACTGTTGAAGAAAATATCGAATGCAATGGTGTTTACAGTGTAGCTAACACATGAGCTCAATTGGTGCAGATGCTGAAAGAAGCAAAATCAAAATCACGAAAATCCAAATCAAGCGCGTCTAGTTCATTTGAAACACCTAAAGGTCCAAGGCCTACTGGAGTCCAGCTTAGCATCACAGAGTTCTACCGCTCGAAGAAAGGCCTGAACATCGAATCTGGGAAGAAGCCGGTTGGGGAAGGCCAATCAGCGAAGGAAGGCTCAAGAAAAGCCTCGGACAGGGACCTCAACAAGAGCTTGCCAAAGTCCGTTCGGCGCCGCATCCTCTTCGACTGACGACTAGCAGCCTAACTTTGGGGTCAGCATTGTACTCTTGCTGCCACTGTTGTAGATGACCCAGAGAATGCATTAACCTATTGACCGCTGTAGATTCCGCGGCCCTTTTGTACAGGGAACAAAGTATCATCTTTGTCCGAGGAAATGAAGCAGGTTTTAGTTGAGACTGATTATCTGAACCTCATCTTTTTGTAGATAAAAGATTGCCAGATTTTTTTAAGATGTTGCTTGCTATCAAGAGTTTTGGTGTTTCGGGCTGACTCGCCATTCTACAAAGGGTTGCCTGCACTAGCTCAAGTGTGAAGTTGATGTGACTGTGCCTTGAGGTTTGAGGCAGGACTGACAGACCTGATGTTACACTCCCCAACGGAGTAAACTTTAACCCATTCGATCAACCTAATCCAGCTTATATTAGGATAACTGGGTAGGTCGAGATAGTACTAGTCTACTACAGTAGTGTTGTTAGAACTTAACGAAGTTTTATCTCTCGCGCTTGCGCACACTGCAGCTAGGTTCACCTCGTCATCGGTAACCTCCACTTGGAACTCAAGCCTAGCCTTGTACTGAGCCGCGCCTTTTTCAAGGATGTTGAGGAGCGAGGGATTGCTGCTACCGACGATCACGGGCGGCGGGTGCTGCTTCATCTCCTCGATGGCTCAACCTCGCCGTCTTCTTCTTCTTCTTCAACCCCTCCACTCCGGCTGGGCCGTCATCATGGACTCTCGGCCCTCCTCCTCCGATCCTCGTTCGTCAACGACAGCGAACGGCAGCAAGTCGGGCACCGCAACTCCCTCCTCCGCAGATCCTCCATGGAATTGGCATCCGCCGCAGATCCTTGAGGGCACGGCGCGCTTCCTCAAGATCCAACCGGAGCACCTGTTCGTCCCTGTGCTCCTGTTCGTAAATGGGGGAAGGGCTCAGACGCCGCACGTTGCCGTGAGGAACGTGTGGACAACCGCGGGACAGAGCGCGACAAGAAACACCTTTTCGGAGGAGACCCGTCCGGTCGCTGTTGCGCGTCCAAGATTTCGAGCAGGTGGGCAGGCCAGTGGACGGGGAGAGAACAGCGTTGGACTCCGTCGTCCGGTCGCTGTGGCCAAGCAGCAACTTGCGAAGCGCGAGCGCGACGGCGAAAGAGCTTCCTCTGTCCCTGGCTGCACAGTTCGCCCTCGGCCTGGGGCGTCTGTAACTCTGTACTGTATGACTGTACGGAGTGCGTTCCAGGGGACCACAAGGATGTCCACCAATTGGGTGCTGATCAGCTCACATCATGCGTCGATCCTCGCTAGTCTGAACGTAGAAAGACAGACAAGGCGACGACTGAGCGTCGTCCATGCCGCACGCGATAGCTACTCCAGTTTGCGTTCAACTGAAGGGCCACATGTGTTCAACTGAAGGGAACTGACCTCACATCACGTCTCCCCGCACGCGATAGCTACTCCAGTTTGCACTTTGCACAGCCGAGTCGGCAGCAGAATCAAACGTTAATCCTCTCTTGCCGACCCATGGGGCAAACAGAACGCCGACTTCCTTTTGAGTTTTGACCTCGAGGAACGTCAAGAGTTGATCAAGAGTTGTTGCTTGACATTCTGAGCCGACCGGCCCTGCTGACTGCTGTCACCTGTCAAACTGAAGGGACGTGCAGTTGACCTTGTATTCTGGAGTGTGGACTGAAAAAAAAAAGACCGCTGACGAAAAAACGACCAGACCTAACGATTCATTCAATTCCCACATGTTGGATTGTTGGCCGACGGACAAATGTCCCTTTTCACATGCCTCTTGTAGGTACTCCTCCGTCCCACAATATTAGCATCTGAAGCATTCAAACGGGAGAAATAGTGAGGTGATCAAATGACGCATGTGCCCCTCAGTACAATGATAAGGTACAGAGAGCGATTGGGTCCGGCCCCAGCCAAAAAGCGCACGTACAGTACCAGCACTTAAAACAACAGCATAACGCCAGACTCAAAAGTTTTTTACATGAGCGCCAAAAATGATGGCGGCAAGTTCAAACAGCAAAAGCAACCCCACAGCACGAGCAGTACATAAGGGGCCTTGGACCACAACATTCAGAAGCACAACAACTACACAGTACACTCCCAGCGACTCCATGCCTCCATGGCGCTGGACCTCAACATTCCACCAAGCAAAGATGAAGAAGATGACCCTTTTGGAGGTTTACCTCATGGCCAGGACCACCCACCTCTTGCTGGAGCCCACCCCATGGGAGATGGTGATGGAGCACCTTCTTTTGACCTGAACATGGCGGTACCAGAATCAGGTTAGAGAACTTGTTGGACCACAACATACAGTTTTCATGCATGCATACAGTTTGGATGTTTTGGTTATGGGTTTGAAGTTTCTCACTCTTCCATGTACAGAAGATGAAGTGGATTGGTTCAATGCACATGCAGCAGCAGCAAACTTTGAGTAGTTTTGAACCAATTGATGCCATACAGCAAGGCTTACATTTCCTTTTTACTGCCGCCTTGTAGATGAGGATGCCGATGTGTATGCTGACGATTTTCATGTCATCTTCGCCGATGAAGGTACATGCAGTGAATGAAAAATTTCAGATTGAACAACTTTAGCATTTGAGGCTTTATGTAAATGTTTTACCTGTGGCATTTCTTTGATTCCTCCATGTAGCTGATGCGTTCAATGCCGCCGCTGAAGCAGCCAGCTTTGATCTGAACTGTGACTTGGAGGAAGAGGTGCTTGATGGGTTCAGTGATGAAGAGGATGTCTTTTGCTGTAGACTTTGCTGGTTCATGCAGTGTGGATGGAGGGAGTGAGGGGACTAGGACTTTTGCTGGATATATTTTGTAAATTGCAGCCTAGTGGTTTAGAAGTGGCTGCACATATTTTGCATGTATATATGGCAATCATATTTTGTAAATAACTAAATAGTGATGAACAACAAGGAAATTTTATCATGATGAACACTGAAGGCTAATTGTACACTGTCAATAAACTTTCCAATCGACATATGGTCATGAAAGAGAGACGCAGACGATTACCAACTAACTGGACGTCTTCTTCTTAGGCACAAGGTCAAGGTCAAGCCAGTGGCGCCCACCAAGATGGAAATCCATGACGTCGTGCAAACACAGCATGGCGTCAGGAATGACCCTGGCACAATCTGGCGCCGCTGCTCCTCCCGCCGCTGCCGCGGCTGCTCCTCCGCCCGCTGGCGCTGCTGCACATCCGGCTGCTGCCGCCGCTGCGCCTCCCGCCGCTGGCGCTGCAGCTCCTCCCGCCGCTGCCGCGGCTGCTCCTCCGCCCGCTGGCGCTGCTGCACATCCGGCCGCTGGCGCCGCTGCTCCAACCGCTGCTGCCGCGGCTGCTCCTCCGCCCGTTGGCGCTGCTGCGCCTCCCGCCGCTGGCGCCGCTGCTCCTCCCGCCGCTGCACCGCCGACCAGTACCTGCTCCCAAAAGCCTCCTGCCGTGGAGCCTCCCGCAGCTTCCGCGTCCTCGTCAGGGAGCCACGCCAAGGCCGCCATGGCACGACGCATCGCCGCCTCATTACTTCCCCTCCGTTGCGCTGCAGCCCTGCGCGCCAAGGCTTCGCCCCGCCGTCGCCGCTGCTCAAAAACCTGCCGCCTGTGCCGCTCAGCTCGCCGGCGCAGACGCTCTCCTTCAGGCGTCCCATCCATGGCGGTGGGTGGGGATCGGGATCTTGGGGTGCCGTCGTGCGGAAGCGGAAGGGGATCGAGATCTGGGGGTGGGCGTCGTGCGGAAGCGAAGGGGATCGAGTTCTGGGGCGTCGGTGTCGTGCGGGTGGGGAAGGAGAGGATGGGAGATTTTTTGGTGGGGGGAATCCAATGTGTGGGGCCCACAAGACACCACAAATGCTTACATTATGGAAAAAATTTGAACCCCCAAAATGCTAACATTGTGGGATGGAGGGAGTACAGCCATACACGGGACTAAAGATTTCTAGACTGCAAAAGGCGACAAACATCACCTTTTCAGACAGTCAGTTGTGTCCATCCTCTCGTCACTCGCTGTGACCAGTGCCCTCCCTGTCGTCGTCCTTTTTTTTTATGCCTCAACCCTTCGAGTACAAGCTGTAGTATCTGAACTTACGCACACACACTCACACCACCACACTCACACCTACACACGCACGCACGCCGTGCGCAAGCTAGACCTACAACCTATACTTAAGAATCTCCGCGTGGCTGAGAGGTATCCGAAGTCAACACCGGGCTTCGCACGTGACGGGCACGTCACTCTGACCATTGTGACGCATCCACGCGTGAGGCAGCTGCAGAACCTGCAGGAGAAAGAAGCGGGGAAAATCCCGGTGGGAATCTCGAGCCGAGCAGCGCTCGAACTCGGGACCGGCAGCCTCCGCACCCGGAGCGCTTGCCAACCGAGCTACCGCTGGTTCCCTGTCGTCGTCCTTGCCCAACTAGCTAGTGCCACTAGCTCGCGAGCAGCGACCGGCCATGGCCAAGTTGCCATTTTCCACACGCACTGTACCAGTGTACCGGACCGGATAAACGTGGCTGGCCTGTCCCCGTCCAGCAATACTCCCTCTGTCCCAAAAAGAATGCTCGTTTGGGTTACGTGCCAGTTAAAGGTGTTCACGTTTGACTAAGTTTCTAGTGAATTGTATTCGTATTTATGGCTCTAAATAAATTTGTTAAAAAACTATATTTAAAAACGAATCTAATGATATATATTTCATATCATAAATATTTATATTTTTTTATTTATAATTGTTCAAACTTAAGATTCTGAAATTTCTCGGGAAGCGAGAAATGCATTCTTTCTGGGACGGAGGGAGTAAATCGGAAAAGTTGCTCGACCCGGCGCCGGCAAGGCAGCTACTCGTATACGGAGTATTCGCCCTTATTTAGTTCCCACCCGAAATCTTTTCACCCATCACATCAAAGGAGAATCTTATATGCATGAAGTATTAAATGTAGACGAAAAAGATGAAAAGTTATATGGATGGGCTGTAAATCGCGAGACGAATCTAATGAGCCTACTTAATCCATGATTTGCAATAGTAATGCTACAGTAACCATCTGCTAATTATAGATTAATTACCATCTAGTTACCATCGTTAGATTCGTTTCGAGATTTCCAACATATCCATATAACTTTCCATCTTTTTCGTCCACATTTACTACTCCTAAATTGGTAAAATCAATACCCGAAATCTTTTCAACAAAAACTTTTCATCAACTAAACACGGGGCTTCGTATGGAACACAATTTAATGTCCGTCACGCGCTGGCAGACGCGACAAAAATCAGCTTTTCCGGCGGAGGCTATCTGGTCGCTGTTGTGCAGTTAAGCAGGCAGCGAGTTGCATTGCCCGTCGAGTTGGCATCGCCGCTCGCTCACCGCGTCGGGGCCGATGGAGAATGCAACTCGCTGCCAAGCGCGACGATGGGGTCACGAAATCGCGGCGGCTTGGACAGAGATCTCAATCACCACCTCAACGCCATCGATCGCCATCGCCTCCTGAAGCTGACAAACGAGCAGCACTAAAACGAACGTGTACTGAGAGCTAACTCCAGCCCAGCTCTTAAATATGGACATCTATTTTGTATTTTTAGTCAGGCCCATAAAATTTAAAGGCTTCAAATTCTCTTCCTTCTTCAGCCAGCTCGACTAAATGAAGGCCCCTAAACCATTCTAACTAGTTGGCCCCACCTGTCAGCCGCACTCGCCTCCCTCTCTCTCCCTCCTGCGCCCGCGCGCTCCTCCCCCGCGCCTCGCGCGCGCGCTGCCGCCGCATGCCGCCTCCACGAGGTCGCCGCCGGCAAGCCACACGGGAGCCCGAGGTCCCGGCGGCGGAGGAGCTCCGGCGTCGAGACCGCCGCGCTTCCCCTCTCCACGCCGGCGCGGTGGACCGCCGCCCTTCCCCGCGACGCCGCGGCGAGATCTTGGCCTGGGGGAGCAAGAGCAGCTCTTGGAGTCCAAACTGCGGCGCGCGGTGGACGGCGGCGCGGGGGACGGCGGCGTCGCGGGGGAGGACGGCGGCGCGTCGTCCGGCGTCGCGGGGGGAGGATGGCGGCGCGGCGTCCGGCGTCGCGGGGGAGGACAGCGGGGACGGTGTCGCGGGGGAGGACGACGGCGCGTCGTCCGGCGTCGCGGGGGAGGATGGCGGCTAGGCGTCCGGCGTCGCGGGGGAGGACAGCGGGGACGGTGTCGCGGGGGAGGACGGCGGCGGCGGCGCACGTGGGGTGTCGAGGACGGGAGCGATCGGGAGAGGAGAGGAAGAGGGAAAAAAAGGTGGTGGGGCCCACGGGTGGGTGAAAATAGAGGGCCTCCATTCGTAGGGGCACTGGATCAAAATTTGGAGGCCTCCACAAAATGGTAGCCCGTTAAGGGCCCGGCTAGAGTTGTTTTTTCCCACTTGGAAGACTAAAATAGCTATGTAGGCCCATTTAGAGCAAGTATTATGGAGCCACCTAGGCGGGCTGAATCTCTTGACACATCAGAAAACTCTTAGCTGGCAGAGAGAGAAAAAAGGAGAGAGAAGGAGGCGGGCGAGTAGCCACACGCCCGCGTACAGCCGGCGCATGCATTAATTGCGGCTCGTCCTGTGCTCTCATTCGTTCCCAGGACAAAAAGTGAATTATAGGCTGCGGGCCCCACTGCCACCACCTCACCTAGCCAAGCCAACGTGGCCTTTCAAATCGCCCGCAGCGGGCGCTTTCATAATCCTTGCTCTTAAGGGACGCTGCAATTTTAATAGGCCTGGCTACTAGTATGGTTAATAGGCTTGGCTACTGAAAGCCTGCACCCGAACGAGTCGTCGAGTCATCCAAAGTAAAGCTTCAGTCTTCAGACGGTGCTGCTCGGTAACGAACGCACAAGTTCGTCAATTTAAAGGCCGACATTGTTTGCACTACGATTTCATCCGTTCCAAGTGAGGAGTCCAAGAGGGGGAGTGATGAACATGTTGCCTGTTTGACACAACTCCATTTTGACCGCACGTGGCTGCTTGACTTGTTATACCATGTCTGAAATAATGAGAGCCTGAAATCGGCCAAGTCACCCAAGTAAGCTTTTAACGTTGTGCATTGACCCTCGAAAGACACAACGTTAAAAGCTTACTTGGGTGAAGCTAATTTGCAGATTTAGGGAAAGGAAGCTTTGGGCTACAAGAGAATTTTACAGTGCTGATTCTAAAATTGCAACGTCCCTCACTATCGGATGCTCGGTTTCTCTCCATTGGGAAAGAAAACCATCTGAAATTTGTGAAGCTAAACTTGAGAAGTTAATTCGTGTACCTAAGATCTTTTTCCTCCAGCTCCTGAATAATATATACTTCCTCCGTTCTAAATTATAAGCCGTTTTGGCTTTTCTAGGTTTATAGATTTTGTTATGAATCTAGACATATCGTTAATATAGATGCGTAACAAAGATTATGAACCTAATAAAGCTAAAACGGCCTATAATTTGAAACGGATGTAGTATATATTAGAGAGACTAAATTAGAAGGACTCGTAGTTCGAAAGTTAAATTCATTTTTTGTTTCAAATATTCACTTGAAGTCATGTGTGGAGAAGTTGAATCAGCATCTTATCACACAACGCACAGTCTATATACCGATGTAAGAATTGAAGTCGATCAAACATTAAGAGAAAACGAATATGTGAATTTAGGTGCCAAACCTCACACCTGAATATGTATAGGTTTCAAACAGACAACCGACAAATATATGTACCTTCCAAAAAGTACTGAGCCATTCTTCTTCGTTTCCATAAATTTGCAAATTAGATTCCCCAAATTAGGAAAATGAAGCTTTGAAGTTTGAGCAACAAAGAGAGGTTTTACAATGCTGATTCTAAAATTGCAAAATCCCTCACTACCCGATGCTCTGTTTCTCTCCGCTGGGAAACACCGACCATCTGAAATTACCCCGATTCTGGTACTCCCTCCGTTTCTAAATATAAGTCATTCTAATTTTTTTGAGAGTCAAACTATTTTATTTTTGACCAAAGTTATAGAGATGACTTCAAAGATTTATGATACCGAATAGCTATACTACGAAAATATATCTAAGGAAAAATATAATGGTACTTATTTGATATCATAAATGTTAATAGTTTATTGTATAAATTTGGTCAAAGTTGAAAAAGTTTTACTCTAAAAAAATTGGAATGACTTGTATTTAGGAACGGAGTGAATACGCTAGTAGCTCCACAGTGCAATGTCAGCGGTGCCATGCTCGACGTCCTCCCACCACGCTCCCGCTCCGGCGGCGGCCGGCGCGTCCACGAGCAGGCCCTGCGCCAAGCTCGCGTAGTACGATCCGGCATCAACCATGCCGCCGAACCTGGACACGTCGTCGATCTCGAACGCGAAGTCCGGCGACGGCGCCGCGCAAGGCGAGGCACCGTCCTCCTCGTCCTCGTCGTCGGCCGTCTCCGCCGCCGCTGGCGACGGCGGCGCCGACTCCGACGTTGAGTTCCGCCGGAACTGCTCGACGGCCTCGGCGACCGCGTCCCTGACCTCGCGCGCTCCGGGCAGCGCCGCGGCCGCGGGCATCAGCGGCGGGAGCAGCCAGGCGGAGTCGGCGAAGTTGAGGCAGGCGGCGCGGCCGGAGAGCGCGAGCGCGGCGGCGTCGTGCGCGCGCGCCGCCAGCTCGGGCGTGGCGAAGGTGCCGAGCCATAGCCTGGAGCCGCGCCGCCCCGGGACGCGGAGCTCGCACACCCACCGCCCCGCCTGGCCCCGGCGACGCACGCCGCGGAACACCGGGTGCCGCGTCTCCCGGAACTTGGTCCGCCCCGCTGGCTTCTTGGGCGGCGCCGACCACACCGTCCTGTACTCCGAGGTCGGCGGCGAGGGCGTGTCCATTGCAGCTGGCTCGCTGAAGATCCGAAGCTTGGTGGGCGTGGTGGCTGTGGCTCTGGTCGAGCTGGGATCGATGGAGGAATGGAGCTTAGACTTTGGAGGGAGGGGAAGGAGGCCGGAAAGTATATATAGGTAACTGGTCAACTCTGTGCAGGTGGTATGCCTGGTGACTGGTCGTCAGTGCCGCGGGGAGTGAGAAGCGATTAGCTGGAAATGGAAACGGACAGCGTGGCGTGGAGTAGCGGCGTGCGTGGCGGTCCAAGTCAGCCACTGCGGCGGTGCGGTGGTGGGGTCCGGCGGTCAGTGACCGCCAAACTTGCATTGGCCTCTTGGGTTGTCACTCTCTCACTGGCCACTAGTAGCGCCTCCATGGCGTGTGGCCTGGTCTCCGAGTACTTTTCAAAGCTATCATCTTGGGTGCCTTGCACCGCGCGGTGGCTCTTGCTTGGGCGGTGAGGCCCGTTGACAACGTTTCGGTTCAATCTCTCGGTTGACTATAGACGTTCTTGAATGTCTTAAGGCTGTGCTATCCTTGACCATCTAGATGTGAACGCCCAAAGCTGGTATTCCAGATTGAGAAAGAATACGTCTGCGATGACGCCAAAGTACTTCTACTGTCTTTCCATCTAGACCTCAGTCGCCATGGGTACGCGTTGTTCGTTTGAGATTATCATCCTATCCCAGCGGATTATTCTCCTAACACAATACTGTTAAATGTTCGCACAGAAGAAAGATAAAAACAAAACTGCAAAAATGATAAGCCCAATATATGCTCGGTGAAATTGAACCCACCATTTTTGGTGTTCGAGCATGAGACCCGAAGATCGATCTAGTTGCTAGTTGCTGCTCAGCAGTTACCCGCGTGTAACACTTTGCTAGTTGCTGCCTGTATCTGTATGCAATGAACAGACAGTCGAAGCAAAATTTGCCACCTGATACTCCCTTTATTCAAAGGATATATGAAAACTTTGTCATCAGCTGTTGCCCTCAAAGGAAGCAAAAGGGGAGCATTTGATATTCAGGAACCTGAACGATCTGCCCTCTTGCGGCGAGACAAGAGAAGTGCTCGTTGAGTCGTTGTCACCTCACTCACCGCGTTGCGAGAAAAGAGCGCGCGGCTGCTTTCCCCCTTCCGCCCAGTGAAGCGACAGCTCGCGTAACTGGAAGGATTTTGACTGCACAAGAAAGGGAAAGAAGATTCAACGAGTGGCTTCAGCCAGCAGGGCCCATGACCGGACTCGGTCCGTAGTGGAATGGCCACATCATCAGTCACTCGGGACCGGATCGCCAGCACGTGAAAGTTACCGGATTCTGGTAACTAGTAGTGCCATGGTCTCTTGGACCATCACAAAATTCACAAGCTTTTTTTTTAGATAATGACAAAATTCACAAGCTACAGTCACAAAATTCGCAGATGAACGGATCGTGGTATGCCCTTTTTTTGCAAGGACACTCTGATGCATGCGTTGCTTCCCTGATCCCTTTTATACCAGTTTATGTTTATGGCTTCACAACTGCATGGAAGTGCTCGGAAGACAAGAACAGGGTATAGGGATCGAATGTTGGAGACAAAAAATTTCGAAACGTTGAAGTCAATTAGCCAGGAATCCATTTGAATTTTGCTAGAGAGTCAAAACAGAGTACAGTACAATCAGTTGAGGGACCGTCAAGCACTCAAGCTTATTGTTAAATTGCTACTAGTAGCTCCAGAGAGCAACGTCAGCTCCGCCGTCGCCCAAGTCGCCATGTTCCCAGGCGGCCGCCGCTGGCGCCGGCGGCGGCGGCTCCATGAGCAGCCCCTCCGCGAGGCTAGCATAGTACATGTCCAGGTCCATTTCGCCGAACCAGTCCGTCTCGAATGGCGCGACGTCCAGTGCCGCCGGCTCGTCAGCCTTCGTTGCTGGCGCACCGACGCCCGCCGGCGCCGCGTGCGAGTCGGAAATCTCCGGCAATGGTGGCGGAGGAGCCATCACGCTCGACGTCACCTCGTCGACGGCGGCGGCGGCGCCGCCGCCGCCGCTGGCGGAGTCGGCGCCACCGAAGCGGCGCTGGAAGTCCGCGACGGCCTCGAGCGCCGCGCGGCGGGCGTCGTCCAGCGTCGCGAGCGCGGACGGCGGCGGCACGGCGAGCAGCCACGCGGAGTCCTGGAAGTTGAGGGAGCCTGCGGCGCCGGAGCGGCCGCGGCCCAGGGCGAGCATGGCGGCGTCGTGCGCGCGCGCGGCGGACTCGGCGGCGAGGTAGGTGCCGAGCCAGAGCCGCGCGCCGCGGTTCCCCGGGACGCGCACCTCGCACACCCACCTGCCCGCGGCGCCGCGGCGGCGGACGCCGCGGAACACCGGGTGGCGCGTCTCCCGGAACTTGGTGCGCCCCGCGGGGCGCTTCTTGGGCGGCTGCGGGGACGACGAGATCGACGACGGCGAACAGACCGCCTTGGTGTTCTGGTCCGACGAGGAGGACGACGCGGAGGTGGTGGTGGAGGAGGAGGTCGAGCGCTCGAGGCGGCCCATGTCCATGGCTAGCTGCTGCTTGGTGGCGTTGTTGTCCTCGGGTGGATTTGATGTTTGAGCTTGATTTGTGGGAGGAGTAGAGTGAGCTGCTTGCTTGATGCTTGTGTTGCTGAGCTTGAGCTGAGTGAGTGCTGTGGAGTGGGGAGCGTGTGGTGTTTTGGGAGGCAGTATTTATAGGTATGCCCTGAAGATGCGATGCGGGAGTTCACACGCGGAGTGGCCATGGTGACGAACAACTGAGCGGCTGGCCGCGGCGAAGGAAACAGCTGGTGCCAATAGATGCTGGGAACTAAAAATACTCCATGTTTCAGCTGATGGGGGCGCGCGTGTGGGGGAGGGGAAAGCCGCTAGCTGCTTGACAGTGGTGTTGCAGTGGAAGGCATGGCCCGCCCGCCTGCACCTATGCGCTCTCTCGAAGCTGAGGCAGGACATGGAACACTGATTGTTGATGGAGACTGGAGAATCATGGTTCCCTTTCTCTTCTTTTGTTTTTTCTTGTTTTGAGTTTGTCTGCAAAAGGTTTTCATATTTACTTCTCACGGAAAATCGTATGCATGAATTATCAACTTTTCAAGTATGTAAAACGTGTCCGTACACACAGACAAAATTGCTGAAGTAAGATGCTGTGTCATCAATCAGTAAACAAAACGGAGGAACGGACTTATACTGTAGCAATCAAAAAGAACTATAACCGTGCCGCTGTACACCATCCTATCGTAGTACTCACATTTGACCACTTAAATCTCGTTATATGACTTCTTTCCTTTGGCGGAAACAATTTTTTTTTTGTAACATTCAGGCAACTGATCTCGACATCTGGCAACCTTGGCATTTGAATTGGAGCAACCATGCAGCAACAAACTCTGCTTCGTCATGACACGAAGAGGATGCAGATATTTTAAGCCCGTAGTATGTGAACTCTGAGGCCTAGTAAAAAAGGTTTCTGGAATAGAGTAAGCGAACCAGTTCCAAACATACTGGATACAGCGAGCTTAAGCAAACGCACATGCTGAATTAGTGAGCTTCTCACGCCCTAGTCCCTGTCCCCCGCACCTCGGATAGGGAAAAAAGAATAAAACCGGTGACAGCCGTTTCCTTACCCGTATCCAGCCCGCAAGCAGCGGCGCCGGCCGCAGCCGTTTCCGATTTCGGCACGCCTTCCTCCCCTCTCCCTGCTGCCTCCAGGGGACCAGCTGTGCCCCCCGCACGACGACGCGAACGCGACGCGACGTCGGTGATTTTCAATTGATTCCTCGACAGGGCGTGATGATGCGGGATCTCAACGGCCTGGCTTGCGAGAGCGAGGGCCCACAGCGCAGGGAGAGGGGCACGCCCCAGCCGCGGAAATTATCTGCCTGCGGCGGGACCGCCTGATTTTTCTTTTCTCCGCCGGCCGCGGCCGCCGCTTTCGCGTTGCCTTCTGCCCGCCCCTTGCGGCTTCCGGGGGGCGATCCTTTTTGTGGGCGGGGGGAGGCGCCGCGCCGGGGCAACAGGCAGCTTCCGTGCAGTGCAGGGTTGTGTTTTGGCCGCTGGCTGCTGTAGCTAGCCTAGCGTGCACCAGCTAACCGCTGCGCGGGCTCGGGCAACTTGCTCTGCAAAGGATAGGCATGGAGGAGGAGTATCGATGGCGACATGTTATTTTTATTTAGGTTTTCTTTTTTGTTCTATTCCTTGGAAATTTAGTGGCTCTGGATCCGTCCGTGCATCCTGGAGCGCCATGCTCGGAAGCGTGTGGACGATATTTCGGCACCGTGTTACTTGAAGGATCAAAGACAAAGAGCTACTCCCTCCGTCCCATTTTATATGCACTGCACGGTGCCGGTGAGCGTGGGGGGGAAAGATGGAAATTTGGAAGCTGTTTGTAAAAGCGAGTTCGGTGGTAAATTCTGTTCTATTTGAGACTAAAAAAAAGGATATCCGTTTGTCAACGCAGGGTCTGGTGCGCGTAAGCCTGTCCCAAATGTAGGAATTGGTCTCGGTTATTCAAGCCAACTAGGGACAGGTTAAGGAACAAGACCATATGTGTGTGAGCCGCTGTTTTTTACGCCAAGAGTTTTGTTTGAAGCTAAACCTCGAATGATTTTTCCATCCAACAAAGTTCATATGCAGCGGGAATTTGGTTTGATGCCTTCTTTGAGGAATTGAAGCAACAAGCATCATTTGGTACAAAATGGATAGTTTACATGCAGTATACCGTTACATTGCCCATTTCATGTAGAGACGGACGGGCTGCCCGTTACTCGTTGGTCGTTACTCCTATTCCTATTTTGGAAAGTCAAGCCGTCAAGGCCTTGGGGCATGCTCTGTTTTCCTAATCTCAACTTGCTCTGTTTCATTGCCTCAGTAGTAGTAGTAGTCCCAAAATTTGGCATCGGCAGCCAAGAGAAACAAAATGGAAAATTTTCTAAGTACAGCGGGTTCAGTTCTAGTTCTAGTAGCTCCACAGCGGCACGTCGCCGCCGTTGGCGTAGGCGTCCTCTCCGAACGCCGGAACCGCGGACGGCGGCTCCATGAGCATCGCCTGCGCCAAGCTCGCGTAGTACAAGTCCCAGCTCATGTCACCGAACGCGTCCAGCTCGAACGGCGAGTCATCCTCGGTGGCCGAAGATGACGCCTCGCCGTCGGTAGAAGCCTCGTCGAGTTCGACGCTAGCAGGGGAAGACGGCGCCGACGACGTCGCTGACCGCGCGTCGTCCTCGGAGAGCGCCTCGCGGCGCTGGAAGTCCTCCACGGCCTCCGCTACGGCGTGGCGCACCTCGGCGAGGCTGGCGTACGAGGCCGGCACGGCGAGCAGCCACGCGGAGTCTGCGAAGTTGAGGCACGCGCCGGCGCCGGCGATGGCGAGCATGGCGGCGTCGTGCGCGCGCGCCGCGGCCTCGGCGGTGTCGAAGGTGCCGAGCCAGAGCCGGCAGCCGCGCCGGCCCGGCACGCGCACCTCGCACACCCACCGCCCGGCGTTGCCCCGGCGCCGGACGCCGCGGAACACGGGGTGACGCGTCTCCCGGAACTTGGTGCGCCCCGCCGGCTTCTTGGGCGGCGATGTCCACACCGTCTGGTGGTGCTCCGACGAGGCCGAGGCCGAAGAAGCCCAGCTGCACGGTGAGCTCGACTCGGCGCTCATCTGCTTCTTGATCGGACACATCTTGCTCTTCTTATCAGCTCTCGGTTGCTTAGCTCGAAGATCTTGGGTCGCCTTGGTTGTGTTGTGACTGTGAGTGAGGAGTGTCTCCGGTGAATTTGGGATGGGAATGGTGGATTTGCGGGCGCATATTTATAGGTGGTGGCTGGATGGAGCCGAGTACAAAGCGCGGGAGGGGAGCCAGTCCAGTGGACGAGCACACAGCTGGAGATTGAAGGCAGAGGAAGGGGCAGGGGAGACGCATCTGGGTCTGGGTAAGGCCGGGAAGGCAACTTGCGAGACAACAGTGGGAGGCTTCGAGAGTGACCTGATATTTTCTTTCTTTATTATTGTGGTAGTACGACCACAGACCACTTGACTTCTTTGGCTTCCGTCACTGGTAGTTCGTCTCTGCTTACCTGCATCCTGAATACCGCAGCAGATTGTTGCCTCGTCGAATGCAGTTTTGGTTTCCACGGGCGTGTTTTGAACTTTTGATCCCGGATTAAAATTAAATAAGTGTCACATCAAATGTTTGATACTGATTAAAAGAATTAAATATAAGTTAATTATAAAACTAATTGTAAAAAATGTGGCTAATTCGCAAGACGAATCTGTTAAACCTAATTAATTCATAATTAACGCATGTTTACAGTAGCACCACATTGTCAACTTATGAACTAATTAAGTTAAATCAGTCTGCAGTTAGTTTTTGTGTGTGTGGGGAGAGGGGGGGGGGGGGGGGGGGCAATACCAGGGCCTCCTAAGCAAAGGATTAACTCATAAATAAAGCCAAATCCAAAAGAAAGGGGTTAGATCCGGCCCACGAAGAAAGAGCGATCAATCAAGACTCCACAGCCGGCCCAACTCGGTTGGGGCGACCAAAGGCCCAAAACAATAAAGGCGTCCGCCTCGCCCGACCCACGAAGGGAAGGAAAGAAGTAAGCACCCAGGATGGGGCTATCCGCCTCGCCCGACCCCAAGGTCGGGAGAGTAAATAATCAGGACAGGATCAAGGCCGCGTCGCCCGACCCAGAGGGAAATCTTTGACCTTCACCCCGCCTGGTCCCCGTGGGGCCCCGGGACGACCGGGACGGACAGGGATTCACCAAAAGATGCGCTAAGGACTGGCGTACTGTACCAAGACCATCATGAGGCCAAGGAAACTAAGCCAACTTGGCAGCCACGATAAGCATGCCGTAACAGAAGCAATGGGCACGTAACGGACAGGCCTGCCCTTCTGCCTGCATGGCAGTGAGACGAGGGCATCACCCGTAAATATGCGACGCTTGGTCAAGGGATCAAAGACCGGGAGACCGTCGGGGGCCCGTAGAAGACCAGCGGATATTAGCAGGCAACACCCGAGGGACCCCCTCTTTACCCAGGAGGTAAAGAGGGGCCTCCCTGCACCCTGTCCACCATCGCCTCCTCTCACGGTATGGGCGGACGTCGGACTGACGGGCAGAGATGACAGAAGGACGGCCGCGCCGCTGACGACGAACAGAAGCACGCATAACCTAAGAGATTAGACACCAGGGTAGGCTTAGGATAGTTTTTTCTTTAAACCCCTCGGGGGTTTTGCCCCCTTTTCATCCGACCCCCTGTAAAAGGGCCTCCCCTTCGAGTATAAAGGGGAGGCCAGAACTCCTTCTTCTCTCTGGAACACTTCCAACACAACACTCACGTACTCCACAGGGGCTTGAGAACTCTTCTCTCCCTCGCCCGTTTGTAACCCCTAATACGAACACCAGAGCGAGCAACGCGAGCAGACCACCCCACTGAACATAGGGCAAATTGCTTGAACCAGTATACATCCTTGTGCTTGACTCGCTAACCATCAGGATCCCCACGCGCAAACAGACAAATTCACTGACCGGTGGTACGAAACACCAACAGTTTTAAACTTATAAAGTAATTAATGTTGAAACATCTGATAGGACTAAAGTTTAGGAGCGGGAACTAAACACCTTCAAAGTTGGTGGATAGAATAAACAATCTGTTGCAGTTTTTTTACCATTTAATTAAACAATTTCTTTAACTATTAAGTTTGCCATCTAGACCAAAAGATTGCAATACTTTTAGTTTGAAAAAAGTTCAAATTACTCCCCTTAAGTATAAGCAAAGTCCACATAACTCCTTAAAGTATGTTTTGGTTCAATTTACCCCCTAAACTATGGCATTTGGTTCAATTTACCCCTTAATACAATTTTTCTTTTTTCTTTCTCCACGTACAAGTGGAATTTTGAGTTCAAATTTTGTGAGATGATAATAGACATCATAACACATGTTAGAAAAATACATCGTAATTTTTTATAGATATTCTCGTATGGTAGGATATTTAATAATAAATTAATCATTGAGATACAAAGTTATGAGAAAAATAATGACAAAAAAATTATAATATATTTTTGTAACATACATTGCGGTGTCTACTACCACCCTGCAAAATTTGAAGCCAAGAATCTTATTATGTATGGAGAAACAAAAAACACAAATCGTATTAGGGGGTAATTTGAACCAAATGTCATAGTTTAGGGGGTAAACTGAACCAAAATATACTTTAGGGGGTTATGTGGACTTTGCTTATACTTGAGAGGAGTAATTTGGACTTTTTTTTCTTTTAGTTTTGGGTCGTGCTTGTGCCACACCAAAAGATCGCCTCATTCCATTTGCAAGCTAGCAACCCTCTCTTCTTTCTTTACCAGACCACGGATCAGGGCAACGGAACGGGCGTGTCTAATTTGCGCTCGCGCACGGGGAGCACCGTGCAGCCACGCTACCCGACAAAAACGGCGGGCCCCACTCGCCCCGCATGCACGCGCTCCCGCAGCGTCCTGAGCGCCTTCATGTTACGGGGCTACATCACATCCAATTTGTTTTGCAACTACGAGCCCACCATTCCAATTCGTAGACGCTCTAGGGTTCTTTCACCTCTAAGTCGATGCTCAATACAAGCCGGCACACTCTAAGAGCAACTTCAACAGACTCTATAGATCCTTTTTAATTGCTAGTTTTAGAGATTTTGATATCTTTCAACAGCCTATCTATTTGGTTATTCAAACATAGTCACTCTCTATTCTGGATTTCTCGCTACCAAAATATAGAAAAGAGAATAGCTCTCTAGAGTGCATGCAAGATATAGAAAAGCTGTTTGAAAACAGAAAGATATAGAAAACAACTTTTATGCAAATGACTCTCTAAATGATGATTTAGAGAGTGAATTTTAGAGAGTCTCTTGGAGACGCTATAAGGTGAACAGTGTTCGCGTGCCTCGTTATTTCACTTGAAAGTTTTGGAGAATACTGTACATGTCATTCTAGTTTTAAAAGGATACCGATTTGAGGACCAATATCAATGATGCCTCTCTTTCCTTGAGAGGAGAAAAAAACTCCAAATTTACTGACATTTTCCGACCCGTCCAACGGATGGCGACGTGAGTGTCTGAGTGAAAAGTCCGAGAGCGATTCTTTTTTTTTTTTAAAGTCCGAGAGCGATCGAAAGCAAAACCACCCACCAGTCCAATTCATCACGCCAGGCCACTCCGGCACTCCGCACCCCCGGTACCGGTATCACAAGAGCGGCAGCAGCTAGCAGGAAGGTGCCGCACATGAACCGCGTGCGGCGAGAGGGGTCGACCCACGCTCCATCCACAGCTTGCCATTCGCGGACGATCCAGTTGCCGGGCAAGCAGACAAAGAAGAACTTTTTGGGTGCCCGGCTCAATCAGCCTCACCTGCCAATTTCTGGGAGATGCTTCCCCCCTCCGTCGCGCTCAGCTGCTCAAGCTCAACAGCACCGCATGGCATGAGAGCACCCGTCCGCCCGATATTTTGTGGCTCAAGTCGTGGCCAAAAAAGTGGCGAGCTCCGACGAAAATGAAGGGGCGGGCGATTGCTCGCGTCGTCGTCCGGTGCGCGTCCGCTCACGCCGGCGCTGGCCGTGCGCCCGTACGCGCGACGGCGAAACTTGCTTGATTTGGCTCGTGGTGGGGGGGTGGGGGAGGGGAGCGGGATATTTTTTGGGTTGCCGCTTGGGGGCAGTCAATGGGGCCGCGACGCGCTGCGATGGCGACGTCGTCGTGTGGCAGCCGTTTGATTTCCCGCGCTGCGGTGGGCGGCGGTCTGAGCTTATCTCTTCGCAGACGCCTGATGAGCATGAGCTTATCTCACTCGTGATTTTTTAATCTGTGGACGGTAATCTCGTGTGACGGTGTGAGCGAGCTAGAAGTGGAAGGCGCAAAGGGGTCAGGCCAATCCGTGTTTCTTTCCGCAGAAGTGTGTTTCTCTTCTTTATTCCGTTCTTTGAACGGGTGAAGAATGAACTTTTTGTCGGAGATGACTTCCAAGTAGTACAGTACAGTATTGGATTGGTACAGTAGATATTCTTGCCTTGTCTACTAAAGCCGAGACGGTTTTCTTCTGGAGTGGGTAAATCTGTAATCAAGTGCAATGGTGCCGCAGATTTTACGCGACACAGCTGCTGGCGGTTGCCTTCGTCCATGCTTGGGCGTGCTGCGTCATTGCTGACACAATACTATCCTCAGATTGGCTGTCAACGAAGCATGGCGATCACCCGACTCTCGCTTATGGCCCGAGAAGAACAGACACGTTTGACTAACATGTCTAACTCCGTCGCCGCAATTCAGCAACTTGCTCGGTCAGAGACTCGTGTGCCCCTCGGCTGTGAAAACACAGACGCCAATGGTGACGTGCTGTGGCTGTGGCTGATCGGGAGCGCGCGTCAAGCCTTGCAAGTTGGCATCGAGAGATCGTTTGCCTGCCTCACAGCTCGCACGTGCTGCACCTATGGTTCGAGCGACGCGGCGGCACGGCAATGCGAGGCAGGACTGGAGGCCCCGTCAGGCGGCGAGCACCGAGCAGAGTATGGGCAGACATGATTTGTTTACCGTTTTGGCGAGCAGAGGAATAGTTTGTGAGGTGTAGAGGAGCACGTATACAAGGTCAAATGATCAACTCCAAATATAGCTCAAATTTTCATTTCTTGCTACTTGTAGGTGGTGGTCAGTTTTCCGAAGTTGCCAAAAGTAGTAACCGTTACGGTGCCAAAATTTGGTTTCGGTTGGAGACCAAGAGAAAGAAAGGGGAAAAAATTGAACTACAGCGGCCTAAGCTCTAATAGCTCCAGAGTGGCACATCGGCCACGGCGTCCTCGCAGAACGCCGCGACTGTGCACGGTGGCTCCATGAGCATCGCCTGCGCCAAGCTCGCGAAATACAAATCCGAGCTCATGTCGCCGAACACGTCCACATCGAAGGGCGAGTCCTCGGTGGCCGAAGAGGACTCCTCGCCGTCGTCGCTGCTGCCGTCGTCATTCGCGACGGAGGAGGACGGCGTCGACGACGTGGCCGAGCGCGCGTCGTCCTCCGACTCCGGGAGCGCCTCGCGGCGCATGAAGTCCTCCACGGCCTCGGCGACGGCGTGGCGCACCTCGGCGAGGCTGGCGTATGAGGCCGGCACGGTGAGGAGCCATGCCGAGTCGGCGAAGTTGAGGCAGGCGCCGGCGCCGGCGATGGCGAGCATGGCGGCGTCGTGCGCGCGCGCGGCCCCCTCCGCGGTGTCGAAGGTGCCGAGCCAGAGCCGGCAGCCGCGCCGGCCCGGCACGCGCACCTCGCACACCCACCGGCCGGCGTTGCCGCGGCGCCGGACGCCGCGGAACACGGGGTGACGCGTCTCCCGGAACTTGGTGCGCCCCGCCGGCTTCTTCGGCGGCGAAGTCCACACCGTCTGGTGCTCGGAAGAGGTAGAGGCCGAGGTCGAAGAAGCCCAGCTCAACGGCGAGCTCGACTCGGCGCTCATCTCTTTCTTGATCGGACACATCTTTGTCAGTTGTTCTGAATTGCCTGTCGAGCGATTGCTTAGCTCTGGAGTGCCTTTGCTGCTGCTGCTTGAGCTGTGTTGGAGCGGTTTTGAGATGGGAATGGCGGATTTGCGGGTGCATATTTATAGGTGGCGGGTGGCTGGGCGGGGATGCAGGGCAGGGGATAAAACGCGGGGAAGACCAGTGGGCGAGCAGAGCGCACAGCTGGAGAAAGAAAAGATCAGAACGGGGGGACGCATCTGGGTCTGGGTAAGGCCGAGGACGAGGACGCAACTTGCAAGCAGCAGACAACAGTGGGGACTTCTTCGAGAGTGACCTGATATTTTCGTTATTTCACCCTTTATTTATTGTGGGGGCAGTACACTACGGAGTAGGTCACTAGCACGACCACGAGACTGCTTTTTGATTCCGTTAACGGTTTCCGTCTCCCGTCGTGCAGCTACTTCTGGACTTGTCAAATGCCACTCTTCTCGTTCCTTTTTTTTCCCAAGTAAATAACTCACACTTGTTTGCCGATTAAGGAAAACAAAATTCTGCAGTTTTCAGCTTCGATTTGTTGTGCAGTGTCGGTGGGAATTTGTGCTATGGTGGTTTTTTTTTTTTTTTGCGAGGATCTTTAATTGTCGGTGAAGAATACGGAGTACAATCCAAGAAAAGCTGATATTTGTCCTCATCCTCTGATGTAAAATCTTTACTGTATTTCTCAACATGGAATTTCAATTATTTTAATCCCTCATTTGGATAAGCAACGCATATTATCATATCAAAAAGAAAAGGCTAAAGAACACTTAGTCAAAACACGTGCATTCTTTTAGTATATGAAAATTGTATCAATAATTCACATTTGACTTACCTCCTAATAGAAGTTGATATCAATTGTACATAAGGACGAAGCCAGAAAAAAATTTAGTAGAGGTTGAACAAAAGCACCAGTTGCACTTTGGCCTTCTATTTTGTTAAATTGCTAGCCCAATAAACTTTAGTCACTCGTAGTGTACACATTTTGGCTGGAACTAAGGGGGCTTCTTTGACACGAGAGTTGTACGCGGGGGGCGTTGGGGGTTCGAGCCCCCTCAGGCCTCAGCCCCACCACTGCCCCGTGCATGATTGTTCAAATGACTAGGAAACCAACATATACTTTTAGAGTTTTTTTAGCAATTCTTAATATGTCTTATACAAATAGCTAGGGGCTACCAAACTGGATGGAGAGAATCTTTAACTTAGGTGAGATACATATAAATGAGCTATAAGTATCTTGACGGGTAGTTAGCACAGTAGGTGTTGTAATTGGGGATAAAAATGTGTAAACAAATATTTGCTACGACTAGATTGAAATCCAGGCCGCTTTAATTGTTAGTGTTTATCCCCGATAATCCTTCAAGTGGTATACTTTGGAGCTATATTGGTTCAGAGGGACGACATACCTTAAGGTCGATGGTAAAACAGATGCAAAGTTTATACAGCTTCAAGCCGCCAATAGCATAATACCGTAAACTCTTTGTATTGTTTGATATTGCTATTGTTGTACGAAATATGAATCGCGTTTTGAAGGAGGTCCTTACCACCTAATCAGTTGTGGGAAACAAGATATATTCTGATTACATTTGTATTAAATCACTTATTAAGTTATATCTTAATATTTGAGTGGCTTGCCACACACGCCAACCTACAACATATACTGCCCGTTTTGTATGGCTAGGCCGCGCTCTCTCCTTAGGCAACCAAATTAGCTCATTTTAGGGAGAAAGCAAACACGCCTTACCATTTAATTAACCTAGCCTAACGACATAGAGGATGGTGGGATGGGAGCATCCTCTGTATAGTTGTTTTTAAAAGATAGTTCTCTCAAGTTTGCTAAATGAGTCTGGCGTTCGATATCGATAGAGTCGTAAATCAAGATGCTATGAATGGATAAAATACTTTTTAGTTTTTTTTCTGTTAAGTAAGTTAAATCATAGCAATTTTTGCTTGGTCCTCTCCGTTTTTCGAGAGGTTATTGGTTCCGCTACTCGCGGCTGTGACGAAGATTGGAAAATGGACGGTAACGAACTTAAAAGTGGGGGCCTTCAAGGCTTCTATTATGCGGTTAAAATAATTTCTAAAGCATCAAAATTTATTGAAAAAGTCCGTTGATTTTGACTTATTCTGGGCTGATTCAATATTGTTCCTGAATGAGAAAAATCTGCTGACTGAGCTGATAAGTGAAGGGAACAGGCCGCTGGCGACCCATGAAGCGATGGTGACGTGAGCCCCCTGATACGGAAACCAGCCACCAATCCACCTTTACCCTGGTATCACAAAAAGATGAAGCGGGGCGGCAGCAGCAGCCGGGAAGCTCCCGCACCTGAACCGCGTGCGACGAGTGCGTCGCCGCCGTCCCGATCCGGGCTGCCAGTTGCCACTTCTGCCCAAACGATACGGGCCAGTTGCGGGGCTTGCGAGCGGCTGACCGAGTTCCCGGGCCAGGGGACAAACAAAGCACAACTTTTATGTGCGCCCGCCGGCTCGGTCGTCGAACAGTGAGCGCCACGCTTCCCCCCAACTTGTGGGAGGCGCCTCCGCGTCGCCCCGCGCCGTCGCAACTATGGTGGCGACCGCCGCACACCCAGCTCACTGCTCACCCATGCGCCCATCCCGTCGTCGCTCGCGTCACGAGCCGAAGAAGTCACGGCCGGCCTTCAAAGCGAAAAGGCGGCCCGGTGACGCGACGGCCAGCTGAGCCCAGCTGTGGCCTGTGTTGCTCGCTGTCGCTGGGTCCCCCGCTCGTGGTCAAAAGGGAAAGCGGGATTATTTTAGTCCAGTGGTTGCCGCTTGAGGGCAGCAGGGGGCGGCGTGCGCGGCCGCGGGGGCGCAGCGCAGCAGCGACGGCGACGTCGCGGGCGCTGCGTTTATCCATACCCGCGCCGTGCCCACGCGCTTCTCGCATCGGCAGAGCCTGTGGATAACCGTAGGAATCGCGTGGTCAGTTCCAGCTGCTGCTGCTGATGACGGTCCTGGACGGCTGGATTGGAATGATTCTTAGCATCTCTAGTCTCGCCCGTGGTTTCTTAATCAGTTAATCTGCGGGGTGCCGAACTGCAGACCCCGGCTGCTGAAAGGCACGAAGGGTGCGGCATCATTGCACAGGAAAAGGTTTCTTTTTACTTGGGCTCTTAGAATGGCCGTGTGTGTGTGATTGATTGATTGATATTTTCCCTGATCAGGGGGTTGCTGATACAGACCAGACCACTGCCGAAGCAACGTGCGGTACTGAAAGTGAACACAGCACGGAACGCGACAGGAGGGGGGGAAAAACCAACAGACGCACAAAAGCTGTGATTAGAGGTGCTACAGCTGTGCCGATCGGCTCTCTGATTGCTATGCTGTGATTTTTGGCAAGCCTTCATGTCACTGTCACGCTGGATACTGACCGGGCGTGGGAATGAACAATGGGCGGTTTCAGGAAACATTTCTTTCAGAGAACAGAACACAGCGGGCGTTCATTTATGCGTACTGAAATTTACGGTTTTTCATTCATTTTTGCGTCATATTCCCTATGCAGGTATCACTGTCAACTGTATGCGGGACTAGTAGCATTAGTGCTGACATAGGATCTGTCAACGAAGAATGGGCAAGGTCGCCCCCTGTTTCCATTGAATAGGCAGGCGGCATCTCACGTGACCTTCGCCTTTGGCTGTGGCCTGTTGGCCATAGAAAAGATACGTTATTTTGTGGCTTTGAGTAAACAAAGCCTGGCAAGTCAACGAGTGTAGTATGTGAGGGTCAACCATTAACATAGTAAGCGTTAAATTTGACTATATATTTTTTGCCAGTTTTAGAAAGTCAGATGGGGCTGCTCTGTGTTTCTCAACATGCTCTGTTTCATTGCCAAATGAAGTAACTACAGTCTACAGACAACAGAAACTAAGCACAGTGGCATCAGTTCTAGACTTCTAGTAGCTCCAGAGCGGCACATCGACGATGCTGGCGTCGCCGAACTCCATGACCGCGGACGGCGGCTCCATGAGCATTCCCTGAGCCAAGCTCGCGTAGTACAAGTCCCAGCTCATGTCGTTGAACACGTCGAACTCGAACGCCGAGACCCCGGCAGCCGCAGATGAGTCGGAGGACTCCTCGCCGTCGGCGTTGCTGCCGTCGTCGCTGGCGGGGGACGACGGCGTCGAGGACGTGGCCGAGAGCGCGTCGTCCTCCTCCGGGACAGCCTCGCGGCGCAGGAAGTCCTCCACGGCCTCGGCGACCGCGTGGCGGACCTCGGCGAGGCTGGCGTACGAGGCCGGCACGGCGAGCAGCCACGCGGAGTCGGCGAAGTTGAGGCACGCGCCCGCGCCGGCGATGGCGAGCATGGCGGCGTCGTGCGCGCGCGCCGCGGCCTCCGCGGTGTCGAACGTGCCGAGCCAGAGCCTGCAGCCGCGGCGGCCCGGCACGCGCACCTCGCACACCCACCGGCCGGCGTTGCCGCGGCGACGGACTCCGCGGAACACGGGGTGCCGCGTCTCCCGGAACTTGGTCCGCCCCGCCGGCTTCTTGGGCGGCGACGTCCACACCGTCTGATAGTGCTCCGACGAGGTCGAGGCCGACGGCGAGGCGGACTCGGCGCTCATCTCCTTCTTGATTTGGCACATCTTGTTCTGATTGCTTGAGCCTGGGAATCTGGGATGTTGTGGCTGCCTTTGGTCCCGCTCGGCGCTCGAGTTGTGTTGGAGTGGTATTTGCTGTGGGAATGGCGGATTTGAGGTCGCATATTTATAGGTGGTGGCTGGAGGCCTGGATGGCGGAGCAGAGCAGACAGCAGAGTAGAAAACGCGGGAGGGGAAGCAACCAGTGGCTCTGTACACCCAGCTGGAGAAGAAAGCAAAGGCCAAAGGGGGCTGCATCTGGGTAAGGTTGCCAGGTCCGGGATGCAAGTTGCAGCTTGCAAGTAGGCAACCGGGCGACTTCGAGAGTGACCTGATACTTTTCTTCTTTATTATTGTTGTAGACTGCTTTTGCTTCCGTTATCGGTTTCCGTCTCTGTTACCTTCAGCTGTTTTTGGCCTTAACAAATGGAGTACTCAATATAACAAATGGAGTACTCAATATATTTTCTTTTCTTCTTATAGGAAAAAGAACGCCTCTTTGTTTGGTGATAGGAAAACGAAATGGCCGCAGTTTGCAAGTTCGAGTTTCAGTGGTGCAAAGGCTGTTAGCGGTCAGCGATCAAAGAAAAGCCGGCGTTTTGCAGAAAATGATGGAACCTACATTTCTCACAAAGGAATTGAAATTCGCGGGAAAAAAAGGGGTAAGGAATTGGAAGAGTATGCTGCTAGTGGCATTTGATGTATCCTGACATTTCTCTTTTTGCGTGGAATTTGATGTATCCTGACATTTCTCTTTTTGCGTGGAATTTGATGTATCCTCCTTGCAATAGCGGTATCCCTACTTTTTAGCGCACGAGCATGGCGTCCAAACTTGTGGCCGTCAAAAATAATTTCCCTTTCTCTTAATCTAAAAACAGTATTCCTTTCAACTTGAAAAATTGAGCTCTGAACTTCATACTCCAAATCCAAACCTCTACTATTATGTTATGAGACCCGCGTAAACATTATGTGAAATTCCCCTTTTAAGCAAGTGGGAGCTAAGGAAAACGTGGCTGCATACTAGGAGGAGGAAAATTGACCACACAAATTGGCAATAGGCAAACTCCTATAAATTCCATGACTCGATCAACTCACGAGGGGAAGGAGAAGTCTGCATTGACGCTGGAGTAACTGCTAAAAAAAATCCACTGGACGCCTCGCGACCCCCGAGAGTGACAGTGACCCATCCACCTGACGGCGACACGAGCAGGCGACCGAGGCGCGAAACCAAGACCACCCACACCAAATCCAGCATCAGGTAGGCAAAACCAACCAACCCCCGGTATCACAAATTGCTGCCGGGAAGAAGCTCCCCGCACCTGGACCGCGTGCGGCGAATGCGTCCCGCCACCGGAATCCCCCCGAATCCCTGGCGGATAGGATAGGCGGGATACCACTTGAGAATGCGGACAAGAGTCTACTTTTTGGGGGCGTTCGGATCAATCAATCCCCGCGCTTTCCCCCTGCCGCTGGCGTCGCGCTCGGCTCGTGACCCCCAATAGGCGCCAATCAATCGCTCATCGTCCTTCCCATCCGTCCGTGTCCATCAACGCGAAAGGGCCATCTCTCTCGCGTCGTCCGGTGCGCGTCCGCTCACAGCCGCGAATCCACGATGGCCATGCCCGTGCGCTGATGATGCTCTCCGCTGCTCCTGCGGCCTGCCTTGCCGTTTGAGGGTGAGGCGTAGCAGCAGCGGCGACGGCGACGGTCGCGAGGCGGGCGGTGAGGGTTTGCGTCCGCCGCGGCAGCGACGTGAAACGCGCGGTCTGAGCTTATCCGTCCGCTTTCGGCCGTGGTAATCTCGTCTCATGGTCATGGGGGACTTGTGGTTGTGGGCCCGCTTTTTGTGTGGTGGTGGTCTGCATGATTAAAAAAAATAATACGGAGTAGCCCCCCAATTGCTCATCTGCCTGATAAATATCAGAATCACGAAATGTCTTTTCCCTTCATCTTGCATCCTCTGTGGGCACCTCCTCCCCCGGAGCTCCATTTACCTTTTCTTTTGTTTTTTTTCCTGGCCTTTTCCCCCATTCGTAACATGCTCTATCACGGATAACACGTTCTAATGCCCCTGGAATATCGCTGCAAAAAAAATAAAAAATGGTGTAGCACTGATGCCGGAACCGCGACAGCAATAATCACCGGCTCACCGCATGCGCAAGCTGTGACGACAGATGTTACAACTGCTGATCTCCAGTACGGAGTAGAAATCACGAAAGAGAAGTCCATGGTCGTGCTCGTGTCGCCGTACTAGGAATCTACATTTATCCACGTGTGCTGACACCAGAGAATACGCAGTCCTGTTGTCGCCGAGTTTACTCCGTCAAAAGCTGACGTGCCATTGCCACTTCTGCGTGGCATACGAATGTGCTGACATATGACTGTTCAGATGGCTGTCAACGAAGCATGGGGAAGCAAGCCGCGGGGTCGTCCACTGCATCAACTGAACAGGCATGCGGCTTCTCACTTGACCCTCGCTAACTATGGCCAATAGGAAAACGCACACCTTTGACTACTGAGGCGATTCAAGGCCACTGAGGCGCTGACTTTTAGCTGGTTGCCTCCTCGGTGTGGCTGGAAAGTGTAACGTAGGATGTGGATGTCAGCGGTGAAGCCGGTGATGACCATATATGTATCGTCAATCGTCATACCTTGAACCTGTTGTATGAGTCAATAAACGTCGCCTTCTGTCCTTCTGATAATTGATTCCTAGAACTACTGTTTTAGTGATTAGTTAGCCATGCCAACTGATGATTGTCAACGTGAAGGCTGAGGTTGTATGTGACTATATGTGTGCATTGAGCCGTAGACATATTCAAGGTCAACCACTATCATAAGCTCTAAATTCAAGACTTTTAAGTGAAGACAATTCGGGGTCAACTACTATGTATCAAAACAAAATAATCCTACTAACATAGGAGTACGCTCTAAATTAGAAGAATTTTAAGCGAAGACATGCTCAGGGTCAACTACTATCATAAGCTATAAAACTAAATATATTTAATTGTAGAAAGGTTCAGAGTCAACTAATATCAAAAGCTCTAGAGATTGAATGTTGAAGAATTTTATGTGCAGGCTGTATGTGAGGCGCAGGCAAGATCAGCTCAAACATTATCATAAGAGATGTAGGTTTTCTGATTCCTTCATGCCAGTAGTTTAGAAAGTCAATACGCGCGCTCTGTTTCCAACTCGCTATGTCTAATTATCAGAAGTACTCGTAGTAACCAACCGTTACAAGTACAAAATTTTGGCATCGGACGCCAAGAGACAAACATTTTAAAAAATGACATATTTCTAGTAGTTCCAGAGTGGCACTTCGGCGACGGTGCCGTCGTCGCAGAACGAGGTGACCGCGGACGGTGGCTCCATGAGCATCCCCTGCGCCAAGCTCGCGTCGTAGTACAAGTACCAGGTCATGTCATTGAACACGTCGAGATCGAACGGCGAGTCCTCGGTGGCGAGAGAGGACTCCTCGCAGCCGGTGGTGCTTCCATCGTCGTTGGGCGTCGAGGAAGTGACCCAGAGCGCGTCCTCCTCGACGAGCGCCTCCACGGCCTCGGCGACCGCGCGGCGCACGTCGGCGAGGCTGCCGTACGTGGCCGGCACGTCGAGCAGCCACGCCGAGTCCGCGAAGTTGAGGCAGGCGCCGGCGCCGGCGATGGCGAGCATGGCGGCGTCGTGCGCGCGCGCCGCGGCCTCGGCGGCGTCGAACGTGCCAAGCCAGAGCCTGGACCCGCGCCGCCCCGGCAGGCCGGTACGCGCACCTCGCACACCCACCGCCCGGCGTTGCCCCGGCGCGGCGCCGCACGCCGCGGAACACGGGGTGTCGCGTCTCCCGGAACTTGGTCCGCCCCGCGGGCCGCTTCGGCGGCGACGTGCACACCGTCTGTTTCTGGTGCTCCGGCGGCGTGGTCGAAGCAGAGGAGCACGGCGAGCAGGAATCTCCCGTCATCTCCTTCTTGATCAGACACATCTTGATTAGCTCTCGAGTCTCGGGTCCTTGAGCCTCGGATTGGTTTAGTCTCGTTGGCGCTAGCTGGTCGACTCGCGTGTCTACAGTGGATTTGGGGGTGTGAAATGGTGGATTTGCACGCGCATATTTATAGGTGCTGGCTGGATCTGGATGGATCAGACAGAGACACAGAGGGCAAAGCGCGGGTGGAGAAGAAAGCAGAGGGAAGGGGGATGCATCTGGGTAAGGCCAGGGAATGCAACTTGCAGGGCAACTGGGCAACAGTTGGGGCTTCGACAGTGACTTTGATCATGGTGGAGTACTTGCTCGTAGCCAAATTTTCCCCCTCCCGCTATCGATTTTGGCCGTTTCGTGAAATTTTTTTCGAGTGGCGAATGCGTCGTCGTCCGTCCCATCGCGATGCCCACTCGCGCCACACTTCTGTCTTCAACTTGCGCCGGGTTCCTCCCGGACAAGCGGACAAAACCCTACTTTTTGGGTGTCCGGATCAATCAATTACTCCGTACTGCTATCATCAATGATCAATCCCCCTCGCTTGCCCAACTTGTGGGAGGTTCCCCCCTCCGTCCGGCGTCGCGCTCGTCTCCGTCGCGTGGCGTGGCATCAATGCGAAAAGGCGATCCCTTGTCTCGTCGTCCGGTGCGCGTCCGGCGTCCGCCGCTCACTTCCGCCCGTGCGCCCCGTACGCACCGCGCGGCCAATCGATCGATCTCGATCCGATCCTCTGCTGCCCGCGCGACTTCGCTCGCTCGTGGTGGGGGCGCGGGGGGTATTCTAGTCCAGTTGCCTTTTGGGGGGCGGTCAAGAGGGCGCTCAGTGCGCCGTCGATGGCGACGTCGAGAGTTCGCGTCCGCCGCAGCGGCGACGCGAACGGGCGAGCGGAGCTTATCCGTCTGCCTCCGTTTACACGCGCTTTTGTCATCGGTGATCGGCGGTGCTTATCTTTTTTCTCTTTGATTTTTTAGTCTGATTGCTTGATTAGACTATGGCCATGTTTAGTTCGTGAAAACTTTTCGTGAAAAGATTTCGGGTTTCGATTTTACCAATTTAGGATTAGTAAATGTAGACGAAAAAGGTGGAAAGTTATATGGATAGGTTGGAAATCTCGAGACGAATCTAACGATGGTAATTAGAGGGTAATTAATCCATAATTAGCAGATGGTTACTGTAGCATTACTATTGCAAATCATGGATTAAGTAGGCTCATTAGATTCGTCTCGCGATTTACAGCCCATCCATATAACTTTTCACCTTTTTCGTCTACATTTAATACTTCATGCATCTAAGATTCTCCTTTGATGTGATGGGTGAAAAAATTTCGGGTGGGAACTAAACAAGCCTATGGAAGCCGTTTCAAAGCTGTGGAATCCCGGTCAGGCCCAGTTGCTGCTGCTGACGGTCCTGGGTGACGGGAAGCAAGAATACTTTGCGTGTAATCTGACCCCTGATTTTTTTACGCTGCCGGTGCTAATCTGGTGTGAGCCAGCTGCAAGTGGAAGGCACAAGGGGGAGGTATCCGCATTAAGCAACCTGTATTTCTTTAAGCAAAGCCTTTTTCTTTATTCGGTTCTTTGAACCCAAAGGTTACTAAACATTGTACTGGACCTCCAATACTGTTGGCTAGTAGTACAAGATTTTTAAACTTTCCAATTGGTATGTGATTGGCAAACACCAGAATTTTAATCACACTAATTGTGCCGTGTTCCCATCCTTTTTGTTTCATCTCTACATCCTCTGTGGGCACCAGCTGAGCTCCAAATCACCTACCTTTTCCAATTTGAACAGTAGGTACTACTACGGAGTATAAGCAAACAACACGTTCTGATGCCCTGTAGTATCACTGCAAAAACGTGCACTTCAGAGTTGGGAACTGTGACAGAAACGATCACAGCAAGCAGCCAAGCACGAGCTGTGATCAGAGATGTTACAGCTGTGTGCCTGTGTTTGATCGGCTTTGTGATTTCTATACTGCCTGCCAATCGAGCGAACTTTGGTGGTGTCATTCTCACGCCACACATCAACTGCGCACAAACAATGAACTGGAGGTCATTTCAGGAAAGCGACGTTTTCTATGTATGATTGATCCCCCTTTCCTTGTCAGAAAACTGAGGAGATTTCTTGTTTTTCCTCCGGAGGAAATTCAGTACGGAGGAGATTAGTACTCTCAAAAGAAATGTTCACGGTTAACATTTCTTATGCATATTGCAGCCTTCAAGTATGCTCTATCAAGCGTCAACAGTTGACGTGCCGTTGCCGTTTGTGTGTGGCATCAGCGCTGACATGAGTGTTCAGATTGACTGTATGTCAAGAGTCAAAGAATCCTGGCCAGGCAAAGCTGAGGTTGCCCCCTGTATCGGTTGAACAGGCAGGGGGATTTTCACACTTGACCCTCGCTTATGGCCTCAGGAAAACGCAAGCCTTGGAGGCTTTGACCAAACAGTTCTATATAAAAAAATCCAGGCGCTGACTAGCTCCTTGCCTCTTGCAGTCAGGATATTCTCCATTCTTCAAAATATATAAAAAGGACAAAATTTTCAAGGTCAGGTTTGTTTTATGCCTCAAGGTCGCACCTTGCATCGAACGATCGCCTGCCTCTCGCACTTGCTGGTTTGACGACTGCGGCGGCACGGCAATGGGTGACTTGAACGAGGGATGAATTGTCATGCATACCGTTAACGGTTACCTTTGCCTACTTCAGGACCGACCACTATTTTAAGCGCGAAAATTGACGATTTTAAGGTTAAGACCCCTGCGAGGCGTTGAGAAGTTCAGAGTCAACCACTACCATAAGCTCTAAATTCGAATATAATTCTTTTTTGCTAGATTTGGAAAATCAATGGGCATGCTCTGTTTTCCCAAAATTGCTCTGTCTCATTACCAAAAGCAGTAACCTTTACAATACCCAAAACTTGGCATCAGACGCAAAAGGGGAAGAAGAAGAACGGGCATAAAATGATGCAGTCTTAGTCCTAGTAGCTCCAGAGGGGCACGTCGGCGACGGCGTCATCGCAGAACGAGGTGACCGTGGACGGTGGCTCCATGAGCATCGCCTGCGCCAAGCTCGCGTAGTACAAGTCCCAGCTCATGTCACCGAACACGTCCAGCTCGAACGGCGAGTCCTCGGTGGCCGAAGAGGATTCGTCGGCGTCCTCGTCGTTGGCGGGAGAGGACGGCGTCGAGGACGTGGCCGAGCGCGCGTCCTCCTCCGACTCCGGGAGCGCCTCGCGGCGCATGAAGTCCTCCACGGCCTCGGCGACGGCGTGGCGCACCTCGGCGAGGCTGGCGTATGAGGCCGGCACGGTGAGGAGCCATGCCGAGTCGGCGAAGTTGAGGCAGGCGCCGGCGCCGGCGATGGCGAGCATGGCGGCGTCGTGCGCGCGCGCCGCGGCCTCGGCGGTGTCGAACGTGCCGAGCCAGAGCCTGCAGCCGCGCCTCCCCGGCACGCGCACCTCGCAGACCCACCGCCCGGCGTTGCCGCGGCGCCGGACGCCGCGGAACACGGGGTGCCGCGTCTCCCTGAACTTGGTGCGCCCCGCCGGCCGCTTCGGCGGGGACGTCCACACCGTCTGGTGGTGCTCGTGCTCCAGCGAGGTGGAGGCCGTCGGCGAGGTGCTGCACGGCGAGCCGGACTCGGCGGTCATCTCCTTCTTGATCTGGCACATCTTCGTCTGATCAATTCTCGATTGCTTCGCCTCAAGGTGTTGATCTGCGCCGCTGCTGCTGCTTGGATTGTGTCTCGAGTGGTTTTGGGATGGGAATGGTGGTTTTGCGGGCGCATATTTATAGGTGCTGGCTGGCTCTGACTGTAGCAGAGTACAAAGCGCGGGAAGAAAAGCAGAGCCGGAGAAAGAGAGCGAAGGGCGATGAATCTGGCCAAGGTCGGGGGAAGCAACTTGCAACCAGGCAACAGGGTGGCCCTGAGAGTGACCTGATCTCCTTTTTAATGGCAACTTGCAAGACTGCTTTTGCTTCCGCTGCCGGTCTCTGTCTCCGGTTACCAGCAGCTGTTTGTAGCCTTTGTCAAATGTCATCTCTGGTTTAGCTAGGTTGCTGATAAGGTAAATAAATGTTCTTTTGACGCAGTAGTGAATCTTTTTCTCTTAAAAAAAGTACTAATGAATTTGTTGCAGCTTGCAATTTTGGTTGTTGATACAATCATGGCAGGAACTGCTGTTGTCTGGGGCTGAGAGTTTTTCCAAGATGAGATGGCCAGTCGTCAGCGCATCAAATTGTTAATCTCAATTACATGAGATTTAACCACCTGGGGGAGAAAAAGGTCGAATCTTTGTTGCTCGGAAATGGAAACGGGATTCTGGTGCTAGTCACATTCAGCATCTCTACAATTGGACTACCTTTTGCTTTTGGGACAAGATACAAGTGAAACCTTATAAAAAAAGGTGAGCCAACAATGATTTTCTCATGCTTTTAACTTACACTTTGTAAGTTTACTTTTGATTTCAAGATTTGAATCGTTGGACCTAGATTTTAATATTTTATCTTCTTATCAGGGCGTTTAAATGTTTGCCCTTGGAATTGTTGAAAAAAAAATCAGTCCAATGAGATCTCTATTGGTCCCTTTTTCTTCAGAAGGCTGATTCAGAACATATCATTGCTGCCAGCCAGGCGGTGGTAATCACTAATCACTTGGTCGTCGATCAAATAACGGAAGGAAGTCTTTGATGACACCAACTCTCTAAATTCTTTTTTTGAAAGGTAAAGTCTCCAAATTCCAGTAGATGCCTCGCGACCCATCGAGGCCGATGTCATACTGAAGACGCAAAACCAGGACCGAGTCTTCACTCCAGAATCCACCATCATCCCAGGCACAACACAAGCAGGCAAAACCCCCCCGGTATCAGAAAAGCGGGTAGAGTGCTAGAGCAGCCGGGAAGCTGCCGTTCCCACTTGCGGCAGGCTCCTGTTATCCTGTCACTCCCTCACTCATCCCACTTGCTCGCAACAGGACAAAAAACAACTTTTTTGCGGCGCCCTGCTCCATCAATTCCCCCTGCCCAAGTTGCCGGAGCCCGGAGGTGCTTCCCCTAAGAAGGAAATGTGGAAATGGAATCCGAATTATCCGATATCCGTATCCGATAAAACGTAAATATGGATATCCGTATTCGTATTCGAATTCAAATATGGTAATAAAATGGATACATCCGAATTCGTTTTCGTTGAATTTCTCTATCCGATTCCACATTCGTATTCGGCAATATCTGGCAGTATCCGTATTCGACCATACGAAACTGTTAGTTATTTCTATAACTAATGACAAATGATGTCCATTTAAATATTAATAATGGTAGTGTATAATTAAAAAAGTTATCTCCATTACTAATGATTATGATATTGATTTTAATATAAAAAATATTGCATCCACAAATAAAATATGTATTTATTAATAGTTTTATTATTTATTATATGATTAATTATTAAAATAATTATGAATGAATGTGATATTATTAATGAGTGATCTTTGTTTAGACTTGTTATGTACTCATACTTTAGTCTTTACTTTTATATAATAATTTTATAATATAAACTATTAATAAAGAAAATAAGTAAATATTGTTTTCCAACCGGTGTAAATATCCGATGCGTATTCGAATTCGAGACATCCGTTTTGTATTCGTATTCGAGAACATTCGAATCCGTATTCGTATTCGAGTTTAAATGTGGTAAAAGGTGATATCCGAATCCGATTCCATGCGAATCCGATCCGTTTCCATCCATCCCCCTCCCCTCGCCGGGCCGCCGTCGCCCCCAATCACCCACCCATCCGTCGCATCCCTCCAGAAAGTCGCGGCGTTTAATAATACGGGAAAGGCGATGGCTCTCGTCGTCCCGAGCGCGTGCGCCCGTGGGCGCGGGGCGACGGGGACCCCCCGCGCACGCGAGGCCATCAGCCAAGGCCCAAGAGGCAAGAGCCACCCGAACCCAGCTGTGCCCCCTCTGCTGCTTGTTTGCTTGCTTCCGCGGTTGGTTGGTGCTGTTCAGCTTGTGGTGGGGAGCGCAGTATGGGAGCGACGGCGACGTCGCGTGCGCACGCACAATCCAGGCGGCCGGTCTGGGCATATCCGTCTACACGGAGCCTTTGGAACCACCGGGAGGACGGCTCGATTAACCTAAAAATATCGGCAAGGGGTAAAGCCGGTCGAGGTTGGGCTTCTCCGGTTCTGGTCAGGTGCGGCTGATGCTGACGGTCCTGGAAGATGGGGACGGATGCTTAGCATCTAAACCATGCGTGCGATTTTTTTTAAAAAAAAGGACGGATTGGATGCGCTAACCCTGATCTGATCTCGTGGGAACCAGCTGCAAGTGGGAAGGAAGTACCCAGGGGGGAGGTATCTTAGTACTGACCCGTATTTCTTTATTTCTTTTCGGCTAAAGTATTGTTCTTTGCTGGGGTTCTTTGAACGATCGGATGCGCTTTCGGTCCGGCTTGGTTTGTTTAATCACGGGTTAATCATAGGTACTAGGAGCGGTCTTGTCTTGTCTGCTAAAGCACACCGGTTTTTCTCTGGCTGCTGGTATCATTAATTGTCAGTTTGCCACACTGCGCAGCACCTGCAGAAAAAAACGAACCTTATGCAGATATCATTCATCCCCTCCTTTCACAAAAGAACCCCGGGGGGAATTTCAGCTGGTAATTTAGCATTAATGCAAGCAAAAATATGGCACCAGAAAAATTACTAACTGCCAACGGAACGGTAAGTTCTCAGAGCATCTCCAAGAGTGCCCAATAACTACTCTCAATAATCAGTTTTGGAAACAAACGTGGAAAACAACCCTCCAGCAGTGCCCAATCTCAGTTCCAATTTTTTTGACATGCCCAATATTGATGCTATCCGGTGCCAAATTTTCACCTCTCCTTGGCACTCCCAATCCATGATGTATTTCCTTTTTTTTTCTCACGTTGTTGTTCTTTTTCATGGAAAAATCGTCCTGACGTCCCCATTTTTTCTCCGTGAAAATTTTTTCCATCTAGCGATAAGTATATAGGGTGGACCCACAAAAGATATGTGGCAGCAACTAACTTTTTGGGACTGGTTTTCGGGAATTGTTGGAGAAGGAGAGATTTTTAGCTCCCAATACTTTTTAGCATGGTTCCAAAACTAGAATTTTCGGTGCATATTTTTTGGGCACTCTTGGAGATGCTCTCACCTTGCTCTCAAAAACCGGCATGCATGTTCATGATTGCGTCATTGCACCATGCATGCACCAATCATGGTGTATCACCAAGTGGGCTGACGCTTCCGATCAACTTGGCACGTTTCATATACAACTGTTTCCCTCACGTTTACTCGGTCAATAGCGGACCTGCCGTTGGCATTTCTACGTAGCATCATGATGACATACGAGTAGTGTTCAGACTTCAGACTGTCAACGACGCAAACCAGGCATGCTCGCGGTCGCGCCCCCTGTTTAGATTGAACGAGAGAGCATGTCGCTTCTGGTATGTTGACTCTCACTTGTGGCCTTATACTCACGCGCGTAATACACCTTTCGCTGAACTCAGCCTCGCAACTTGCAATTCAACGCCTAAATTAAACATCTGCCTCCTCTGAAAAGTCAGAATTTTCTCGGTCAGACTTCGTTTCTTCGCCTCCCTGGGTGTTTCAGGAGAGAAGAAGCGCATGCTCTCCGTAGGATGCAGATGTCAACGGCGGTGACTTCTTGAGATGTCAACGGCGGTGATGGTTGACTGGCACAGAGCATGCGTCAGTTCCTACGTCGACGTCGAGTGATCACCTTACGAGAGCATTGCGGCGCGGCCATATGTGACGAACCCACTGTGAGATCATCGTCGTGTGAGAGGATAACGCGCCACGATCCATCGAGCTGACGGACCCCCCAAGTTTGAAAATTTCATGGGCTGGAACTTGTCGGATCGAGCACAAAGCCCAACAATCTAGCTGGGCTGGGCCGCAACCGCACTACTTCGTCTGCCCTCGAACCTGTCTCCTCTCCGCACCAAGTCAAATATTCATTTCCTGCCCCGGCCTGGAACCCTCCGCGATCGGCGACATTCCCAAGGTCATCTGCGCCGAGGACGACCTCGTCCTGCTCCGCGTCGCCATCTGCCCCCGTGGCGACCACCGGGACGCCAAGAATATCCGCTACTTCGTCTACCAGGCCGGCGGCGCCGAGAACAAGCCGCCGCCGCCGTCGCTGAAGCGTGTCCGGACGCCCCCCCGACTTCATGTTCTTCGACACAGAGGTCACCATGCTGCGCTGCCGCGGCCAGGACGCGTTCTTCCTCGCCGTGCTGCACAGGGCGTTCATCGATTGGAAGTACGCCGACAAGCAGTTTGATCTCCACCTGTACAACTCTAAGACAGGGAGCTGGAGCACCAAGTTGATGCGTGTTGATTCGCCACCAGATTTCAATTACTTCTCTCTGAACAAGGTGATCAGCATTGGGGGGGAGTTTGGTTCAGTGGGCTGGGTCGACCTCTCGAGGGGGATCCTCGTATGTGACCTTCTCTTGGACAACCACAGCCTTCGCTACATCCCACTACCGTCGCCGCTGGGGCGTAAGCCGCTGAAGGGAAATCCGATGTATTTTCGGAACATCATTGTCCTCCAAGGTTACATCAAGTTCTTTGAGTTGGACAAACACTCCAGGCCGTGTTCAGACGCTGAATGCACCGGCATGGTCTCTGTAGGTTGGGTAGCTCAAACAAAGAAAATGAAAAGTTCAAATATCGGCTCTGGGAACAGCAACTGGGAGGAGGACTCCACTATCAAATTTTATGAGGTCCCAGTGGACAGCCCGGCGTATGCTAGAATGCTGCCTGATCTGGAACAAGGTCGGGATACAAAACTAACATTGAAGAGAATCCAAGCAGGTTATCCTGCTCTGAGCTTGCATGACGGCAATGTTGTTTACATCATGCACATACCTGATCACCATGAGAAGAAGGCATCAGTGATTGCTGTTGATATGAGGAACAAGACTATAAAAGGTGTTGCTGATTTCGGCTCTGGAAGGCCTATAGGTTATGACTTCACCTACCTTCAAAGTGGGATCTCCAAACATCTGGGCAGCTGGTCCACGTCCAGGTACTTTTGATTGAGTTTTCATAGCCTCTTTTAACTTGGTCAGATGTACTGACAAACTAAAACTAGACTATATTGGCAGCAGAAATTTAGTTTATGTGCTTTTATGCCGAAGCTATTTTAGATTTGTTATCTGAGGAAATCAACTATGTTTCCATCATGTTATCCTAGGTATATATTAATGTCAGGATTTGATTGTGTTCCAATGCGTATTGTGATTCAGGTTTCAATAGTTGTTATTTGTTCAAAGTTGTGCAACTAGTATTCTTTATATCTATCTGATTCGTTGTTTTCTAGATAACTATTTTTTTTTCTGGATGGTGAAGGTTGTACTTTGAGCATTGATTATACTGTTTTTACATTTCCATCCACCCCAATTTCTTTTTACAAGACGTATAAATAAATGCTTAATTGATGAGATCCAAACAATCCCCATGGTGGCCTTATTTGAAAGGAATACCACAAGGTTGATCAAGGTACTATGGAACCCAAGGGGACTTCCAAGTTTCTAAAACTCAATGTGTGTGCCTGTGTGGCAGGAATACTCAATGGTCTTAAAAGAGCAATGCCAGTACGGATTAGACAAAGTGCCTTATCAGATGTTCATCCACTGCTATGTTCTCTCAGTAGAATTCTATTATGTACTTTGAATTGTTTGACAATTTATTGGTGGGCCTTCTAAGATTAGATACTTCTCATCATGTGAGGTTGTTTTTCCACCAGGCAATTTTAGTTAAGACGTGATCTTTACCCGAGACACGTTTGGAGAGAATGTTGCTGGTACAAGTAGGGACGGAATTCCAGAGCCAAGCAAGCAAAGAAGTCCCACAGGAGGGTGTGCAACCGCAGCCTGAGTCGATTTAAAGTTGGAAGGAATGGGCGATAGGAGCAGACATGGCCGTCAAGCACAAAAGGGTACAAGTTAATTACTGTGGCTTATTTTGGCTCTGGCAGACCTGTAGGTTTCGACTTCACCTACCTTCAAAGTGGGATCTCGAAACATCTGGGTATTTGGCCCTCCACGAGGTAATTTTGTTGGTTTTCCTAGCCTTGCTTAGCTTGGTCAGACGGTTTGATCTGACTGAATCTAAAATTTCTGAGGTATGGCACATATAGATTCCACAATTTCTTTTTTCCCTCGATGCACAAGTGCGTCGTTTAAATATCAACAAATACAGTCTCCAGTTTAACTTGACTGCACCCTCACATTATCTTTTCAATTAAACCCCTTTACCCTTTAGGTTTCTGGTGACTTTTAGCATACTGTTTGCTGTTTTGTTGAGTGCCATGTGGTGTAGCTCACTTCTGTCTTCCTGGCTCATTGTCAAAACTATCTGAAATGCACGCAAAGAAAAATTTCCTTCTAGACATACGCATGCTAACTACTATATAACATTGCTTCAGAACCAAAATTGTTTCCATTCAAGAAAAAATAAATAAGCTAGTTTACCTACCTGGTTAAATATACAAATAACAATCCTTATTTCAGAGGGAAATACTGCACTGTTTATCTGAAGTCGTACTATCTCTGATCCATTTTATTTGTTACTTCCAACAAGCAAATGGACCTGAGTGCTAGCTAAAATCTTTGTCTGCAATGACAAATAAAATGGATCAGAGGTAGTACCATGCTGCACTGCATTGTTCTGTTATTTGTTCACTAAATAAAACCTTTCCCATTGACGTCTCTGATCACTTTTAGCAAGATGCACCAGAAAGTTGTTGTCTTATTGACTGGCAGTATGTCTTGTGGAGTTAACTCACCCTGCTGGCCAAATTTTCTGGGTCATTGTTGAAAACTATGTGAAATGGGCACCAATAAAGCATCATTTTCTTCTGGCACGCCGGCAACTTGCTAGGGGTCGATAAAAAGGCACTTCAGTGGCATACCATAAGTTGGTTATAAACGTTTAATGATCAATCCTAGTGTAATGGCTTCAGTACAAACATGCATCAACCTACATGTTTTCACCACTGTCAATTTGGCACTAGCAGGAGAATAGATGGAAGATGTATTTGCCATCTAAAAAGGATAGTTAATTTCTCATGTAAGAGCGGTCCTCTAATATATTATCATCAAAAGTAACTGTATTAAGGGCATAAATTCAGACATTTAATTTGGTGGCAACTGAATTTCGAGCACATCTATGTACAATTGAACAAGTAGAAAGAAACAACAAAATATAGTTGAGGGCCAACTTTGATAGTATAGAAACTGAATGTTTCTTGTTGCCCTGTTATGTAACCAACTAAGCTTCCATATACATTTCACCTGTGGAAATATACAGCAGAAAACACTGGAGGACGCACATCTCGCCAACTTGTGCCAAATATGAACAGAAATAAAAGTCTATTTGAAGAGTTTCAGGGATGTTAATGGATTAAGTGGATGCGGAGGTGTTAATTGCACGCTACATCTGTATTTGAAAGAGGCATCCGTTTTCTGTGCTATCCTGGGTGAGAGGCTCCTGTAGTTCGTCCAACATTGTGCCAAATGCATTCACCTGTCTCTGTGTTCCCAATTAGCAGCCATGATAGAGACCTAAGGAAAACACCAAACGACATCTTTCTCGCTGGGAATGTTTAATGGCGAAAACAATGCAAATGGGACCATATTATATCCGTTAAGCTCCTGCAACATGTAGTAGAAAATCGATTGATCAGCACCAATCACGAGTATATTCTCCGTGATCTCACCACAACCGGTTTTGATATTCTTCTTAATTCGCGCTCCGAAAATGATACCAATGATCGTATTTGCCATGTCGATCGGTGCGATGCCAGCTCGCCGCACACTTGGCAGCTGCGCAGCAAGCATCAGATGGCAACAACCACGTAGGAATTCTGAGGATGACGATCGATCGAGCTCCCAAACGACGATCTGATCTGACACAAAACGGCCAAGAGAGTTTCAGTTCCTCCGGAGCATCTAACTCCGCGAGACGACAAAGCTTGGCTTCCTGAAGCTGATCAGCAATGGTTCAGTGCTTAATTAAAGAACCCGCAGAACACGAGTGGGCAATCATTAGGACGGTAAACAAATGGGATTTGCGATCGCTAGGCAACATTCTGTTCGCATCCAAATGGCCAATAATTGCGCACTGTTAACTAGTTAATCCAGAGCCAGCAAGTCCATGTCACGAAATGCCAGTCCGACCAGGAGCTAGCTGCTGGACGCAAGGCGCCATAGGCAAAACCAACAGCGGAAACGACAATGGGAGCGAAGGAGATTTAGCTCAGTTGCAGATGCCTTCCCCACTCTTCAGTGTACTTGTTCTGCAGGTGTATATAAACGAGCGAGATGGAAAAGCTATCGGTGAATGTGAACTCGATCAGGTTATCTAGCATCCAGCTAAAGCAGCTCGAGCTAATAGCTCCAAACCCAATCCAACTTCGGTATATATTGAACAGGGACGCGGGGTCATGGCGGCACAACAGGAGAGCGGCAGGGCAGGGACAGCGATCGCCGCGGCGGCGGCGGTGTGCCGGGGGCGCCGGTTCGTGGGCGTCCGGCAGCGGCCGTCGGGGCGGTGGGTGGCGGAGATCAAGGACTCGGCGCAGCGGGTCCGCCTGTGGCTCGGCACGTTCGACACGGCCGAGGACGCGGCGCGCGCCTACGACGAGGCCGCCCGCGCGCTCCGCGGCGAGAACACGCGCACCAACTTCGCCGCGGTGGCGGGACGCGCCAGGCAGCACGGCGGCGGCGCGGCGAGGGCCAGGCTGAGCAAGAACCTGCAGCACGTGATGGCGCGGGCGGCCGCCGCGGGCAGGGGTACGGCCTGCGCCGGGGTCGGCGAGCAGTTCGCGCTCGCCGCCGTGTTCCGGCGCTGGCCGCAGCAGCCGGCGGCGGCCGCCCCCGCGCCGCCACAGCAGCAGCAGGACGAGGCCGCCGGGCGTGCCGTGCAGCCGAGCTTCGTCGTGCCGAGGCGGACAGAGGCGCCGCAGCCGGCGGCGTCCGGAGATCCCTGCTGGGGCGGCGCCGGCGACGACGCCGACGAGCTGATGCGCGCGGAGGAGAGGTCGTTCAAGGTGTCGTCGTCCGTGATCGTGCCGCCCTCGTTCAGCGCGTCGTCGTCGGAGTCGGAGTCCTTGGACCTCGAGGTGGATGATTTTCTGGTTAGCTGATGGCGCGATTCTTCTTGGTCTCCGTCCATGTCTGCGGTGGCGCGCCTGCTTGCTCCAACTGTGTAGATATTGTGCAAGTGACGTGCTGCCCCTGTTGTCTGTCCTTGCCAAGCAAGAGGCGCCATAGCGGCATAGCTTACTATATGGGTCGGAACGTGATGTGTCAACCATTTCGGACTCAGAAGAACGAACGAAGCACGATGGTTTCCTTTCAAATGGATCAGATCACAACAGCATCGTCTCACTGTAAATAAATAATTAATCGTCCGTGTCGAACAAAATGAACCTTTTTCCTTAGAATCGAACAAAATGAACCTGATGACATTGTGATGCATGTAACGTGTGCAGCAGAGCGCATTTAGTCAAATGTTTGAGCAAACTTGTAAATTGCAACAGTTAGTCGCGTTAGACAATCCCTACAGCAACAGTCAAACTTACCGATTCAAAAAAAAAGTCAAACTTACATATATTGATAAACAGGTCAAGAATAGCACTTCAGTTAGAACTTCAGTATATACTACGGAGTACTTGCTAAATGGGCAGAACAAGGTCCGGAGATGCATTCCAGTAAGCTACGGAATATCGAAGAAATCCACATCAAGTGCACCATGATACCAATATGGCTGGGGCACGGGCCACCTGTCATCCAATATATTTTGTTCCCAGTGTAAGTTGGTTATGTAATTTGATTGTTTAATATCAGTTAAAGTGACAGTGAGAGAGCATCACTACCTGTTTATAGTTGTCGGCCAACCATCATCACACCTTATGTGCAAAGGAATGGTAGATCCGCTGTCATCAAAATATTTTTTTAAATATAAGTTCATAGAACTATTGTGCCTACCCAGTTAGCATTGACACAAGCAAGAAAGATTACCCTTGTGATCGCGGTAGGTAAACCACTCCCTGTAAAACTTCGACAATCTTGCTAATTGGAAGGAAAGGAGTTCCACCTTTTCCAGCATAGAAGTTCATGCCAACAAAACTCCCACCAAGATTAATAAGAGGGCCTCCAATCCCAGCCTAGCATAAAGGAAAATAGAAGCACAAAGTTAACTAGAGAATATATGTATTATGATTAAAGGGGATAACTCAGATTCTGATGCAACTATATAGCTCCATGTACAGAAACAGCAAGAGAAAATTACCATAGTACCTTATTGATTTCACAAGTGGGACCCTCACTTCTTTGCAATCAAATTTTCTGTCCTCGTTTGTAGGCTTCACTTCACCAATTATACCCATTAATACTCCATCACTTCCACGCCCTATAGCTACTAACTTTTCAGATGACTTCCCCTGCCCTACAGCTGCCTGTTCAGATAACTTCAGATTTGTTTTGAAAATGTCTTCTGGACAAGAGCAATGGAAACCCTTCTCCACACTGACAATAGCAATATTGTAGTTCAAATTATACGCTTCTAATGTCCCATTGCGACGTTGTTTCGGTGGGAGAAACACCTCGATCTACAAAGATAAGTAAGCTCAGGTAACCATCATATTACATGTGTGCAACTTAAAACACCAAGAGAAGTCACTAGCACAAAAAAATGGACCAAGAGAAGTGACAAACCTTCAAGTTATTATCAATGCTGCCTTCACGATTTACCAAGCTGGCTGAAGTCAAGATGACAGTGCGCCCACACAACTTTATAAGCAAGCCTGTGCATACAAAAAACCTAATGCCATCTACATACCAAAACTTTAATCATTAGCTAAGATCAAATACTAGCAAAGAAAAGTAATGAGCATATAAGTGTAAAAATCACCTTTGAATGAAGCAAGGGAGACAACACGACGCCATATTTTTGTGAAAACTTTTCTTCGAAGTCGTGACCAGACATAGCCAGTATATTCATTTTTCATACAACAACCGTAAATGCTGTACCCTTTCCAAGCATGTAATTCACCAAAGAAATCTTCAAGTCCATTAAGCAATAGCCCATTGACTGGTTAAAGAAACAAGTTCAGAATTAGCTCTATAAAGAAGTATACAAGGGAGACATCAGCAATATCAAAAGCAAATAACCGTTTTGTTGATGTCCCAATCCAATAACCGATTGTTTAATCTGTTTAGCTTTGTTGTTGTCGTTGTTAGACCCTACGGGTCTCGTTGCTCCGTTGTATTGCCCAGTCTGGGTACCATCTTCTTTTTAATATAATCGGCAGCTCTTCTGCGTGGTTCGTTTCAAAAATATCAAAAGCAAATAACTTACATTCAAGCACAAGTGGTGGTGGCAAGGGGTAGCCAAGGGCTTTTATCCGGTAAATACTTTCCATAAATCCTGATGGTGACAATATTAGTACTCAGATGTAGCATTCACATAATATTCTGCACATAATGATCTAGGCTGTAATGATGACTTGTGTGATTGAATACCTGAAGGGATTATTGTTGATGCACCTTTAGGCAATTCATAATTATCAAAGTGGATTACTTTAGGACTGCAAGCATTAACCAAATTGTTACCAAAAGGAAAGGTATGGAAAATAGACTTTGAAATCAGGCTTATAAAAATTCAACAAAAGATGAGTCAATTGAGCAATTAGATGTCAGAAATATAGGTTGCACTGTCCATATTGTCTGAAGAAATATAGGTTCAAGCACAAGCTATTTAGCAACAGGAAATGTGGTACTGGCACAAAGAATCCACAGGCAGAGGTAGCAAGTATCAAATCATTTTCAATCCAAGACTCCTTAGGTACCTATGCAAAGTGTTAGAAATTGGCTTGCATAGGAGGATAGGGATTTCAAACAAATGTAAAATACCTAGTACAAATACTGAAAGTGCAGAAGACATACTTGAGTATCTGAAAATGCTCCAAGCGTTCTCTAAGTAATTCCAGTGGTAGGAAGGTGTATTTATCATTATTTTGATCAAGGTTCATCCCAAGAAATCTTGGCATATTGCCTACTTCATTTCCAATAAGTGGACCTCCAAGTACAGCCTAGAACAAAAGCAAAGTGGTGGGTTTTATAACGTAAAATTGCATTATACCTTGGTGCATACAGTGATGATACATTACTACCAAAATCATAACACAATCATCCATTTCATGTTTTCCCATACAAACAAATCAACAGCCATACCTTCGTTGTGTGTGAACTATGAGGAACCCATATGTTGCTGTGTTCTCTACATGGAACCCCAGATATGGCCCTCAAACTGCCCGAACTGAAGGCCCGTCCAACAGCTATTACGTGATCATCAGAACAGACAGGTCTTGCTTCGTAATCCAGGTCTATAGGATCCACATCTAGGAGGTCCACCGACGTGACTATAGCAATATCATCATCATATAGTCCCAAGAAACCATCAGTTGTTGTATCATCAGGAAGGCGCACTTCAACCTAGAGTGATGAAAGCAGCACAGCACAGAATGGTCACAAACTCACAATTAGCTCAAAGCAAAAATGGATGGCACAATTATTAGCAGCACAAACCCTCAATTTATCGTCTCTGTTCCTCTTGCGAACGAATTCTCTAACCAAACATGCTAAAGTCACAAATCTTGTTACATCCAGTTGAGAAGTTGTCGCAGATGGTAGAGGTAAACCCGAGCATGCAAATAACATCTCATCTTCTGACTTCTGCACAAGATCACGACTTTAATCATTCACAAAGTGAACTAAAATACAAATTAGGAAAATTCATAAGGATATAGTAGCAAAATCACCATCAAACAAAGCAAGTGAGACAACAGTTGAAGACACATCTAGCATACGATTCTCACTGGCTTCATACAAATGCATCCCAGGTGTGACTGGATCGCCAAATGGTTCCTCTTTAAAAGGAGTGTCTGAAACAACTCGTTCAGGAAGTATGCCAAACTGTGCTGCCTCATCAGCCCATTTTTTCTCATCAGCAGCAATCCTCTCCTTTTTCATCTTGTGAACTAATAAATTAACATGACAGACCACAATTGTGAGCGTTATAACAAGCTATGTGCAAGAAAAGGAAGACCATTCAAAATCAACAACTCACATTTTCGATTTTTTTCTAACATTCTCCTATATTTTCTCTCTTTCAGGTCATCACTCGAGTGTTTTGGGCCATCAGTACAACTTGAAGTCAGCAACGACTCAAGCTTGTTCCTTCGGTTAACAGCCCTCTGCTCCCTACTCAAGCCTCTGGTGCAATCAATCCAGCCCCTTTTTTCAGGGTTTTGGCAGTCCTGAAGCACAGAGTAAATGCAAATGCTTAGCAGAGAAACACATTGCTGAAAGATTTGATATAGTCCTGCCATATGAATAGGAAAAAAAAAGAAAAGTAAAGTAAATGTAAAAAAGCTCAGATTTATACAGTGTTGTATACTCCGTACCAAATAAGAAAGAGGTGGAAATACCGGCAGGCAGTTCCTACTTCCTAGCAGCTGGTTAGTGCTTAGGATTAGCATGGAGAGCACAACATAAAAGGTTGGAACGCAGCAAGGATCCAATGAAACCAAATATTTGCGGTTACTCAACCTAACGGACTGACCTTCGATAAACAAATCCTAAGAACGCATATAAGATGCTAAGGAACTACCACATACATACATGATCAGAAAGAAGAGAAGACGAAATGAAACACAGAAAAATGGGCTGCTTAGGAGTTATTTACAGATCGAAAAAGTGACATACCAAAATAGGTTAAGTAATGATTAAAGATGGGTACAAATACAATGGATAACTTCAAGATGAACTTAACCCACTCCAGTTAGAACGAGGAAAAAAATTGAACGAGATAACCCACTCCAGTTAGATGTATAGTAGAAACTCAAATCAAATTGCTCCGTGAGCAGTACCAGCAAGCAGATGAGTAGGCACTTACATCGCGGAACTTGTCCCCACCGAATCCGCGAGCGAGGCTCGATTTAGATGGGGACGGGATGCACCGGGTGGATCTGTGAAGAGTTACGGCGAGATGAAACGGGCGGATAGGGGGATAGATTTGGGGATCTAGGGTTGGGGAATCTCGGGCTCGATGTGCCTTCCAATATTTCCCTTTTAATTCCTCTGGAAATTAACCAAGTAACCGACACGGTGGAGTCCTCGTTTTTGCTAGTTCGTTACTCTACTCTATGGTTGGCGAGTCGCTGCGGTGTTCCGGCGCTGGCAGCAGCCGGCGGCCGTCCCCGCGCCGCCGCAGGCCGAGGGCGCGTGTCGCCGAGCTTTGTCGTGCCGAGGCGCTGCAGCCGACGTCGGCGGCGGCGCTTGGAGCCGGAGATTCATGGGGCGCCGACGACGACGCCGCCGATCTGCTGCTGTGCGCGGTGGAAAGGTCGTTCGAGGTGTCCTCGTCTGTGATCGTGGCGTCGTTCAGCCAGCGCCTCTCGTCATCGGTGTTAGTTTGATGGCGCGCGCGATTCTTTTTCGTCATCGTCCATGTTTGCTTGCTCTGTGCATTGTCAGTAGAGCAAGCACGATGGTTTCCTTCAAACAGATCGGATCACATACATCATCCGTCACAATGATGCAGAGAACTTGAAAACCCAAATGGGCCGGCCTGGTTTCTTCAGAGTCTAGTGGGTGGGGGGGGGGGGGGGGGCCTCCTGAAGGAGCTTCTATTGTGGGCCTACTAGTTTTATTTGGTTGAGGGCCTTACTGGCCCAAATGAGGGCCCAATAGCAGTTCATTTTCTTAAGACCGGTCCAATGAAGTTAGACGCGCTCAATTTTGCCGGAGCGATAAATTCTCTCGTCAAAATTTTCTTGAACGGAAACAGCTTCTTATTATACCACACATGACACAACTGAATTGGCATGTACCGAAAACTTTTTTTCTTTTGGCGAGGAACCAAAGACTACAATATTGAACGTGCGGTGGCGACGAACCAAAGAAAACGAACACACATACCTAAGGTCCAAACACATGAGCACCACGAAAACAACATCCGTGTGCGTGCAGTGCAACCGTGCATTGGCCAACCAGCAAAAGTTTTACGAAACCGCAAGAGGCCCGAGCACTAGCTAGCACCGACTCGTCGTTTCAGGCCGGGCCGCTGCGTACACGGCTCCAAGGACTTACACGGCCTGAAGCTACGGCAGCACTGATATATACCACGGCGCGGTCGCCGTCGCCTGTCACCGGCGTGTCCCTGGACCAGCCTACAAGATCACGCCCGACCTGCGAGATCCGTGCGTATCCGGCAGCGAGATGCCAATCTGCGGTGCCAAGACAGCTACCCGCTTTACGCCAAACATCCACCACGAAGAAGAAGAGCCGTATTAGGCGACCATTATTGGAAATGAAAAAACGTTAGCCTCGATCACTTGCAAGGAGCCAAAGCACACACACTCAAGTCCAAGTGATGTGTGGACTGCGCCAAGGACTTTAGCACTTCACTGGAGGCCTGTGCTGCCTGCCTGCCTCCTCGCTCGTCGTTAAGAATGAGCTCTGACTCTCTGTCAATTAAGAATGACAGGGTGATCGTCAAGCGACCTACTAGCTGTCTTACAAAACTATATGCCGGCGCCTAGCCTTTGTCTGGTCAGCAAGCGTCGACACCCGATTTGGCGTCACAGTCGTCGCCGCGCCACCGCCGTGCGTGGAGTCATCGTCCAGCATCACCGGCCCCGAATTCAGAGTGTCCGATCCTGCGACCGGCCCAGATTTCCCTCGCAAGCTATAAGGGCACTTGTTTATAACAAAGATCGTGGACGAGTTGCTCTGCGCCTCTGCGGACGACACTTGTTTACGAGATCATGGGATCAATCATGGCTGCGACGCGAGGTGCGCATTGGCTGGAGCTGGAGCTGGAGAGTATCTGGGATCCATGCAGTGAGATCATCTTCGGAACTCAAATCCGGAGAGAGAGAGAGAGAGGGAGAGTTGGAGGTCAAGTGAAGATGCTAAATTGCAGGAGATCAGTGACTTCGATTCGCGCGAGATATGCAATAGTAGTGGGTAAAGTGCCTACCTAGGTCAACTAGCGCCCCATCGATCAATAATGTACTACGCTTCAAATGTGCGCAACTTATCAAGAACTAGAAAGGGCAAGTTGGTCTATACAAGGTTGTCAAAAGAGCCTAACAGTTGAGTAGCATAGTCTATTCGTAGGAGTCAAGATGTTGATATGAGTATTACTCGAGCGCTCTCAAAGGACTAAGTGTGGGTTTAGAGCACTCGAAGGGCCAAAATCTCGCTCGGTGCCCAATGATGAAGGTTAAAAATTACGATTTGTGAATCCACAATTAGTTCGAAAATATTGTACAGTACTACTAATAGTATAAGCATTTGAAAAAGGAGGACGACCATAATCGAGCTCCCGAGCATAGTGTACATGTAAATCATCTCACACGAAGACATAGCAAAGACAAATCTTATAAGTTCTCCAAAAATGTAAAGCATCCAACCCCAAACATCTCTAATAACTACTATTCATCAATCACTCACGTGTACCGCCATTTCCTTTAGTTGCTCAATTTTCTTCACGAGGGCGAAGAGTCCACCTGATGGTAGACAAAGTTTCAGGATTGCACACGACTTTAGTATCTTTTTTCAGATTGCATGGAGGCAAGGCAGCAAGTACTACAGAAGAAAGGGTCGTAGTACTGTTATAGTAAATGCGATGGGTCTTTGCAAATTTAGCACACATGCACCGGCCGGTGTCCTTGAAGGCTTGAACCTTGATGCAGCCGGGGCGGCAGGTGACGCGGCGGCGGTTCCCGGTCAAATCAGTCCCGGCCTGCTCCTCGCCGGCACGACATGGCTAGGTTGCCTTTAGTGAACAGTTCCTATCCCACTTAACCCGCCATTAACTCCAAATCGGGCCCCTAGCTTTAATCAACCACCGCCACGCCACTCCAAATCATCCATGGTTGATCGATAGATGGAGCCGAACGGAAGTTAAGGCCGCTCGCTCGCTCTCCCTACTCGATCGGATCGAGTAGATAGATCTGCACACTCGTGCGGGTGCCGACACGTACAGCTAGTACTTACCGTGCGAGCGAGTGCTCGCGCGACCGGCGCCCCGTGCGCGCATTGATATGATGCCGCCGGCCCGTCGGCTGATGAGATTTGGGGCTACTAGCCCTAGCACTTTTTTGAGTTCTTGTACAACTCGCTTACTAGCTGCGCTACATCGATCCTCTCTAGCTCTTGTGGTGCAAACCTCATGCGACCGTGGCAGACATACACGTATAGTCGTATCTCATCCTGGACGACGTGTACGTGCTACTCCAGGCTGCAAATAACTGCGTGCCGAGGTTAACAATGGATTATTAGTGACTGATGATTGGGGCATTACCGGTCGAAGGCAACAACAATAATGCTGGAGATCGAGCAGATCGACGACGTGTACGTACTACCTACACAACACAAGTTGACGTGCTAGCTAGCTAGCTAGCCACAGTCGGTCGGTCCAACCGCGAACTGGAGTGGACTCGGGCGCACGTACCGTTCCAGGGTGTCGATCGAGAGGCCGCAGCAGCGCATGCCGCATGCAGAGGCCGGGGGGCCCGCCGCGCGCGCGCATGTGTTAGATGCCGCGTCGCTCTCGCGCGTCGGGGAGCAGTACGTAGGCTGGGGAACCGCCCTCTCGCTGTTGTGCATGCGGATCGCCCCCTCCTCTCCCTCCCCCTGGCGCCTGGCTCGCCGAATCTCGACAGGCCAGGCCAGGGGGGCTCGCCCGACCCGCGCGTGCATTTATCAGCCAGCCCATCGACCGGCCGCGCATCGGTCGGTCGGTCGGTGCGCCCCGCCCGCGGCTGTCGACGCACCATTGGTCCAGGAACACCCGCGACCGCACGCTCGCTCGTCACCCTCGTGCTCGTGCACGCACATGCATGCATGGACGCACGGCGACGAGACGACGCATGGGGATGGTCCCTTAGCTAGCTAGCTGCTAGCTGCTTTGAGCCAGGCACAGGCAGGCGCGAGCCGCACGTCCGCGCGCGTGCGGTTGCGCTGCGGCCACGGCATGAACACGGGCTCCCCGCGCGCCCTGCCAATGCTTTCGGCGCCGGACGCGCGGCCGCACGGGCTGGCTGGTCCATGCTGCGGGATACGGGCGGTGACTTGTTGCTTGGGGTTCCGTTCGGCGGCATCGCGCGCGCGCGGGGACGGGCACGGCAGGGCGGGGATCACGTACGTACGACAGGGACGGGGGAGCGAACCGGCCGCGAGCGACTTGACTTGGGTTGGGTTCCAGCTTATAGTAGCTAACGAAATAAATCAGGTGCGCTAGCTGTGTACTATGTACGTGGGCAAGCGGGGTGGGCGGGCGGGCAAGCTAGTTAGTTTTAATCATGGCGCTAACAAGGCATGGCTGGCGGATCCAGCACAGAGCATCAGCAGCTACAACGAACTAACCGACTATAACTAACCGGCCAACCTAGGAGCAGTACTGTGCGGGAGTGGAAAGCATCTGCGGGCGTCAACCACATGCATGCTTTGCCCAAATAATCGTATCATTCAGTGAGAGAGCTAGCCTGGCCGTTAACGCGGAACGACGATAGATCCGTGGACACGGCGCGCTACTCCCTCGGTTCCAAATTGTAGGACATTTTGCCTTTTTCTAGATACAGCTGTGTGATGGCTGAAATTCAACAAATTTTCGGCAAGCATGGAAACTGAATGTTTCAAATATAATATAAAAAAAATTAGCATGTGCAACATTAATGTGGAAGCCAAGCAATTCATCGCAACAATCCATGTCAACAAGCTGTATAAGGCCGTCTCTAATAGTGGTGTGTGTACAAATCAGAGGTGCCTTTTGCGGTATGGTGGAACGCCGTCCCAATGCAAGCTGAAGGGTACGACGGTTTCCTGTTAATTGACTTGTGCACAATCGGCACCACAATGTTTACAATATATAATCCTCCTATAGATATGATATCTCCAACTAACAAACTTACAAGACCTTTGTTTACAACAGCTACATCTACAATCACCGCTAGCTAGTCAGGATGTCTACGAAAGAGGTTCTATTCTATTACAAGATTTTCAACTTATCTAACAGTGTGTTGTCATATTCACTATGTGACCAGATGAGGTAAAAGAATAAATAAAAGCGAGAAAGACTCGAGTACCACGGGAGGACCTGTGTAGAGGGAAGTGTGAGGGCACATGCCCTCACTCCGGCCAAAATTCTTATGCAATATAGTAGTTAGCAAAATTCACACCATGTTAAAAGCTTTACCAATCTAGTTGCTCTTTAAGGTGTGTCCTTCAATCCTTACTCAAGATTTGTCCTAGGTCCGCTCCCGGTTGAGTACTAAACACATTAGGGTTAGTTTACACCCTAAATCCTAATTACTCCAACCGGGTAGCGTCAGCGTTGCTACCCTCTTGGAGATGACCTAAGGTAGCCAAGCTACATCAGATTTTCACCTCCATGGATCGAAAAATAAACGAGGAGCGATGAAAGCTAGTGCTCCGTAGCTACTAATCAAGAAGATAGTCTATAGTGCTTGATGCACGCATACTTTAATTCATCCAATTACATATGGGCCTTCTACTAATCAAGAAGATAGTCTATAGTGCTTCTCAAGATTCATGTAGACTTTAATTCATCCAATTACATATGGGCCTTATTAACCTTCAAGTGATGCAATTGCTAGTCAAGTGAAGAAGATTTTTTTAGATAAAGGAATATATATTAATATTTTAGCCGCTACATCGATCAATGCATGAAGTTTTCAATTGAAGAAGATGTATATTATGTTATCAACTTATAGCTATAGTAGTGGCTCTGTTGCTGCAAGCCCTCTAAGATCTGATTCCTGATAGGATTAATTAACAGGTGGTTAAGGTGGTGGAGAAGAGTATATACTCCATGCACGTACTATTTGGAGGCTCATATTCTGTCTGACTGCCAGTTGGATGCCGACATGGCAGGCATTAGAATAACCTGCTGCCCTCTGGGTCGCTCATGTCATGCGTGAGCTTTAGGGTCGATTAAAAGATGAGCAAATAATCAAATCCGCTCCAGTCTTTATTCCATTGGTCTTTACAGCCAATGGTGGCGGCGCCTGGACTCTCTCCATCGTACGATCCTGGCCTTTTTATAAATCATTTGTGCAAGGGAATTTCTGCGTTAGGCTGAAACGGCGGCCCTTGGGATTGTCAGAAACTTGAAAGGCCAGGCAGTGGCATGGTAGTGGTAGCATCATGTGGTGGTGCTGACTAGCTGCAAAGGCTATTAGCTAGGGGGGCTGGCTAATCAGATGCTCCTATGTTTTTTCTTTAATCATGGACTGGGAAGGCTGCCGCATCATCAGGTAGATATTCGTAACCGTACGCGTGGTTTAGGGTTTAAAAACAGCTGCCTCGCGTATGGAGTACGGAGTACACACAAGTGGGGGAGTAGTTAACAATAGGAGCCAGGTTAGGACGTGTACTAGTACGTGTTCTGCAGATGCCTCATGTTGCAAACAACCAGCCTTTTGCATTGGCCAGAGTGAAGGCGGCGGAGTTCAGATCGGAAACACAAACATTGCATCAGCCTTTCGCAGCTAGTGAGACTGTGAAGTAAGTTTTACCGTCAAAATAAAAGAGTCAAGAATAAGTTTATCACAACAACAAATCATTACTGTTCTGTCACCCACCTCATTACTCACATGCACGTACATGATGATTAGTACCATGAGAAATGGGGTGATCTCAAAACCCATAGAAGAACACCTGAATGACCACCATCTCATTCAGGCCTGCAGGGTGGCTTTAACTTGTCGTCCTCAAACTATAACACCTACTAATTGTGGAGGTCTTTCATCAATTAGGCGCCTGTACGTGCTTTGATCTCGAGTGCCCTGTCGACGAAGTCGAATACCGTACCAGACCCATTGGTGGTACGTCAGCTATCGCTAAACATCTTTGGGGCTCACGGTTGCTTCGTGATTCAGAAACAGGAGTGGTAGTGCTATTGCCGCCCGAACACTGACGCGGTGCCCGCCCGCCCTTGCCATCATCAGTCTTCTTGACTTGACGGGGGCCGGGCACGCACAACTGTTGATGAAAACCAACCTTGCATGCCAAAGATCCATCAACACACGCATGACCATTCGCTGGCTCGCTCGCCCGGCCCACCCAACGCCCGCCCAAGCCGTTTCAAAGAAGTACGTGCGCCGCTAGCTGCGCGCGCGCACCGGCCTGCTGCATGCGCGCGCGAGTTGCATGTACTTGTCACATGCATGCCGTGCCCGTGCGCCAGGGCACATGGGCTGCCGCGCGCGGCGACGGTCGTGTGTCCTTTCGGTGTGTTCGCCGAAACGTGACATGCTTCGAAGGCAGGAATAGGGATGCCTCACCTCGTCTCTCTCTCCCCAGCTCCGACTCCGAGCGAGGGGCTCCACCACCACCAAGTAACGGGCCGGGGAACAGCTCGCGGTTGGCGCATCGCGTCACGCTCCGATCGGGATCGGTCCCTCTCTCGGCTCGGCGGCAAACGGAGGCGGGCCGGCGGCGTGACAGGGTAGTAGGACGGGCGTCACGGCGTTGCCGTGGCGGCCCGCCGATCGAGCGCTGTCTGTTGTCGCCGGAGCGGGGGAAAGCGCCGGGCGCGGTGGCTGATCTGGCGCGCACGTGGGGGCAACACGTGCAGGATCGGCAATGATGGGAAGGGAAAGTTATCCGGGTCGGGGGGCGCACGTGGATCCTGGACCAACCCTGGCAGTGGCAAGGGCAGCCACACACGCGCGCACTTCTACAGCCACAGTTACTTTTTCACCTCGGAAATGGCGCGCCCAGCGCTGCACTGTACTTGCCGGCGCATGGCTGAGCTGACACACGCGCGCGAGGCCAGCCAGAGCGGCGGGTGCGGGGCATGTGGGCCGGCGAGGGCGCGAGATGAGAAAGCGAGCGAGAGAGAGATCGATCGGCCGAGCTCGACACCGACAGAGTTAGGAGACGGAACGGACGGGTACAATGAGTGAGCGGTGTGGCGAGCTGTGTGTCAGCCTTTTGGCCCCACACGGCAGTCTCGTACACGACCCCCCTTCGTCGTACGCAGAACAGAGTACGCCTGGCTGGCCGAAGCAGAGATGATGGCCTGGTACGGTACGAATCCCTCCCCGCCAGTGTGTACGATGCCTGCGCCCTGTGTAAATTCGCCTGCTGTGCTACAGTCCATGTAAACTTTTGCCTCAAAGAAAATGGAAATTTTGAGCCACGCCGAGAAAATCCTTTTTTTGTTTGGCATTTTGGCATTTATTTACTCCTCCCAACGGTGGGTGAATAGCGTGGTTCCAGCAGGGAATTCAAAATAAACCGCTCAATTCTCATTAAAACAAATGACAAACACTACCTTCCCCTTTCGAGCGCTGACTTGACTCGCTTCCCAAAGGTGGAACAAGATAGCGCATAGGCTGACGAACAATAGAGTGCTGACAACAAGTATACCACTGAACGTGCAAAGATTTACATTTGCAATCGGAAGGGCGTATCTGCTTACATCACTGCCACCATGTCACCCACTAATTCTGTGCCTTGTTGATCGTATTAAGTACCAACAACCAATGGCACACAACCTTTTCTTTCAGAATTGAATACTGTTGCCTCTGCAATATGTGTACTTTTAAGTGGAGATTTTAGATAGCTTCCAAACCCATAGAGGAAATTTGTGCAAATAATCAATTTTCAATTTCATTATGTGTAAAAAAATAAAGGCATAGTTCAAGAGAAAACTGAACTATCCTTCTTGAAAATAGAACTAGACTACAAAATCCTCTACAGAAAAAATATAAATATCCCGCCTATAGTTGATTGGCCCTTATTGTTTTTTTATCCCCCAATGAATTGTATTTACTTTATCCAAAAAAATTTGCCGGTATTTTATCCAAATATTATGAAAATGACTATCATGAAACTCGATAGTGGTACTAATTAATAGCACATGTTTTTTTTCTTAGATGTTGTAACGTCATCTAATAAATGCCGACACAACTATATTATTGTCTTATTTTTTCTGTTAAAATTTTCATTTCCCTCAACGTTTATTTGAGGAGTGCGTGATAAATCTACAAACTTACTTAACTGAACTTGTAGAAAATGTTGCGTCGTCCAAATAATTAGCGTATCACACAAATAATACCTAAGTTTCGCAGAGAGTCCTTTTAAAGCAGTATAATAAATAAACCATATTGCAAAAAGGTACTCATGCAGTTGCTCAATATTAAGTTATTTTAGAGAACAAACGAAAAAACAACGACGGCATGATACTTTAGGAGCGTGGAAGAAACGGAAGACAGTGTTATAAGGATGGGTAAATAAAGCCAGACAAGAATCATGTTCATTAGTAAAAGGTTCCTAAGGGGCATGCCATCTTAGGTAACCAACGAGTCAATATATTCTCGACAATTTTGACAACCCGGCTAAAATGTAATGATAAATTCATTCAGAATTTAAACCATTCTTAGAAATATGTCAAAATTTAAAATGCAACTAGAACTGATTTCATTTTTATTGGAGCACGATTGCTACTGTACCGAAATAAAATCACCTGTGAACTGTGATCGAACGGTTCATCTAAGTTCCAAGGATCCTCTTCAGTGTTACTCTACTACGAGTACTACAGATCAGTGTAGAACTATAGTACTTGAACTATTATTATATTCCTACTGCTGGTTCCCAGATTTCCTGAAAACCACACACTGAAAACTAGTACTGCCAGTTACAGCATTGTAATCCGTGGGCGCGTGGACAGAATTCACATTTGGAATTTTGTTTTCCACAAGGAGAATGGGGTGCCATGTTCGACGAAGCACTGTAAACAGAGTGTGCGTACAAATAAAAAGGAACCTTCCTCAAAAAATAAATAAAAGGATTTTTTGAGGCCAAATAAAAGGAATATCATCGTCCAAGAACAAACAGGGAAGCTCTCAGAAAAGAGAGTACTAGTAATAAAGAAGCAACGTAACTTTGTTTCATCTGTTTGGGACACATTGAGCATCAGGGAAACAAATAAGCTGAGACAAGGGAGTACACCCACTTACGGCCAAAAGATTCTTGTTTGCACATGGCAGAGATAATGACAGTTAAATCATGCAGCATTAATAATGAAATCCTAGGATTAAAGAATTGCGATTTCCACTATTAGGGATTACTAGAACATTCAGGCCCCATAGTCCACTGATCACTCTAACTTGAGGCCAAGGAAACACAGTAAAATTCTGTTTGGCATTGTTCTGGAATCTCATTGGGAAACACTGGCTAGCTTTTAATTTGTACAGCGGGGCTCCCCCGTCTTGCTCACTGTAAAATCTCTCTTCGATCTTCACTCCCTCGTTTCATCAAAGAGGGAAAAAAAGAAGAAGCTAACAATGGAGGGAGTTTGAAGCTTTGCAGTGCTAACAAATCCCCCAAAAAAGGTCGGGTAAAATTACAAAAAGAAAAAAAGGCTAAAGAAAAAGAAAACCTATAAGCTAATGAATCGAGGATGCAATCATCCATGAATTGGGTCCTCTGGTTCTGTCTTCCGCCGCTAGACGCAATCCGCCACCATGAACAACAATGTGTTCCCGACCTCTGCTGCTTTGGCTGCTTCTGCATGGTTCGTTTTGTCGTCGTCGACAATGCCGACGACGTCAAAGCCGCTGCCACCGCCGCCGCCGGTGAGCTGGCGCGCGCGCTTGGCCTGCTCCGTCCAGTCGGTGCCGAGCACGGCGCGCAGCATGAGCGCGGCGCAGACGAGCTGCGCTGCCAGCATGCCGCCCCACATCCCGCGGAAGTCAAGCCCGAGCGGCCAGAACGCGAGAGCCAGCGCCACGGGCATGCCCACCCCGTAGAACGCCGAGACGTTGATCCGCGCCGCCTTCTCCGGCCGCGCGCTGCCGCGCAGCACGCCGCACCCCGCCGTCTGCGGGCAGTTTCCCAGCTCGGCCAAGCCGAGAAGCGGCAGCGCGGCCGCCGCCAGCCCGAGGATGGCGTCGTCGGCCGTGAACATCCGCGCCCAGACGCCCCGCACGGACACCGCAAACGCGCAGGCGACGAGCCCCAGCGCGGCGCCCAGGCCGAGCCCGACGCGCGCGACGAGGCGCGCCCGGTCGGGCCTCCCGGCGCCCAGCTCGTGCCCGACGCGCGTGGACACGGCGCAGCCGAGCGAGTGCGGGAAGATGTAGATGAGCGAGGTGGTCTGGATGAGCACCCCCATTGCCGCCACCGCCGCCTTGGGGTCGATGAGCACGCCGCAGAGGAGCACCATGATCTCATACCACCACCACTCCAGGCACACCGACATGCAGCTGTGCACGCACAGCCTCACAAGGCTCCACCACTCCTCGGTCGCCGGCGGCGCCGCCGCTTCCTCGTCGGCGGCCGCGCACGCGCCCTTCAGCATCTTGGCGTCGTCGTCCAGATCAGGGGCAGCGGCGCCGCCGCACATTCCGCGGAAGTAGGCGTACGCCACGAGGAAGAGCAGGAAGTTGAGGTTTGTCCAGGCGCCGCCGAGCGCGACGCCGCGGATGCCGAGGCCGAGGACGTTGACGAGGACGTGGTTGATGGGCACGTGGAGGAGCAGCGCGGCGGCGGCGCCGTAGGTGAGCGGCAGCGTGACGGACTGCGCGCGGAGGTAGATGCGGATCGGGTGGAGGAAGCACTGCACGGCGAGGTCCGGGAGGCAGCAGAGGATGTACGCATAAGCCGCGGCGGCGATGTCGGGGTCCTGCCCCGTGGACACGAGGACCCGGTGCATGGCGAGCCAGAGCATGCCGATGGGCAACGACGCCGCGAGGAGGAGCAGCGTCGTGCGCCGGAGCGCGGCGCGGAGGAGGTCGGTGCGCCCGGCGCCGAACGCCTGGCCGCACACGGGGTCCATCCCGCCGGCGAGGCCGGAGAGGACGGAGTAGCCGGTGATGTTGGCGAAGCCGAGCGCGAGGGAGCCGCCAGCGAGGGGAAGCTGGCCGAGCCGGCCCAGGAACACCATGGACACAAGGGAGCGCATGTAGAACAGAATCCCCGCGCCGACCATTGGCCCCGTGAGGCAGAGGATGGCGGCCACCTCGGCGAGGACGCTGCCGGGCGGCGCCGGCCGGGGGTGGTATTCGAGAAGCTTCGGGTAGCCGCCGGACGCCGGGAGGAGCGGCCGGTGGTGGCATTGCGCCGGCTCCGGGCAGCGGCACGCCGTCGCCATGGCAGCGGTGCGCGGCCTGCGTGAAGCGCCTGTGCCTGCTGCCGCGGCGGCCTCTGGTTTGTTTGCTGCAGAGGGGCCAGCTCTGTGTGCTGCTGTTGTGGTGGCAGGGAAGGGAGCTGGCACTGCCAGTGTTTATATAGGAGTAGATGCTTGCCCCGCCTGGCCTCACTGACATTCATTCTATCTTTTGGATTTTTTTTCCATGGGCCCAACGGAAAAAAATTGGCGCATTTTGTAAAACGAACGGAATTTGCTCACTTGGCCCACAAGGCAGAGAGATCCAGCTAGGATGCAACAAGGACGCGACAAGGAACCCGAAACTAGTAGCCACTAGTAACGTGTGAAAATAAGCGGTTTAATTTTGTAGCGCTTCAATGCGACCAAGCCGTAATCTCAACTAATTCAGGCTGACTTGATGCGGCACGTGGAAATAAGAGAAGTTTGCGGCGATAGCAACAAAATTCGGTGCCAGTGTGCACGTACTTCAAGCCCCGAAGCTTCAAACTCGGCACCTCCATGCTACGTGACGATTTAGCCATCCAACACTAGCTTGAGCCCATTGGAACACAACTAAAGAATTTTGAGAGACGAAATAGCTATCGCGCACTAGTAGGAGAGAAAACCAAGTAGCGGCACAATGTAAACGCGTCGATGGAATAGGATCAACAGAATCCTCACGTGTAGATGTAGTATGTTTGTATTGTTTTTTCTTCTTTCCACATTTGTAATTTTTAGTCGTCTAATTTACACGCAACGGTTCACGTCCTTTCTCTTTGCTCTAGCTTATCGCATCCCCTTCTTCGCCGCTCCTTGTTTGGCATCGTCCCACGTGTCATGAGCCCACCTCGAGTAGGTTATCCTTCTTACACCTCTCCCGCCACGATCACGGTTATCACGAGCCTCATCGTTATCTTACCTATCGTCCATCCTCTATAATCACGATGGATGGTTCTTCCTCTGCCGCGTACCTTGACACTCCAATGACATTGACAATAATTTGAATTTGTAGCTTCCGCATCACATGATTTCTTCTCTAAAGAATAGGGGTAGGCACACGTCCCTTCCAAGCCCATTCTACCGTTGTAGTCTTTCTCTAGTCTCATTGTACTTAGCCTCCAACCTAGGAGCTTAACCTTGTCGAAGTGTTGCTAGAGTTGGTGAAGAAGCGAAAATCAAAGAATAGGATAAGGAGGGAAAGTGAAAAATAATGGTGTGAGGAGAGAAAACCCACTAGCGGCACAATGTAAAGGTGTCGATGGAATGGGATCAATAGAATTCTTACGTAGACGTAGGTTTGTAGTGTTTTTTTTCGTGTTTGTACATTTGAAATTTTTAGTCATCTAATCTACATGTAACGGTCCAGATCCTTTCTCCATAATGGCGGATTTAGGGAGCGTGCAGGGGGGCTCTAGCCCCCCCCCCCCCCCCTTCCCTCTAAATCCATTAGTTGCCCCTGCATTGTCTTTCCATGCTCTAGTTTGTTGCATCCCCATCTTCTATGCTTCATGTTTGGCGTTGTCCCATGTGTCATAGGTCCACCTTGAGCATGTTAGGTTTTACTGGCATCCATCTTACACCTTTCCCGCCATGATCTCAGTCATCATCAGGCTCATTGCGATCTTACCTATCGGTCGCCCTCTAGAATCGCAATGGTTCTCCCTCTGCCATGTACCTTGAATTCCAATGGCATTGACAATAATTTGAATTTGTAGCTTCCGCCTCATATGATTTCTCCAAGAGAGGGGGGGGGGGGGGGGGGTAGGCACATGTCCCTTCCAAGCCCATTCTATGTTGTGGTCTTCCTTCTAGTCTCCTTGTACTTGAGCCCCCAACCTAGGAGCTTAACCTTGCCGAAGTGTTGCTAAAGTTCGAGAAGAAGCGGAAAAGGGGCAGGAAAAATAATGGTGTGATCAGAAAGGAAAGAAATACCTGGTTATAGATATAAATAGTTTCTCGGTTTTTCCTTCTCATCTTAGACTTAAAAGTGCTTGTTTCATTTTAAAAGTATTGCCATTTTAATGTGTCCTATGTCAAAATATCCTAAGTTTTACCTAGAAATATGAATATTTTAAAAAAATGTATTCCATGATGAATTTAACAATATTTATCAGGTATCGTAAATATTAGATTTAAAAAAATTACTCATACTCAAGATGGTTTGATTTTTAGTATAAAACAAGTTGCTGTTTTTTTTTAACCGAGTCTAAATCCTTCGCGTCAACCACACATGTAAATCACCTGATGCATTGATATGAGCTTCGATCCAACTGGTCTGAACCTCTAATCCTGAGCCGTACACGAGTTGTATGCAAACGGTTACACGTCTACCTAGCATTGCTCAGGTAATATTTCAGGTCACGTGCAAAACATCAAACAGGTAGAGTGTGGCCACCACCGGACCGGCAGGACAAAGCTAGCCTAGCCTTAGCCTAGCCAGCCCCGCGGCCGGCGTGCGTGACATATCCCTGTCTTCGCATGCACTCGTACAAGATCCTAGTGAAAAAAAAGTATAGCGACGTTGGATAACTCGAGTCCCAATTGGCTAGAGGCCGGATAGCCCGAAGACGGCGATTCAGCTCCAGCTTTCGGCAGGACACATGCATGCTCTGTATAATTGGCGGTTCGGCAGGAACTCTTTCGAGGGTGCGTGCCGGGAGACGCCGTGATCGCACAGAGAATGGAAGCGAGAACACGGTGACGACGCCTTCGCCATGAGCGATCTCGTCACTAGCGTCGTTGTGACAGGGACGGCGACGGCGACGGCGATTCTGCCTTTGCGGAGCGATGATGGACCGATGCCGAACAGCTTTCTTCTCACTCACCCTCCGAAGAGGCCATTCTTCAGGCAGCTTTCCCACGCTACGTGAGCTGCTGCCTCTCTGCTCGGGCGGTTTTCCGCACATGCCAATTCCTCTCTCCGGATGCGTGCCGCCCCCGACCGACCGTTCGCGGGTCGCGGTGGTGGTGGAGGTCGCTATAGCTCTCTTGCTCCAACTCCAAGCAGGGGTGGCGCAACGGCACGACGCAAGCGTATCCAACTCACTGTTGCATGCCCTGTTATCCCAGTGGGAAGGAGGAATTTAAGCCGAGACTGCATGCATTTTTTTTGCCGACCAAATATTCAGATATTTTGTACCAATAATTTAAGCCCCATGTGTCTCCTTGTTAGTATTGTCAAAACGCTGGATATAATATTTGCAGTGCATTCTGGCCTTCCACGAGACTGAGAGGTCGCGGGTTTTCAGTACAAGATATAATGCAATAGAAAATGGCCTGAAAGCATGATATAGCTAGCTAGAGATTCTGTCAAGAAATTCTATTATGTATTCCTTTTTTATAATATAAAAAGCTGCTCTCCATTCGATTCTGATACTTTCACCAGTCTCTAAAGTCAGACTTGGTAGAATATTCAGATAGGGTTATTGAAGAAGAGCCTGTTCCTCTCTGGAAGATTGCATCTCGGTTCTGAAATCTTTTCGTTTGAGCCAAGGGCTGCTTGCTGCAGCTCCCAATGCTTCCTGCTGGCATCGGCCTCCAGCGAGGACTCGCTCGATGCAAAGAGCACTTCCAGGTACGTGTTACTCGTTATAGCATGTCAAGGTTGTTGACCTGCATTGTTTATGCCTCGATCGTTTCTTATTCTAGATAATCTGAAGATTTGCTACACTGACAAGATCTCAAATTGAGCTCTGGCAAGCTGCGATTCCCTCAAGTGCCAAGTACGCACGCACCTACCGGCCGTCGACAGTGTCCTAGTCATCCTGCACGCCATGTACAGCTCCTACTGCTTCACATCACCGTCTTTTTTGTTTGGACGGCGTTTGACTTGGCCCACATTTCTACCCACGTTTTAGACACAGGAATGCAGGTCAGCGCGCCGAGCAGCCGACCCGGATCATCAAAAGATTATGCTTCTCTGGTCAAATGGTTTTTGCCAGTGATGTCTGCTAAGAACATAACGGAATATTGGCAAGGTGGTCACCAGGTCGCCATGTGATGCTACCTGAACGAAGATTGCAAACGCGATACGGTCAGGTGGTCTTGATTCACGCCGCGCTGTGACCTCGTACTGGCGAAGCTTGCTTTGGTTCTCGCGACGCGATTTCCCTTTTTTCTTTTCTTTTTCTTAAAAAGTGATTAGTGATGATTCAGTTGACAGGCATATTTCGTTTTTAAAAAAAGGGGTTGACGGACAAATTTTGTATGTCGAAAACGATCTGGATGCCGAAAGGTCAAAGGCTGCTTGCAATAGCCTCGTGCCCCCGAGAGAGAGCGGTGTGTTTTTCTGATCTCAGGTGGGAGAAGCGGCTAGCTATAGCTCAAGTGACAGTGTTAGGCCATGCTTGTCTTCTTCCTAGCGTAGCTTACCTTTTCTTTTTTACCATCTCGAATGGATTGATGTAATCTATCAAGTTCTATCTATCTAGCTAGCTAGCTGCCGCGCAGTAACAAGGATTTGGTTGATTATTATTAGGGCTTGTTATGTATGCCAGATGACCTGGACCACCTTGCTTGTGAGTTGACAAGTTTGTATATGTTATCTCCGTCGCCAAAGACCAATCCTTTGGCATTTCCTATTCCTTACTGATTAGGTCGCGGAATTATGCAGAGGCCGGCCGGGCTCCGGCGAAGTTCAGAGTACGCATAGCGCATCTAGCTAGGACTCAAGTTGAGAACATGTACTGTTCCGACTGTTCCCGTGGGGCAAAGGTGCTCGTTCGGTAATCAAACTGATCAGCATCTATCGGGCATACACTTTGCAGGACTGTTTGCATCCATTGTGCCATAGGTTCCTCGCCATTGCGCCGCGGCCAATTGGAGGCCGCCACGTCAGCGTCGCCCTCCATGGCCCCTGTGTTCCTGAATTCTGATGCAGCCACCACTGATAGGTAAGACTACCATGCATGTTCCATGACAATAACAGATTCCGAGAGTGCATCGGCGGCCAATTAGCTGCAAAAGTGCCAGTCAGGCAGGCAGAAACGACCCCGAAAAGTGCAGAGCCATGATGATGATCCACACCCACGAACGGAGGGGAAGGCATGGATGGCGGCATTCATCGCGAGGGAAAGAGATGTCCGCTCGCTCATGTGCCCCGGCCCCCGGGTCGGATGCAGATTTGGCAGGTGGCTCCTCACCTTCCTCTCGCCTCCGCCATTGCAAGCATGTTAACCGGCTGGGTTGGACTGGGACTGCCACTGCATCTGCATCTGACTGCATGGCCCCTTTTAACCGGACAGCGGCGCAGCGGTTGTTGATAAGGATATACTACAGTATATGACATGCCATGCAGAATTGGCAATTGCAGATGCAGGTGGTGGAGCACTAGCAGCAAGCGGCTGCTGCGACGGATGCGAGCTTGTCATGGCCAGGAGGCCTGGCACCCACAGAACATGGGGGCCAAATGCTTCCAAGCAGGTACCGAATGAATTGCCCCAGGTCCAGGCACAGGCCCGGGGCTGCACTGCACACATGGGGATCCTCCCTCATTTGCAATCATCATCTCCTCCGATCCCAGCGGGTTATGATCGAGTTACAGGCCCCAAGTACTTGTGTGTGCCAGTCAGTGACCATGCGGCGACAAAGCAAGCATTATGCATTACACAGTGGCCAGTGGGTGTGGGTACAGGAGGCAGATAGCTGCAGCCTGCAGGGAGGTTTCTGGTCTCTCGGGTTGTCGTGTGTGTCGAATCGCTTCTGGTTCTGGATGAAATTCACAAGGAATTCTTTCTGGCTGGACTCTTATCGGATCCGGAGAGTGAAGAAGCTTGTCGTGTGGGAGCTGCAAGTGCAAGCACTGCACTCTGACGCAAGCAAAGAGGATAGGAATTGTGTGTGTGTACAGGCCCCGTCAGGCTAGCGACCAAGGGACTTGGATAAGTGTAGGTACGTTCAAAAAAGATAAGTGCGCATGCGTGCTGCGCCACAGAAATGGATGAGGACTGAGGAGACAGCTCGCCTCCCGGGAGCCTGGAAGGCCGGACAATGGACGTTTCACACCTGTAACTTCGCAGCACGCCATCAGCACGATACTGCAGTATCATTTCTGAACCTGAATGCTTTAAAAAAAAACTGAAGTTGAAACCGGCCGATTGCCAACTTTCTGAAACAGTGCCCACTGGCCGTTCGACCCTTTCTTATCTGCAGGAAAAATTGGCGATTGGTGGCACATCGACGGCCGGACTACTGGTACTGTTGCTCTCAACAGCGATGTTCAGATCTACCCTCCCTCGTGCCGTGTTTTTGTGGCACCACCCAAAGGCGACCCTGCATGCTGCACGCAATTTCGCCGTCCAATCTGTTAGGATGAGGCCTGTCCACCGTCTAGCTAGTTAGCTAGGGACCAAACCCAATCTAGCCTGCGACTCCGGCCTCCTCTGATCTTCTCTAACCCAATGATTTACACGCATATGCTTGGCTAGATTGCTACTAGTAGTGGAATTATTTCCGCTCCTTGGTCTTGTCACTTCAGCACAGCCCTACACGGCCGGTCCAGACCTAACGCCGATTAGGACCTCTGTAAAGCTTGGGGACGACGGCAATCATGGCGCTCGTGCAGCCTATACTTCTTGACACGGCACAGGACATTCATGCATAACCAAGCAGCTAGGCTCCCCCAACCGCCTCCTGGCCCGGCCTGCCAACCTACCGCGCAACATGGCAGCATTGTGGTGCTAATCTCTTTATGTAACAGTATGTATATGACAGCACCAAAAGCACTTTTGTTTATGCTAACATAATCAATATGGTAATAATAGTTTGCTTCTCCAAACTTTTAGAGTATTTTATTTTTTACCTACCTGGTGTGTCTAACGTGCGGGTCATGGGCCTTGCATTGAGATGAATGAATTTTCTTATTCCATGAAGATAGCAAAAATCGAGTGCTGATTAAGGACTATCTTTTTCCACCAAAGCAGTACCGATGCAGATGGTTATATACAGGTACAGACTCACCCTATCACCAATATGAATAGATTTATGGAATGTTCGAAGCACGTTTTTATTAAGAAGAAGATAATAAAGTTGGAATACAACTACGAGAGAAAAGAACAAAGTGCAACCGAAAATGTGTACAAAGCTACGACCTAATGACTATAATGAGTTTAATGCCGGTGAAGCCGGCACTCCCCAAAGCCTTGCCTCCTCTAAAATCAGAGGAGCCAGAGCCACCGATTGTAGAGCGGCGCAGTTGTGGACCATGCGGTTCTGCTTCTGCCAGTTGTGGACCATGCGGTTCTGCTTCTGTCAAATCCACCAAGCAACCAACCTAGCCAAAGAGTCAAAACCTTTCCTACAAGCCTTATTAGTGACATGGTTCCTGGCTTGTATCCACCACTCGGCACAAAGGCACTTCCACATGAGGGACAAAGTTCCGGTTTCCCGACTATGCACACATCCCGTGAGTAAGTGACCAGTTTCGACCTCCTGAGTATCTAGAGCGCAATCATCCTTGTCCCTTAGACCATGACGATGGAGCTGTGTTTGAACTCCAGTAGCGATCATGGAGGACCAGCCAGTTGAAGAATCTGCACCTCTCTGGCGCATGTACCTTACCGAGCTGTCGGACTTCCAACAGCTCAGTGCGACCCAAGAACCGAGTGCGGTACCCAGATGCTGACAAAAAGTTCATGGAGCTAGATCAAAGCCACTAGATGAATATGCCCCAATTCGGAGAGAGCGTCATATAGCTCAGTAGATCCCATAACAGTATGTGTTGTAAGGCCACTTGTATCGTAACTACGTGTGTGATGTCACGCCCATTGCAGATCGATGAGCCCCTCACGCACTTTTTGTCTATTTTTCACACGGGCTGGCACAACGGCCCATATATTTGGGGCACGCGACTGGCCTATATGAGTAGTCATGCATCATTGATCTTATGAGCACCTCCAAGAGATTGATGACAAATCTCTTGATTGATAGAAGTTACCATTGACACCTTGCTATAAACGAACATATTAGGGAAGCTATGGCTGGTGCATTTGTGTATTGTGAAAAGCTGGATTGTAAAAACTAGCAGCTGGGTGGTTGTCTCACGAGTTGGTAAGAAGCTGGAGTGAGGCAGCTCATGGAATTATAATTAAAACGTTTTGATCCAAATAGGGCCTTGGCTAAACACTTGAATTTTCAATCCTTGTGTTTTAGTTTATGTGTGCGTCTCATCAGGAATGTTGCTGACCAAATGAACTGGATTGGGTTTATCCGTAGTGGGCGTGGGCATCGTCCCTAGTTATTGCGCGTCGGTCCGGCCATCTTTTTCCATGCTAGTAGAGAGGTGCAGGAATAGACCGGCCGGGCGGGAATCGGATCGGAGGAAACGTCAAATGTGTGTGCTCATCCCAGGAAGGGAGGACCAGGGATCCGGCTGTCGTGCCCAGGCGCAGCAGCCCACTTGAAGTGAGACAGTACAAGACGCGGTCATCATGCACGCATGCATGCATGGGCGTGCCTAGCTGGTCTCAAGTGTGCATGGAAATCGACCCACCCGGGCAGGGCCGCTGTGGGGGAGCAAAAGCGACAGGGCAGCACGGAGAGCGAAAGCCTAGCAGCTATAGCTAGCTCGCCCGCTGGCCCCGTCGTCCGTGGTCCACCGCCAGCAACCACCGTGACGCCAACATCTGCGGCCACCGTGCCGCATGCCCGTGCGTGCCCGGCCGGTGATCCGCGGCCGCCGCTGCAGTAACTAGCCCGCCGGCTGCTCGCTGGCTCCGGCCGACTTTTCTCCGCAATTACCAGCAACTCGACCGCTCACGCGCGGCAGCCGATCGAGCCAATCATACGGCGGCGTACGACGAGATCAGATCGGATCGGGTCAGAACGCCAGGCCAGCCCAGCGCTTTGATTCGGCAGGCGCGCGCACGGGAGAAAAAAGGGCTCCCGGCCCGGCTGCCAGGCCACCCAGCCAGCCCAGGTGCAGGCATGTGGGCGCGCGCGCGTCGCGTCACCTTGATCACTCGTCGCGTGCGCGACTTCCTGCCCGCCACGCATGGGGCGCGCCGCGATGTCCCTCGCCCGCCGGGCCGCGCGCAAAGGCTGGCGCCGCCGGCCGCACCACCCGCCCCGCTGCCACACGAGGGCCGTCGCGGCGTACGTGCGTGCGCGTGTCTGACTGGCCTGATCTGACGTCGCGCGCGTGCCCGTGTCCGGCCGCTGCACTGCACGTACCCGGAACAAAGGAAGGGAAAAGGAGACCGTGTGTCGAGCAAGTGGGCGAATAAACTTTAGTTCCCACTGAACTAAATTGGGATAATGTTTTTCCTCGGCGCTTTTGCTCCACAGTCCACCCACAGTGGCACGTTAGATGCTGGGGGCACCGAGGGCACCCAGCAAATAGGATAGAGTTTTCTCGCGACCCCGCCGTGCATTATTATCATCTGATATGAACCTGACAAAGGATATCATCGTTTGTGGAATTAAAAGAATCGGATAGGACGCATGCACACACGTATCCTTTTAATTCACTCACTCACTCACTCATTCATTTCCGACGATGACGACCCTCTCTGCATGGAGCCATCTCCGAATCTCTCTCCCTCTCCTCTCTCTCTCCTTCGAATCCCGACGGCGAGGCCGGGCATGGCGGCGGCGCCGCCCCTTTCCCTTCCCTCCTGGCCCGTCGGCCCCTTCCTCGCTCTTGCAGCCCTCTCCTCCCCCCTCCGCTCGCCCCTCACTGGCTGTAGTGAGGAGCAGCGGCGGGGCGAGGGGCGGTGGCTGCCGACGGCGGGACGAGGGGTGACGGCGGCCCGGAAGGAGGATGCGCCGCGTGGCGGGATGCAGCGCACGGGCAGGAAGCGGCGCGACGGCGGCGACCGGAGCGGCTGCGGGAAGCGGGGATGCGACGACGGCGAGATGCGGAGGGGCGACGAGATGCAGCGCGGCGGTGAAGATGCGGCAGTGTGTGGCTTCATCTCCTGGTATGTCGTCACCCCTCTGTCCCTCTCCCTCCTCTCTATCTCCCTCCTGGTATGCTTGGTGAGATGCAGCACGGCGGTGAGATGCTCGGCGGCAAGATGCAGCGACCGTGCCGTGTTCGGATCTTGGCCGGGCGTGCTTGGCCGGAAGCACTGCCGCGCCGGGCGCGGCCGATCGAATGGCAGCGAAATGCCAGCTGCGAGATCGAGCAGAATGGCAGATGCCAGAAGGCCCGCCGGATCGGCTCCATCCGGCTGTTGCCGCTGCATGCATGCGGAGACTTGGAGGCCGCTGCGCCACGACACGATCTTTGTCCCTGACCATAACTTCGGCGGCGCGGCGCGTGCGATCGAGCCGCGCCGCCGGAGGGAATTGAATCGCACGATTGGGCCGGCCGGTGTGGTCTCGCGCCGGCCAAAGCTAGCTGCAAAAACGTGATAAGCATCAGCATTTTCGGCGCCCGCCCATGCTGCCATGCTGCTAGAGTCCCCCCGGGACCTGTCGTCGCACACACTCTGGCCGTCGTCCATACCATACACATGCACCCGGCCAGCTGCAGGGGCGCATGCATGCTTCAATTACAGCTGATAGCTACGCGAATAGGGTAGGCGTGTAGCTAGCGTTGTGGTTTCCTGACCATGCATCTGTGAGGAGCAGAACGGTACACACACACCCGCATATGGCCGCAGCCGCATGCATATCCAAACGAAGACGCCCCCAGCAGCCGTGTGTCTGGGATCATGGAGCCATGCATGGATCTTCCGTACGTCACCTAGCTAGCACGATCGGCGTTATGATTGTGCACTGCCAACCTAGCTGATGAATTCGTCGATCGTCTGATGTCATCCATCTGTGCACCGTGGACAAATCTGAGCCAGCCACTGTAGATAAATAATGCACATGCTGCATGGGCTATATGCCGATATAGGTAAGCATCGTTCTGCAGTTAGTCAGGGAAATCTGGCACCTTCTTGAACACTTGCTAGGGACTGGTCAAGGACTTTGCCCACTTCGTGTGATTAGTGATGTTAGTATAGGCAGCTCCCTTTAACTCCTCCCTCTGTGCTGCACTAGTAGCTCGATCGTGCAGTCAGATCTATCACGTATGCCTTTCATTATATTCCGACCTAAACTCAGTAGACTTTCTCAATTGAGAAAGTTAGCACATCTCGGCAGCCCAACCCGAGACGCAAAGAACTGATTGTTGGTCAATTTTACTGTCCATGCATGTCCCTAACCATACGACGACGAGCCTATCTTCAGCTAGCACTGGCTTGCACTCAACAAATATCTGACTCTGACGCCTGCAGCTCTTCGTTCCCATGTCTGAACAAAACCTCCCCTCGCCAGCAGCCAGCACGCACGCACTAGGTGATGCTTTGGTAGGCCGGCCGGGCTGGCTCCACGCCGCCGAGCAATGGGAAGGCGACACGTCGCGACAAGATACGTACGGCCCAAAACCGAGGGCTCCACACTCGCACACTGTTCACACACATGAAGACGAACAGTAGCGGCGTTGGATGTTTCGAAGCGTGCGTATCAAGAGGGTTTGCATCAAAGAGATCGATTTTCACGCATATGACAGGCGATTTCCCATCCATCCGTCGCTCTCGGTCCATGCATGCAAGGCACCAAGGCTTTTTCCTGGCTGGCAAAGATTCTTCAGGAAGCACTGCACGATGGTGTCTTGACCATGCACCATCGATCTGCATCTGCTGTATGCTTAATTTGCACCTAACCACGCATTGTGAGATCCATGTCGATCCTAGCTAGTAGCTACATACTGGTTTGGTGTAACCACTGAACCCTAGCTAGGTTTACTGTGCCTCTCATGAGCACGCGTACGCCGGTGCCGCTTGCACGCATACACAGTTCCGATCGTTAACCGATCCATCATCCCCTTCCAATTCCGTCTGGACACACTGTTACACGTTTCCTGTAGTAGTACGTGTGTGTGGATGATTGGGGGTGGCGGCGTGAGCTGGTCAAGGTGGGGAAGGCACTGCACTGGAAACTTTTGCCCTTCATTTCTTGTACTTCCGGCCCGGCCAGTACGTCGACCGATCGATCAATGCGTGATTGAAGGGGGGATCGGAAGAAACTTAAAGAAATGCTCCTGGAACGACAAATATACTAGATATAGTCAGTCTCAGTCCATTTGCCAGCCGGCACCCGGTTCAATTGTTGGCCAATAGTCTCGCTATTGCATGTTACTTGGTATATGCTGCACTGTGCTAGAGGCATGTGTCTTCTCGATACGAAATGACAGGAAATGTGAGCGAAAGTCTGATGGAGGGATGGGCAAGAAAGCAAAGGTTGTGTGGTAGGAGAGTATACATGTGTGTGTGATCGATGGAGCCGCTTCGTTCTCTCAAGGCGCTTGCGGCCGGCCGGCGCATGTGGAGTGGAATATAAGCATGGTGGCGGCCGGCATTGAATTAATGGAAACCTTCCAAGACGGATCGACGCGCGCGGCCATGAATAATCCCATGATCACCAATAACTCGTGTCCCCCGGCGGCAACCCAAGAACGAAGAGAGAGAGGAGCATCAGGCTAGGCCATGGCTACACCGATAGCCTGTGGACCGGCTAGCTGCGCCGGACCCTCCTAGTCCTAGCTAGCTAATTCACGTACGTACAGTAGTACGTACCCGATCGGGGAGAGACATGTCTCACGTTGGGCGAACAGTAAAAGTACCAGCCCCTGCACTGCCAGGTAGGCGGCTGCTTTCGCCTTTCGGGCGTGTCTGGATCGATCGGTGCGGGCACGCCAGATCTGGCGCCTGATTCGCGACGTACATGTCGCCTCTCGTGAGGCAGGGGTCCTGGTGTGTAGCTGGACGACGGACAGGTCAGGTAGATAGTTACTGGCGGTGGCGGACCCCGGCCCCGTCGTCGATTGCTTGTCAATTGCGCCCGTCGCGTTTGACGTACACACTTAATTAGCAGGAGCAATGGGCTGCCTCGCACATGATGACATGAGGGAGAAATCGTTCGACGAAGATGCTGCTCTTTCCTCTAGTCTAGTTTGACAAGACAGCCGACGCGAAACCACGTTTTCCTTTGAATGAAGGGAAAAAGAAAAGAGAGAGACCGTCAAGGATTCAAGCAAGGAAAATGGACGTGTGGAAAAGAACGGAGAGCGCCACGAAACAAGATGAAAGCGTTGTTGTTCGAAAAAAACAAGATGAAAGCGAGGGCCCAACAGGTGAGCTCGAACTGAAAGGCGGCGGGCCTCTTCCTTGCCGCGCCGGCCCGTTCCATTTTTGAATGGCTGCGCCACAAGTCCACATGTTTGCGCTTCACACGCGTAGATAAGGGCCGAACGAACACACGCGCCTTTTCGAGCTCCCAGTTAGGCCCAACGGAGAAGGCCATGGTAGTTACGTTCGGCCTTCCTTGCGGAATTACATATGGGCTTGTCCACAAACTCTCTGCCGGTTGGAACTGAATTATCTCTGCTGGAGTTGCCATTTACGGTCGAGGAGCGCAGCGCAAATGGAATAGCCAGATCTATACCCCCAGACCGGGGACAGGGGCAACCTACAGTTACGGTCAAGGACTAGTAGGTGGTTGCCCAAAAGATGGCCTAGATCATCGGATGGGGCTTTACTTCAACAGGAAGGACAAGGAGCTCTGAAAGGAACAGCTGCCAGGTCGACAGTCCATCACTCTCCCCAAAAGGTGGCAACCAGGGTCCAGCTCGAGCTCACGAGGAATAAGCCCACAGAGCTGCCCACTAACCACAGCGGTCCAGCCCAGCTGAGATCCCCGGCCTCCCTTCTTCCCTCCAAATAATTCGCGAGGAGGCGTCATGTGGCGTGTTTCCGTCTCCTCCAGGCAGCCCAGCACGATGAAACAGAAGCACACGCAGTCAAGCGCCCAAGTGGAACCGCAACCCAGAGCAATTTCCCCGGCCGAACACACGCGCCGCCCAAGGTTTCCACCACCGGTTGGTTGCGTTGGTCAGGAGCGCCCACGCAACTGCTCCTGACCAACTCTACCCGACCGGCGATTGCAATCATGCGGCAGGGGGAGCAGAAAGGACTCCGGCATGCGAAAGTAGCCGCGGCCCGCTGCGACGGCGGCCATCAAGGCGGCAGCGCCTACGTACGTATTTATGCGCGGATCGGGGAAGGTGCACTCTGCCAATCGGAGCATAGCGTCCGTCCATGGATGCTATGGCCCTATAGCCTATGGGGGGCTTTGGTCCGGTTGTACTGAGCTGTTGTGTGGGGGGGGAGTTGGTGTGCGCCTGCATGTGCGCGACGCGAGCGCGGCCACCACAGTTCACAACTTTTTTCTGCTTGTCATGTGGGAGCACACCGCACCGCGCGCACCCGGCGGCATCCTGATCGATTCCTTGCCTGACCCGGTCAGCCATCGGACGGTGCCTGCCGGTGGCGACGCCGCCGTGTGGAACGAACGAACGAATCCGCGGAGGCCCTGTCTCGCACTTCACCGGCTCTCATGCGGCCTCGCATCCTCCTTCTATTGGCAGACAAGTGCGGCAGCACGTGGGGTTCAGTATCAGAAAGCGGTGGTGAAAAAGCTCGATCCCAAACGTGCCCAATTGTTGTGGGAGAGAGCTTGGAGAGGAACACGGCCACATGGTGTGGGAAAGTTCTTGCAAAGCATGGTTGTACTTGTACTGTACTTTGCGCGGGCGCTGGTCCAACTGTAGTCTGAGCATATAAAATTGAGAGGAGCTCTTGTCCTTGCCTTCGCTAGCGACCTTATGTATGTGACGCGTTGTTTTGTCTTCTACAGGTGGTAACAAAAGAAATTGACGGCTGACAACGACGACCCGTTCCTCGTCGTCGCCTTCGCCTTCGCCTCGTCCGCCGATGGGCTGGCCAATTAAAACGCCGCGGAATTATAGGCCGGAATTCCTGCTCGCACGGTCCGGCCAAGCAAGAGAGCGGCGGCGGCAGGGCACTTCTACACACACCAAAAGTCCACTTCGGCCTCATCATTGCCCACATTTTGCCAACTCATCGCCCGTTCCCATATCTCTCTCTCTTTCCGTGCCCACAGACACACACGTTGGGACCCGCACGCCCCGTTCTTCGTCCCTCTCTACGCAGATATTCTACACACACCCAATGGCCTCTCTCTCCGTAGGATGTACTCTATATGGAATGGAGATTGGAGAGTACTCCTATGGAGACGAGGATGCTCTCGCCCGGCCGCCAGATCAACGAATGGACGGGCAGATCGTCGATGAGCCTTTGTGTCCTGGCCTGACGATCCACTTGCATTAACCTATGTCTCTCGTAACGGCTTGTAGCTTAGCTGCGGGTCAGTTGGCAATTTGTTTTGGCATGGGCACGGCCACCGATTGGGCCCTGGAAAGTGTGCTTCAGAAACCGCTTTCGTTCTGGCGTCTGGTCGATCTTCAACGTGTACTACGTGGTCTTCTCTTCTCTAGAGTTTACACTTCTTCCATTGGGACTAGAAACAAAACCGACAGATCATTGCATTATAGTACTTGGATCACATGCAGGAGGTCCAGAACTTAGTGCAATCTATTGTCACAGGCTTAAGAACTGTAGTTGCTACTAGAAGCATCAGGGGAGATAGGAACAAATGCCAGCTTATGATTAAGCTTGCTCTTAGCAGTATGCTAGAAATTAGAGGTTCGTCATTTTGCTATCATCACAAGCTCAAATAAGTCTTCGAAACAACTATTAGAAAGCTTCTATACAACATCCAAAGTACCTCAGAATCTTAGCACTTGATTCTTGCACCACCTAAAAATGTCCTAATAATACCTAAAATTTATCAAAATACGAAAACTCAATACGCCAAAAATGTGCTCCCTTCATCCTGTAACATATGACTGTTGGTTAGCTCAAAAATGAACTAACCAGAGTCATATTAGTAATAGACAATGAAGGTAGTAACTATTATTTTTGAAAAAAAAACAAAGTAACTATATACTTCATGTGTTGACACTATAATCTCGATATAAACTAGCTCTAAAATCCTAATTCAGTTGTATAAGCACTGCGCACCCAGCCACGGATCAGCCGAGCGGCGCACCCCCAGTGGCCGGCCGGCGCCCGGCGGCCCCGCGCCTCGCCTGGACTCAACTGAGCTCCCGCCATCCCCTCCCTGCCCTGGCAGGCACGCGGGAAGGCCATCAATAATTGTCCCCCGGCGCCCACAAAACACAAGCCCCCCCAGCCCAATCAATGATGCGCCTGCACAGCAAATCTCACTCGCTCTCCCCCTCTCAGGGCACTCTGATTCTCCATCCAAATGTGTAGTCCTCCACATTCCACAGGCATTGCACTGGAATGGAAACCAAGCAATCATCGTAATCATACACGGGCGTATGAGTGAACCAAATATACATGCTATTTATGTGTGTATACATATTTGTCACGAAAACTTCCATTCGTCGTCGTCATAAGAAGACCACCACTTATTTGCTTTGACTGAACAACATGCATGGCATGGATGGATCGATCCTCATGAGGAGGAGAAGATGTGAACTGACGGGCTTGACTCACTGAACACACTCACCGGCGTCGGTCTCTGTTCTTTTTGTAGATATAGATATACAAATCGGAAGGAAATGGAAGAAGAAGAAGAGGAAGAGGAGGAAAAGAAATGGAAAGAATCGACAGGAGAAACAATGGCGCTAATGATGGGATCCATGGACAAAGGGATGTACCGTCTGGTCGACCAACCGGAACGCGCGGAGGCTGCTTTCATCCCCCTTCCCCACCTCAGAAGAGCTCCCAGTCGAACCGCGGGATCGGGGAGGCCGCCGGCGAGGTGGTGGTCGCGGCCGCCATGGTGGTGGTCACGGCGGCCGAGGACGTGGACGGCGCCGACGACAGCAGGTCGAACGTCTCCCATCTCTGCGTGGGCGGCGCCGCGGCCGCCGGCGCCGGCTCCTTGTTGAAGTTCCGCCGCTGCGACACGGGCGGCGGGCGCGGCGGGAGGTGCTGCGCGCGACCCTTGGCGTGCCCGTTCGCGTTGCCGTTGGCGGCGGCCCTGGGCGCCGCCGCGTTCTTGGCGCGGATGGCGTCCAGCGTCTCCACGTACTTCTGCACCCGCTTCTCCTGCACAAATCATATCCGTTGTTTCGTCAGAGTCCGCAAAGCGGGTTGAATTCGTCCGTGAAGCGGCGATTGATTGGGGCGGCGTATGAGCACTGACCTGCATTCGCCGCTGCACCTTGACATCGCCATCGGCGGCGATGGAGTCGAGCTTGACCAGCTCGTTCATGAGCGCCTCGGTGAGGGTCACCACGTCGGCGTCCACCACCTTGCCGCCCTTGCCCACGATTTTCTCCAGCGCCGACACCTGCGTCGAATCCGAATCGAAGAAGCAAATTCAGCACCAATTCGACGCTCACCGTGAGCTAGAAAAGAATTAACCAGGAAATGAAAGCAGGCGCTATCTCGGATTCTGACCTTGGCGGCGAGCTTGTCGACGTCGAGGCTGATGCGTGAGATGGACTTGGCTGCGCGCTCGGCCTTGTCGGTGCGGCGCTGCTCGAGGAGCCGCTTCGCCTGCGCCGCGGGGTCCTCGAGCAGCACCATCTTGGAGCGGTCCCTGACGCCGGCCATGTCGAGGAAGGCCTTGGAGTCCCGCTCCTTGTCCTTGTACACCAGCTTCTGGTCCTCCGGGTGCAGCCCCGTCCGCGCCGACAGCATCTTCTTCAGCTCGCCGAAGGAGGCCTGCGAGTTGATGTAGATCTCGTGGTACACGCCGTTGAACTTGACCTTGACGCGGATGGTGGGCACGGGCGCCCCCGCCGGCGCGTCCCCGTCCGGGCTCCGCTTCTGCACCAGCATCCCGCCCGGCCGCACCTCCCACTCGTCCTCCTTCACCGCCGCCGAGCCCGGAGCGGGAGGAGGCGGCGGCGCTGCGGTCTCCTTCATCGCGTCCGCGAATGTACCTCTGGGCTTGCCGCGCATCATCTTCTCATGGTACGCCCACGCACCCCCCCGCGCGCGCGCGTGTGTGTTACAGCTCCTCCGCCACAACCACTCCTCAACTGCAGCGACGACCAAGCAGTCGAGCTCTGCCTCCGCTCCCTCTCGAAAAGGATCCCCCCTGCTTCGCCGGGCGGGGTCCCCTGCTGGCGCGAGTCTGCCGGCGCCGGATCTGGGCGCGAGACGGCCTCGCAGATGCAGCGAGCGCAGGTGCCTGTGGCTTCCTCCCCCGCCTCAATTGGGGAAATCAGGATCAGGGGCAGAGAGGTAGGTGGGGGGTTAGGAGCTGAGGTGGGGGTGTGGGGAAGGAAGACGAGAGAGACGCAGACTGCTGGGCTGCTGCTGGCTGGCAGGGCAGAAGAGGAGGAAAGAAAGGGGGCGAGGGAAAAAAAACAGCGCGTACAACTCATGGACAGGGCGGCAGAATATTTATACCGATAAAAAAACGCGGAGACAGAAACAGAACAGGGCAAAGGAACCAAACAATGGCGTCCCGCCGCCGATCCTTTTTCCGGTTCGTTCCGTGCCGTGCGGGGTTTAACCGTTCGTGGGGGTGGAGGAGGACGCTCAGGACGGAGACCACCACCGGCAACGGCAAGCGCGCGCGGTGAAAGCGGCGTGGGGTGGGAGGTGTGGGTAGGCAGGATTGCTTGGACGACGGCCTTGCCGGCGAGCGGGGAGGGGCCTTAGCCGCCAAGCAACCGCCTGCGCTGCGCGGGGCGCCGAACGTGCCACATAGCCGCGCGCGATTGGGGGGCATCATCGGCAATTCGGCACCCCGCACCAACCAGCTGCTGTGCTTGCAGCTGCTTTCCGCTCCCCACCTCGATCGCTCGCTCGCTCGCTCGCTTTCTTCTTCTCTGTACCGGCGCCGGTGCTTTCACTGAACGAACAAAAGGGAGGACGGCTTCACGCGCACTGCACGTCTGCGACTGCAACTGCAACAGCAACAAAGCTAGATGTTGGTTGCTTGGTGCGCCTGTGCCTTTGCCTCCAAGTGTTCGTCGCCGGCCGCCGGGGGTCGGGGTAATAATTGGAAGCAACCAGGCGCGCGATCGCCTGCAACCTGCAAGCCAAGTCAGCAACCTCAGCAGCAGCAGGAATGTGTCAGCACAAGAATCACCGGGAGAATTTTCGTGACGTGCTCCTACCAAAAGGCGGTGCTGCCTCCGAGAGTCCTTACAATGGCATGGCAGATGACAGGTGATTTCGTTCTGGTAGTTTCTTGATCCTGCATGACATGATGATGGAAAGCGGCTGTTTCGCTGTACCGTGTCCGGCCCCTGGCCCACAAAGCTGCCTACTACTCGCTATACTAGCCCGTTAGGTGCAGCACGATGGCTGATGAATGATGATGATGAGAAGTCAGGTATGCGGGCGGCGGTGGCCGTATGTGGCAACAGGCCTGGTTTCCAAATCGGTGGAAGCGGCGTGACAGACAGAGGCCTAGCGAGAGCGCGTATTCCAATTGCTTCCTTCCTCGTCACTTGCCGCTTCCAAAATCCAGAGCGACCCGCGTAAAGGCTCTTCTGCTGGTGCTTGCTAGAGTTGTACCATACTGCCATACAGAGAACTCCTGACTGGGCCAGATAGGGCAAATCGCACTGGAACTGGACTACAGCTTCGCGTTTAGTCCATTATTACCATGCTGGGACTATAGTAGTACATACATTACACGTTTTATTACACAAGACGATGTATACGTATACTCCCTCCGTCCCTAAAAGAGTGTCTTTCTCACTTCCCGAGAAATTACTTTGATTAATTTTATATTAAAAAATATTAATATTTATGATACATAATTAGTACCATTGGGAAGATCTTTTAGTCTAGTTTTTTAATAAATTTATTTGAAGATACAAATGTTGTACGTATTTTCTACAAATCGAGTCAAACTTGTGACACGTACATCCAAAACGACAAAATTTTAGGGACGGAGGGAGTACGCAGAAACTCTCCTGTGAGGAAGGACGAACGCGAGAGACGGCGCCACCAGGAGCCGGGGCCCAAGCCACTGCGGCCAACGATGTCATCCAGAAAAGCGCGAGCAGCCGAGTGCGCGGGCCCAGGCCCGGCTGCCAAGGGCCCTACATGTCATAGGGCATACCAGAATCACCCACCACTCTCTCGGCCCCACCCGTCGGTGGCGCGAGGAGCCCGGACCCGAGCACACCGACAGCGCGGCGGCCAGTCGAGCCCCCCACGTCGGCACGCCCCGCCGCGCGCTCCGACGACGTGATCGGAAAGCGACCGTATAACCTACGGGGCTACACGCCCCCCCCCCCCCCCCCCCCCCCCCGCGCCCGGTGACGCGGCACCCACCCGCCCACGACGGCGACCGCGTCGCGAGGCTCCCTCCAATTCCGAACCCCCGGCGACCACCGACGCCGTGGACGAAGCTGCTCCTCCACAGTCCACCCACGCGCCTCACGCCCTGCGGCCGCAACGGTAACATCATGTCTGCTCAGGTCGTCTGCAGGTTAAAAAAACTGGATCTTTTTGTGGGGTTTGGGATCGCGTTGCAGTTGCAGTTGCAGACTTGCAGTTGCGCCACGCATGCACGTGCGGTTTGGCGATTGTTAAAAAACTGGGGAACGGCAGTGCCAGTGTCGGCTCGCCAGGTGGATGTTGACTCGTCGCCTCGCCCCCATCGTGGCAGCGCGCGCGTCCGGCCAACGCCGCAGGCCCGCAGCCCACTTGGCCGCCGGCCTCTGCACCTGCATGGCTGCATCCCCGTCCCCGTCCCCGGCGCAAGTTGCCGATGCCGCTTGGCTAGGTCAAGGTCCCTACGCTTGGCTCCTTTGGATACCCTCTCCTAATCAGCCTTGACCAAGGGGGTTTTGCAGAGCTAATCCCGCGCTGGTGACGCGTTCTCCTCCCCCGTTCAATCTGGGATCGACGATGACGACAACGCAGTTCGATCGTAGTAGCAATGCTACTAGTGCACTGCTACTACAACAAAGCACATCGACTGGTTAGTGATCGGGTGTCTGGGCTGGAGGTTGCAGTAGCAATGAACATACCCGTGGCGTCGGCAACCTCCCAGCCGCCTGCGGGATGGGGGATCAGCATCGTCAGCTGACTGCACTGCCACTGCTCAGTGCAGGCGTGGCTGCACCGGCCCGCACGCCGAATCGCTCTCGCTCCATCCTGCCAACCGATTCTTTCAGCTCGTGTCATCCGCGCTCACCTCGCTCGTGGCCTCGGCCCCAGCTAGAGCGCGGTGGCCGGTCCCTTGATTCCCTGCCTCCCGTGCACGTAGTACCTGATGAACAAATCATCATCTCGGGGCGACGCACGTCCATGCGCAGACAAATCTGCACCCGTGTCCCGATCCCGTGCACTGGTCTTGTTCGCACTGCTCTGCCGCGCCGATGACCTATCCGCTCTGCCGCCGCTACGGATCAGTGTACGCATCGGCCGTCTCGTAGATCGATCTGCACCGCACGCTACGCCTACGCGCGCGCTGCGTTTTTCCAGCTGCGTACGAGCGCTCCCCGGCAGTGATGGAACTCGCGAGGACGATGCTAAACCGATAGTGTTAGTACTTTTGCCACTTAATTTAACCGCCGTAGCCGTTGTACTTACTCCTGAATCCCTGACGAGCTGCTCAGTGAACGACTTCTTGTCAGATGGATCTACTACTACTAGTACGTACATTTCAGCGACCAAATCAAGTTCTTGCACAGCGAAGTTTTTGTCCAAAGTTGATGCCTGCAAAAATAAAGGTTGTAAAAGTACAAGGACTAACCACGAAGCAAGCATCTGCATCTCCTAGCCCTTTTTTGTTCTAGCGGCAATCATAACGCTGACCCAGTCTTTACCCAACAACTAATACGTTCCCCTTCTTTTTCCCCAGCCATAATGCTGTGTTTGTGTGCCTGCCTTGCCTTGCTTTTATTTTGGGGATGCCATTCTATCATCGCCCTATAATGTATTCTCCCAGAACCGCCGCACTTTGCGAGCGTGGGTGGATCGACCGAGCGAGATGTGCGCATCTAATGTGTGCCAAAACATCATCAGATTCTTCTGAAGCTTCGCCTCAGGAAAAAGGGATTCTTGTGAGGATTAATATATGATTTCGGAGCATCTAATCAGTGTGCTGTCCTTGTTAGCATCCAGGATTTTTTTTCACGGCCCTCGCGATGCGCTGGGACGGATGGTGGTAGAGCAGCAGGTTCACGTGGGAGAACAAGAATCTGAATGCGCCGCTGTTACGTTTGGTGTTTGAACAACCTACCAGAGCCCTGTACCCCCTTCTTGTTCAAGTAATCAAGTGTAAACAGAAGTTGCCGTGTGCGTACAAGAAGTATGCGTTACAGCTTTTCATGGTCATTGATATTAGTGACTTTTTTCCCCCCTTTAGAAAGAAGTCTGAACCATAGATAGAACACACAAAAAAGAAAATGCAGTATTTTGCTCTGTCGACTGTCGGTTGCGTTCTACTTTCTGAACCCTTTCTTTTGAAAATTAGCTCCGGTCTCTGAATTCAACAGAGCAACATAAGTAAAACAACTCGTCATGCAGCTTCAACATGCCTATAATTTACACTCCATTTTATGTTTAGTTGATCTGGTGGCCTGAGATCTTGATGATTTAACAAAGAGAAATATATGCCGGTCAGTTTCTGACAATCTGATAATCAACAAAGGAGGTAAACTAAAGCCACTTGCAGCACACTTTATCAAGTTGTATCACCAAAGAAAGCGAGCAAATAGTATTGTACCCGCACATTTAAAGGATAAAAAGCGGTGACAACAAATAACAAGAGTAGTCCCCATTCTTGCAAGCCTCAACCAACTGGGGAAAAAAAAGAGCACATGAAAAAGATGCATGCATGATCAATGTGCTCTCCCTTCACCAATCACCACCTCAAGTCCACAGCCAACCTTTTGCCGTACTCCTGTCTCTGTTCACTTGTTGGTAAGCGAAACACGTCCATAAAAGACTGTTATGCAAGGCCAGCCCCATACAGATCATACCTGTCGACATTGAATTAAAAGCAAAGCAGAGACAGTTAAGCATGCTCCTATCGCCATTAGCGTTGATTTGGACCAGGCGTTGTTCGGTAGTGTGAATAACACTGCTCGTTCACTCGTTTTCCATCCGCAGCTATACGCCGATCGACGTGCAGGCATCGCTAGAACATGATACAGATCTTCAGTTCGGTTTTGGTGTTTCAGCCGAGTTGCGGACTGGAGCAGTACTGCTTATCGTTTTCAAGCCTGATGTACAGTTTCATTTCCACCAATGCATGGTATCCACAGAAACGGAGAAAGAGTGAAGCAGTGTGTATGTGTTCCAGCTTGCAAGCAATGCTTCTGGTGGTAGGTCACCATGAGAGAGCATCATCCAGCAGCAGGGGTCCAATCCCAAACATCATTTTCTGTCCAGGAAGAATGAAGTCTGCAGCACTATGAAGGAGCACACAAACTGATGGGCGAGTGCCTCTCTCCTTTTCCTTGTCGAAACCGCCCCGATTTCGACGCTGGAACCGAGGGATCCATCTGTTCCGGAAAACCACTGGCTTAAAATAAAACATGAGGTTTGCGCCGGAGTATCCCTTGCTTGCCGTCGGCTAGTGTATTGCTTCTAGCGTACTGGTTTCTCGTCGTAGAAGAAACCGATACCTCTCAACAGCAAATCCAGTTGGACTTGGAGTGCACAGTTTGCTCACATCCATTACCAGAGCAATGCGCTGTATGGCATTCGGACAGTTGATTTCAGAACGGTGTCTGAAAGCGACGCGTAATAAAATCAGCGAACTGCATTTTAAGCCGTGACCCGTTCAATGCCATGGCTGGCAAGCAGCAGCCGGCAGCGGCAGGGGAGCCAGAGAAGATGCTTAGGGAGGGGAGAAGAACAAGGCGCAAGAAAACAACCCGGCAGGTCATCTCTTAAGATGGAATCGATCGTGCAGTATCCGAGTGATCTGAGACTGAGTGGAGAGCAACGGCGTAACTTGTGCAGGGAGGGAGCCGAGGTGTTGGCCCGTCGCATCTGGTTCTGATGAGCAGTTACCGTCGCCGATCGTCTTCGCCGGAAGCGAACAAAAGACCCGGACTTTCACAGGCCTGCGAAAAGCAACGGACTCAACTGAATGGATTCTTTACGTGAAACTGACGATCACACAAGCAAGAGATCTGAAGAAATATCGGTCGCCAACAATATATGGGTAGGCAGGCAGCGGCCGACACGAGTGTCAATGATCATGGATGGCAGTGGCAGCAGACAACAGTAGCCAGGAGACTTCAGAGTTTCACAGGCAGGCTACAAAACTGGGCCAGAAATTCTAATCACAGGTGGGCCGATCATCCTTGGGCCCAGAAGGGCCAACTATTGGGCTTATAGAATGAGCTAATGCGGGCCGGGCCTAGCCACGCTCAGTTCGCTCATAATGGGTCCACACGGAGGGTCCGTTCGTAACCCTGCGCGCACACGACGCTCGAAGCAGAGCCTCGCCGCCGCCGCCATGAGAGGCCCCAACCGCCGCCGCGCCGGAGCCTCCACCTCGGCCGCCATCGCCTCGACGTCTAGCAAGCGCGACCCTGAGGAGGACTCCGCCAGCGCCCCCGAGGAGTCGGGCGACGACGAGGTACGCCGGGGATCTGCTCCTTTTTCCTGCGCTGCCGGCGGCCGCGCGAATCACGGAGCGCTTACCGGAGTTCGTTGGCGCCGCAGGAGGTCTCCTCGGCGTGGGGGTCGGAGTCCGGGTCAGAGAGCGACGGCGAGGACGCGGAGCGGGAGCGGGAGCTGGAGCGCGCGCTGGCCGACGTGCCCTTCGGGGAGCTGCAGCGCGCGAGGTCCGACGGGTCGCTCGGCGCGCGGGCTACCGCTGCGGCCAAAGCAGCCGCGGAGAAGAAGGCGCGTAGGGCTAGCAAGAAGAGGTTCGGCGATGCCCAGCCGCTGCTGCTGCCTCTGCTATTTTTGCTGTGGCTGTCGGTACTGATGGGTTCGCATGTCTTTTGAACAGGCCGATGGAGATAAGCACGAAAGTGAGGCCACCGAAGCTCAGGGAGGTGATCCAGATTCCCAAGAAGGTTGGTTGTTCTCCCGGTTTGTCCCGCATTGTGTTGAGACTATTCTGATTGATTAGCCTGTGTGTAGTAAGCAATCTGGTATGTGAGGTAGAGCACATATGTTCTGCTAGTTGTGTGTTGGCAATGGCAAGTTGTTGAATCAGGCAGTCTCTCTGCCTGTTCTACCTGTGACATAATGGGTTTTAAGTCACCAGTTTGATGGGGCATGCCTTGCTGTTTCAGGGTAGATGTTTCATTCTTTCTGAATGTTATTACATGTAAAATCCGGTTTGCTTCATCTTAAATGTTCTGTTGGCTTTTTAGTTTGACAAGTGCAGTGCAGCCATGCTATCTTAACCAATTCATTTTACTGTATATTTTTTTATTAAATAATATCTGGTGTAATTGAGCGTCACTTGAAAAGAATTAGTCTATCACAAAGCAGTGCACTTTATATATTGACTTTCCCAACTTCCCCTTGATGATTTAACCTTTTTTCCCCTTAAATGTAATGGCTCAGTCACGACCCATGAGGTTATATTGTACACTTTGTCTTCTGAATCCATAACAATTTATGAAATTGCTCTTTTCCATAGGTTGTAAGGGATCCAAGATTTGAACCTGTATATGGATCTGTTGACAAAGAAGGGTAAGAGATGAATGCATAGATGCATATGTACTTGTTCTTTTGTCTCCATACACATTTAAAGAACTTTTATTTGTCACTTTCTGCTTTGTTATTCTAGCTCGACATAGCATCAGAAGTTTTATTTGTGTTCTCAGCTTAAGGCTCTAAGCATGATTCCTCAAGATTACTCCTCATGGTTGCTCACTCTGGTACTGACTGTAAGCTTGATGGTTTCTTTGTTGGCATTCAGGTTCAGGAAAAGATATAATTTCTTGTTTGATGAAGACTTCCCTACAGAAAAAGAGGTGTGTTCAGTGTTCATATTATAATGTTTTGATTAGAAGATGTTATGAAAATGATTTCATCATGCATTTTCTGGTATATGCAGAGACTTCAAAAAATGATTAAGAAATCAAAGGACCCAAATGCCATTGAAGAAATGAAGAGTCGTGTCACATGGATTGTACGTGTTATTTCTTAACATGTTGGTTGCCGTTAATATCCATGAAATATGTTTTGGAATTTCTATATTGATGCTAAATTTGCTATGATTGGTGAATTAAACTTCCTGAATGTCATGTAGACCATTTCGGCATTTACTTGCAACAAATTTGGTTGACTCACCCACCCCCACCAATTGGATTTCTGATATATGACTGAAGTCAGTTCGTTTCAGCAGTTCAGTAGGCACGGCCATCACTGCATGACTAGAAAGACATATCTGCGATCTGTGAAAATATTGACTGATTTGTCCTGAACATCTTTAAAGTTATAATGTGGTTACAATCATTTGCTGTCGTTCCATAAACTGGATGGGGTTAATGCAAGTTTTGATTTGAATGGAATCAGGATAGGATGATGGTAGCCATTAAGCCTCATCAAAAACTATCTGCAGCGTTGAAAATGAGAAGACTTTTTTTTGTTGGTTACTTAATTTTGAACTTGTCCTTTTGGTTGATTCCTCAAATGGAAATATCTACAGGATAAGCAGCTGAAGTCACATCCTCAAAAGAATGTTGAATCAGAGATCATGCGTGAACATATTAAGAAAGAGAGGGAAGCAGCAAAGGCTGGAAAACAACCATATTATCTGAAGAGATGTCTGTTCCTCAACCATAGTCCTTCCTTACCTTGCTTGGTGTCTCTATATGCGAGTCTGAAAATTACTTTTATTTTTCTTAACCAGCTGAACTTCGTGAAAGGAAGTTGATTAAGAAATACGAGGAGCTCAAGGTAAAACTTACAAGGTTCACTAGCAGTTCTGCCCCCAACTTTCTGATGTTTGCCTTATTCCTCAATTTTGTCTTCATAATTCACAGGCGGCAGGAAAGCTTGATGCCTTCATGGAGAGGCGGCGGAAGAAGAATGCCTCTAAAGATCACCGGTTTATGCCATACCGAAGAAATGGGGACGGTGCATGAAAATTTTCTCAAGGCGAAAGGATGATGATAGGATTGTCTTTTCAATGCTCACTGAGCAGTCAGTGTATACTGTTATGTTGTTCTCCTAGTCCACATTTGAAATTGAGCTCTGGTTGGTAATAGTATCGGATTTTGCTAAATCAAATTATGGATATAAGATTTTCTTTTGCAAAACAATTTGGTTTCAATCGCTGTCTACTTTCCTGCAAACCAATCATAAACCTTCAGGGGCATGTTTGTGGTTGTGGAGGGTAGAGGCAGAGCCCCAGAAGGCCAGAAGCATGTTTGGCATGCTCCGGCGGCTCTCGTCCTCTGGTGAGGCAATAGGCAGATTCAATACACGTGCCGTGTTTAGGCCTTGTTTAGTTCCTTCAAAATGTATAAAGTTTCTCTATCGATTTTCGTGCCCCTTTTCAAATGCACGTCCCTCAATGTATAAATTTTTGGCTTGTTCGTTTTGCTGGGCTCAGAGGAGAATAATCCGCTGAACTGTTTTAATAGTATTATATGAAAAGAAGAATAACATGTTGGGCTGGGATGATAATCCCAAACGAACAGGGCTTTTCTCCATTCTTCACTCCTCTTGGAACTAAACAGGCATTTAGTACCACCTGAAATCCAAAAAGTTTCGACCTAGAGAACCGTGTCATTTTATTTCTTCTCTCTAATCCGTTGAGCTAATTCAATAGTATTATATGAGAAGAATAATCCGTTAGGATGGGATGATAATCCCAAACGAACAGGGCTCCATTCTTCACTCTTTCTCTTGAAACTAAACAGGCCTTTAGTTCCACCTGAAATCCAAAAAGTTTCGACCTAGAGAACCGTGTCATTTTATTTCTTCTCTCTATGCACGCAACTAATCTTTTTCTTTTTTTGCCCTTTTTGAGAACTAAACACCCCGATGATCTTTCGACACACCCGGCACTTCCAACTGACCACCGTCCACAGAGCGCACAGCAATGCGACCCTGAACTGCATTTATATATGAAGTTTCTAAGCAACAATATTTATATAGGCACATCCACATGACAAGTCCTGGGAATTCAAAATTTGTAAAATTTGGTTGGACAAAAAATCATGTGTTCACAAGGGCAAGCTGCCCTGCAGAATACACCAGATATACATTTCGAAGTTCAAAATGTACAATTTACATATGTATAGCATGTTTCTAGAGGGACAAGAGGAACTAAAAATCACCTATCCCTTCAGTTACATTACCGGACAAGAAAATACTTTGTAAACGCGCCCGCACTTCTGTATAAAGAACAAAAACTAGGGAGCATATGCAGATATCTAAATATATCAACACCACCTGTTCGACAAACCTACACATAACACCGAGGCGCTTTTTTCTGCGTGAGGTATTGCGGTTTCACCACCACTGAATCCACGCAGAGGCCTCCTTTTGTGTGTGTGCAGTCTATTTGAATCATTGCAAACCGGATGTTTGTCGGTTTGTTCGAGTCCTTCACGACGAAGTCCCCGACATGGTGATTGATCCAGACACCTGGATCAGTTAAATAGCTCTTGGACTGAGCGTGCTGTCCATCCGAAGTTGACATTTGGAAGCGCACTGGCTTTATGTCCCAGCCATGGATGTGCTCTGAACTATAAACCCGTCGTCCAAGCCGCTTGAATGGTCGGCCTAGATGAACACGGTAAAATAGGCTGTATGTACCTTCTGGGAAGCAGAATTCAACTTCCCCTCTGACTTCAAACCACCATATTTGTGAGAGATAAGCAACCGTGCGAAATCTGCAAGGAAATCGACATATTCATGACTTCTCTTATTTATAAGAATTCGAAATGAAGGCTATATATTCATGTGACCAAAGAGGTACAAGTAGTAGAAGTAAGTTTAAGCTAACCAGGTTGGCAGTACATTTGGCCAATAATGCAAATATGTTCTATTAACTCACACAAAAAACAGAATTCAATGATAATGCCTGGGAACAGGTAATTGTTGGATTCAAGCCAGATATAGGAAACAGAATATTCCATGCTTCAAGCCAAGTGAAGGTCTGGTTCAAAACCCTAAGGTTACTACACCTTATTCATGAAGCTAATTAAGAATGGTTGATGGGGGGCAAGTGAAGAGTTGTCAATTTCTGCCATAAACTCTCACCAGTTAAGACACAAGTTGACATGTTGCAAATTAAACTCTCAAACACAATCACTAGGTTGATATTCTGTCATACAGCGAGAATGGTTGAAGAAAACATGATGTATATGTGTTTGTGTACCATCCATCATCAATCAAGTATAGCTAAGTCATTTATGTTAAAAAGCTAGAACATAAGATGAATGTAGATGCCTCACTGCCTCAGCACAACATTGCTATTTGCCTATTTCTTGGACACATTTCCAATAACACCAAACAAAACAATAACATATATGCAAATCTGTAACCACATTCAAACACCTCAGCACATGCATAAACAATGTCTGGATTATATATGAAACGTTATCACTAAATATTGTCAGGTAAGATTTTAATTAGTAGATGAAAGAACCTTGATTCATCATTGGGAATAAAGTTCCAATATCTCCTATCATCAATGCCTGTTATTGAAAGTGCCATTGACGAGATTGACATGCAGACACCACCACCACCCTTGTCCAGCCAGAACTCCTACACAAAGAGCCATACAAATTTTAAGCCTAGGCAGTTGCAACACAACTTTAATCCAACTTCATTTAAATTAAAAATGCTAATCAGACTCCAAAGACCAAAAATAATGACACTGCATTTATCCCAAATCCAGGCCAAAATCCATCCAGTTTAATCAAACAGAATATTTTTTTTTGCGGATATAATCAAACAGAATATGATTCCCCTAGCTAATAGGTAAGCAAAAAGATGATCCAGCAAGTCTAGAACTAGCAGGGGGCATACCTTTTTGCCGCCATCGAAGCGGTTCCGGCGGCAGAGCCGCGCGTACACCTCCTTCTTGGGCAGCGGCTCCGCCTCAAGCTCCGCGGCGGCCTGCCGCTCTCCTCCATCACCGGCCGCGGCAACGGCAAGGAGGCGAGCGTAGTTCCTCGGCAGCTTGGACTCCCATACGCCGTCCCCGGACGCGGCCCCCCGGAACGTGCGGCTGAGCCGCGCCATCCGGCAGATCTCTAGCGGGTCCAGCCTGAGCAGCACCTCCGCGACGCAGTTCTCCGGCAAGTCCCCCAGCACCGTCCCCTCACCTCCCCGCCCCCCTCTCGCCGACGAGGCCGCGGCGCCCATGAGCCGGGCGACAGCAAACCGCCCGGGGCTCAGGCTGTCAGCTCAACAGTAGAGGGTGAGGGACTTGGAGAGCAGCAGCAGGGAACCCGGCGACTTGGAAAAGGGCGGCGGCGGGTTACACGTCAGCGCCAGAGAGCCCATCGCGGTGGCGCCGCCTCGGTGGCCGTGCCGTCGGAGAAAGGGAGAGCCCTCGTCGTCGTCGTCGTGGCGGTTGTTGCAACTGATGGAATCAAAGCAAAACTTGTAAAAGGCTGCACTTTTCGGTTCTCCTCGATTGTTTTTGATCGAAGAAAGGGGTTCTTTGCTCTTGTGCCTCCTGATCTCCGACGCGACGGAGAAGGGAGAGAAGGGACACGCGAAGAGAGGTGTGCTCGAGCTGCAGCTTTGCGTGCGTTGGTTACTTGGGTGTGGTGCTCGCTGGGTTAGGCTGGTACTGGTGGAGGGGCAGCAGGGCGTGGTGGAAGCCGTGGAAGAAGACGAGTGGAAGCGTGGGAGGAGGCTAGCTACAATCCTACAAGCGGTGGGGATTCTCTTTCTCTGCGCGTGCAATCTGCGGTGGAAAGCCGAGTTTTAGCTTTTCAAAGAAAAAAAGAAGGCAGGTTTTGCTTGCCGGGGGGCGAAAGCGCAGTCTCGCTAGTCGTCGTGTGCTGTCAGCACCACGGAGAATGTGATTTTTATCGATGACACACAGTTCCAAACTCCTGCTAGCCACTTCTTGACGTCCTGTCCTATATTCTGCCTGCAAAATGACATCAACTCTGACGGCATTACTTCTATTAAAACTAACTAAGATCAGGCATTTAGGCCCATTTTGTTAGAGAAATCACGTCGTTCATTGGTTGTTGCACAGTTTAAGTTGTTCGTGCTGTTCAGTTTATGCAAGCAAAATCTTTATCCATCAGGTTAAGTATGTTGTTTTTCTCAGCGTTCTGAAGAAGGAAAAAATTCTTATTTTTAATCTCCAACTATAACAAAAGTATGATTTCCAACTCAAAGCTACAAAAGTAAGCTAGAAAATGCCATCCAACTATCAAAACTTGACAAATTTGGCCCTTTAAGAGGTTTTGAAGAGCAGGTTTTATATTTTTCTAGAAATTCAAAAAAAAAGAAATTTTAATAAAAATCATAACTAATTCATTTAAAATTAGAAAAAATACCAAATTACTAAAAAAAAATCATTAAAATGCAACATATCTGTTGATGCTCTATTTGATGTTATTTGAATCTTATTTGTCCATATTCCTTATATTTTATTATTTGTTCATATTCCTTAATATTTTTGTGTTTTATTACTCATAATAAAATATAGTTAACTCTCATATTTTTATGATTTGAAATGATTAAGTTATATTTTTATTAAATAAAAAATATATTTTAAAAAAAATTCAAAACCACCTAAAAGACAAATTTACCTGGTTTGACGGTTAAACGACACTTTATATCTGATTTTGTAGCTGTAAATTCAAAATATTACTTTTTATAGTTAAATGTTAAAAATAGAACCTTTTCCGAATGATAGGGATGAACAGAGCAGGTCATGAGAGGAAGAGCATAAATTCGGAAAGAGACGTCGCCGAAACAGTACGCGACAAAACAATCCTAGATGTTTTCTCTCGAACGCAACACAATCCTAAGATGTCTTATTTGGGCAAAATAAATCTTAACGTGTCTATCGAGTACTGGAACGATAATGGTAGGTATTCTTATCAACACCAACAGAATACTATACCAGATTAAGTATTTCAAAATTAACCTGGGCTTAAGGGCTTTCGATGGTCATCAAGAGGCGCCAGCCAATCATTGCATAGTCTTCGAAGAAAAATTCAGAGAGTTCGAGAAGAGTCTCTCGAGCTGTCGACCATGTAGAGCAACCACGAGTACACTCCAATCAACGGTGGCCTTCAGATCAGATCAAATGCAATGCAACATACAGATCGAGAGACGGGGAGAGGCTGGAGCCTGGAGCTGAAGACATATCGCTTTCCGACTGAAGCGTGAAGTCAGAGAGGCTCCATTTGGGTTTGCCTGCCTGCCTTCATGGTACGTGCATTGGATGGAGAACTTGCTTCCGGAACAGATCGATTGTAATCCGATAGCGATGTGCACTGATGGATTTCAAGAAATCAGGGTGTGAACCCAAGGGATTTCGCACTCCAAAGGGGCAAGGGATAGATGTGAAAGGAAACAAGCCGCTTCATGTTTGACTCTGTTCATTTTTCAAAAATAAATAAATAAAAATGAACAGAGTCAAACATGAAGCAGCTTGTTTCCTTTCACGAGATAAACATGAAGCATCAGCCTTCAGATAAACATCTGATCTGACATTCTATGCATTTTATTTTCCTCCCAAAGGCACCCTACAAACCTGCTGGTGAGTTGCGACCTACATGATTGAGCAATTATTTATTTCAAAGAAAAAACGATGCCTTTTTTTTTCTTCTTCTTTTTCTGAACCGTCTGCCTCAGTTTGCTGCACCACCATCAGTCCATCTTTGCCGGACAGACAGTTCAATGAAACAAAAATCTAGTATACTCGACATACCAATAGTTTCTGCTATTTGGTATTGGCATTTCCTGATCTGAACGAACTTGGCTGCACCAGTTGTGAAAGTTATCTGTTCCTACATGCTGGAGAAGTGGCAGCTGATTGAGTCATCAACAGGTATTGGTGTGGTTGATGCGTCCTGTTGTATACAAATGGACAGAAAAGGTGTATGCAACAGGACATGGCATGCCGTCATTCTCTTCTTTCGGTGGATTGAAATTGAACAGCTCAGGACTTCTGGTGCAAAATACAAAAGGACCCCGTCAGTATCATGAACCTCTTTCCGAAGAGATTTTAAGTTAAGTTTTCAGATATTTTTTTTATGTTTTTCTGTTAATTGATAAGTTCAAGCGTGTAAAAAAGTGTTTCCCAAAAAATAAAATAAAAACATCAGAGAGAAGAAATAAAGAGTAATGGCTTTGATAAACACCTCTGTGTCAAACGGACCCCAAAGTTCCAAAGCCAACGGATTAAATCCTTACTGATTAAACAAAATAATCAAAAAGCCAGTTTCATCCAAACTCATTTCTGGTACAGAAGGAAAAAAAAAACGCTAGGCACAGTAAGGTCTCTCGCCTTTGCCTGTACAAACACGACATCTTCAGCTGCAAACAACAGAACGTTCATCTGTTTGGTTTGTTGGATGTCTACATCCACACTTTACAACACGATGTAACTAATCAGAGAATAATAGAAGTGGCGGAAAGAGCAATATGCAACAGAAAAGGGATGCTGCCAAGAACATGTATCAAGCGCTAGAATCTAGGCCTTATGGTGTGGATCTGAGTCAGCATTGGATCAGGCACCATTAGATAATTAGTTTTGTTGGAAATCGGTGCCATTGTTTAAACAACCAATCACACTGAGAATACTAATCCAAGGCCCAAGATATTTTGTGTGTGTTTGCATCCCTGTTTTGCCCCTGCATAGCTCATAGAACAGGAGAAATACAGAGACAAACATATTATTGTATTGAACTACTCCTGCTTTACCTTCTCCATACAAAAAAGAAAAAAGAAAAGGAAAAAGAAAAAGAAATCCCGCTTGGTTGCATAGACAGAAAACTGGCAACCGAAGTACTGTACCCACACCATTTATCAACTTGTGGAGTAGTAAGATTCATAGACGCGTCATCAAACAAGACCAGGTACGGTTAGCAGTACGTGTAAATCAACAAACAGTTTTCATACACAGGATATCAACTAGTCACATAGCATATGCCATATGGGCCCAACGTGTGCGTCGATGAAGCTGCCGTACTTTTCTGGGAGCCTCTTCGTTCATCCAAATACCTCCTCGTTGCAGACTGGGCATGCCTGAATCAACAGAAAGGTGATCAGGTGATACTCCTATGTCGTATGGCCTATTCTGGTTCTGGGAATTGCTTCCATACGACCATACGAGAGATTCAGATACAGTAAAATAAAATGCTCAAATATCTGTTGTTGAGGTCTTTTTCGGTGCTCCATACTACCCTATGGTAGTATAGAGTATGGAGGGATGGGCAATTTTGTAATTAAACTGTAATATAATTTTTTTTATTGGAGCTCCTAACCTAAATGAACATATGTGTAAAAATAAATAAATATATCGGACCAAATGAGTATAAAAATAAAAATATTTTTTCTCATAATACCCCTATACCACTGTATTACTCGATCTATACCACATTATATCACATGTTAAAAATATTTTTTTCCCATAATACCTCTATACTACTATACTACTCGACCTATACTACCTTATACTACAGGTGAAGGTCTAGTAGTATACAACTAATTTGGACCGTCAAATCCTTTTATACTGGTCCTTTTGAACACCAGTATAAGATAGTATGGAGCACCGAAGAAAACCTGTTGTTGTATATACATTGCATGTGCACAATACAACAGCTTCCCCTTTTGTATTCCAGAGGCATGATATCAAGATAGAAGAGAACTGTACCTTGTTGATCTTAAGCCAGCGAGTTATGCAATTTGCATGGTAACAATGGCTGCAGGGCAGTCTTATCATCTTCTGACGGCTTTTATAGGTCGTTTTGCAGATCACACATCTGCAGAGAAGGTAAAATGCAATTGTGTACCTGTCAGCAATATAAACAAACCAATTGCTACTTCTGTATTCAAAAGGATGAGCAAATCTACGAAGTAAAATTATGCAGCTACGTACTCTTCATTGTTTTTATTCCTGGAGAAGAAGGTGCACTTGTGCCTAAATGGCTCCAAATAAGATATCAGGTCATCAGATAACCCTCTGGACTGAGTTCCTACAGCTTCCCCTAATGCTTGCAGTTGCTGCAACAGTTATAAATTAATTACAAATTTTACAATGAGTGTCCCATAGGAACGAGATTATCACGAGATACTGTCATAAATGTTAGGTTTCAGTTAGTGAGGTTATCATGAGAGTCCCATAGGAATGAGGTTATCACAACGACCAGCATAAGTGATAGATTTCAGTGTTTTTTTTTCCTTTTTTTTTAAGGGAGCAACGGGGCCAGCGGCCCATCTGAACCGATTTCATTCCTCAAAAGGCAAGAGCAAAGCAGTACAGCGGTGTAGGAACGCCAAGACCTGAAAGATGGCCAGCTCTGAAACAAGGATATAATGGCCAGCTCTGAACCTGAAAGATGCAGCGGTGCTGCCCAGCTGCTTCTGGTTTCTATAAGTCCTAATTTTTGTTTTGGAAAAGGGCGGCCTTTGGTGCAGTGGTAGAGCTTCAACGCCTGTGACCGGAAGGTCCAGGGTTAAGCCCCAGCCTCTACACATTAATGTGTGGGAAATGCTGTGCGCTAAACAACTTGCCCTCAGACCCGCATAGTGCGGGAGCCTACGGCATTGGGTCACTTATTTAATTCAAAACAATATGACCTTTGGAGTTCTAACTTCTAACATTCTATAATAGTATAATACCATGGAAGTTGTACCCTCTTTGTTTGAAAGATTGTGAACTTAAGTCTGAAGTTGGATCCACTAGCCTGACCTTGTTTTCTCCTCGCAAAAAAAAAAAAAAAGAAAAAGGCCTGACCTTATTTCATTGTAACAGCACCAAGAATGGAGAAGATATATCACGAAACGGCTTCAGCAATGCACTCTGAACATCCACTAGCTAGAGAAAAGCTAGCAAAAAAAAGGAGGGGCTTTTGCATTTTGAACATGCATCCATGCTTTTCATTGAGAGAAAAGGAGTCCAAAACAACAGACAAACATACATGCAGACAATCACGACGAGGGATGAAGCCCAACAAACGCAGGAAGAGGAAACAAAACTAGCACTAAAAACCTGAAGGACTAGACCTGAAACGAAGAAAGAGATGCTACCCAACTAGACGCCCAGGGCAGAGAGTTGCCAGAAGCTTATGAACAACTCAACACTGAAGTTATACTATTGTATTTGCTATGATGGATATCCACTAGTATTTCACTCTACATTAATGTTGGACACTGTCAACAGTGTGTACAGCAGGAAATTCAGTAAAATGTAGACTGCTGATGAACCAACATTCCCTTCCATTCACTCCACCATTTCAGGACGTCTTCAGAAACCTATCTGTTCTACCTCAACCCCACAAGGCACAAGTAGATTTGCTTCTACTGTATCATTTTTTGGTAAATTGCTGCTACTGTATCAAACATGGCACATGAATTCCATTTCATATAATCTCTTCCATCGCATGAAAGAATAACTGACATACCTCATACGACATATTATCTGGGTCAACATTGTCTTCCCGAGCCACCTGGATGCACACAAAAATTATCGTCAGTTCAGACAAACGCAGCTCCCTCCCATGAAGATACCAATCCCAATGAACCAAAAAGGTTCGAACAGAAGAGTGCCAAAGCAGCAACCTGAGCTGCATTCTGTGCAGGCCTGTACTCAACAGCCGGTGACGACGGCTCCAAGGACACGTTACCTGAAAAAAAAAACGAAAGATTCTGTGTTGAGCGTTGAACGATAAGCATGTGGTCAGTGACTCTGTTAGTTCACTACAGCTAAGAGCTAACGGTATCACCTCAAACTAAGCGAAAGATTCTGGGAGTGGGGCTGTACCAGCGAATTCTCTGGTGTCCGCGGCGGCGTCGCCGTCGCGCGTGTTCTCCTCCTCCTGCAGCTGCCTGGCCAGAGCTTCGTCAGAGATCAGCCAGGCCTCGATCTTGTGGGTCTCTGAGGAGACGCGGACTGAGTAGGTGGTGGGAGTCGCCATTGATGGAATTCGCAACTTCCCTGCGACAATTTAGAGGCGAAGACGGGGATTGAATCAAGCAGATGAAATCTCGTTGTAGATTTTAAACATGTTTGAGCAATTGTCTGAAACTCTGAAGTCTGAACCGAATTAACATTTGGTCTTCGGGGTCATGATTGCAAATTTGCAGTGAAAGTTGGATGCTTGCAATGTGTAGTGTCTTTCATATTGCATCGCAGGAAATGCAATTTGCCACACGGTCACACAGAGCCACAGAGGAAGATTGCATCGATCGATGCTACTAAACTATACTCTTTAGCATGAAGCCATGAACAATCAGAATTCAAATACACCGAATACAGTTTTGATTTGTCGAAATCACCGCCGAATGGTAAGTTCTCAGGGAGGCTCTGCCTTCCAATCGCCAGTTCGCCACAGGACCAAACAAAATTAGAGAATTTGGGATGTTTTCTCTCTCCGACCAAGAAACCGATCGCACAAGAGATGAAAAAAAAAGAGAAACAAACAGAATCCACTCCAGATCAATAGCGCCGAATCATCCAACGACCGTCGTCTTCTTGAAAGAAACGGAAGGAGAGAGATAGCCGTGCATACCTCGCGCTCCTTCCACCGGATCAGCGGAGCAGAGCAGAGTGATGGCGCGCCACCACCGCCGCCTCCTTCCTCCCCACCCCTCCCTCTCTCGCTTTCTCCCCCTATGTCCCTATCTGTGGCAAACTGTGTGGTACTACTCCTCCTCCAGAAGCTTTTATGCAACCGACGACGTGAGCCGTGGCTGCTCGCAAGTCAATGTGAAAAATATTATTATTTGTGGTACATAATTAGTATCATTAGAAAAATCTTTTCATCTAGTTTTTTAACAAATTTATTTAGAGATACAAATGTTGTACGTATTTTGTACAAATCGAGTCAAACTTGTGACACACACCAACAACGACACTTATTTAGAGACGGAGGGAGTAGACCTCTTACTCAGAGCTCCTCTTTTTGATCCCTTTTGCCATTATTTTTTGTTCCTCTTGGAACAATGGAACCCCTTGTTCTTGTGCGAACCGTATCCGCAACAACTCCATTTCCCATTCTATTTCCGATAACTAAACTCCATTTTACAATCCCTTAGCCACAGGATAATCCAACAACACAAGGATGCTGTGACAGGGGATTGCTAGCTGTCAACACTGTTGGATATATGCCCTAGCCAATTGGATTGGATCCATTAATGGATCTTTAAAGTGAAAACCCATTAGCATGGCTCATTAACAGTAGAGGAACTACACCATCTATTAGAACAACTCCAAGAGTTTCCCAATAAATTCTTTCCCAAAACTATGTATTGGAGGCTCTTTCAAAAAGCTTCTTTTTCCAAAAAAACTTGTCAGCCCACAGCAGATTGCTAATAACTAGTCCCCAATACTACAAAACAGGCCACACCATGATAATTGGGCCCATTAGTTGGGCTGATCACCTAGCCCACACATCACCCTCACCCTCACGCAGCGCCCACCCTCAACCTCACGCAACACCTAGCCCTCACGCACAGCACCCTCCCTCGTGACGATCTCAGCACTGCCGCCGAGGAGGTCACATCGCCAGGGATTTTTCACGCCGCCAAGAGCTAGAGAAAAGCAGTCCCTGCGATCTTCAACTTCAATTGGAGACAGGTAAAACGGAATCGCTATGAGTCGACGAAGCCTTTCCATGCAACTGGCATTGGATTCATCATAGGTTGAGTCCATGAATGCGGATGAGTCCGATGATGAAACAAAACATCGTGGTTCTATCTTAGGGCATCGAGTACTTCGGCGAGACAGGCAGGCAAGGCATCATAGGTTGTATCAAGATTATTTTTCAGATGATCCTACGTACAGACATAGTTATTTTAGACGAAGGTGTGTAATCAATAGATTTACTTGGACCATCTTTTTTATAAATTCATATATGTGTGTCTCATTACTTTTGAATTACAGGTTTCGAATGAGGCGTACACTGTTTGTACGCATATGGAAAGCTGTAGAACAACATGATCAATATTTCATGCAGAAAAGGAACGCTGCTGGTATACTTGGCCTTTCTAGTCTACAAAAGATCACTGCAGCATTTCGGATGTTAACTTATGGAGTAGCAGCTGATGCTACAGATGATTATGTCCGTATTGGTGAGACTACTGCTATTGAGAGTATGAGAAGGTTTGTCATTGCTGTTGTGGAGGTTTTTGGAGACGAGTACTTGAGATCACCTAACGAAGATGGTACTGCTAGATTACTTGCAATTGGAGAGAGTAGAGGTTTTCCTGGTATGCTTGGGTCAATTGATTGTATGCATTGGAGGTGGAAAAATTGTCCTTCAAAATGGCAAGGTATGTACACCGGGCATGTGCATGAGCTTACAATTATACTTGAAGTTGTTGCTGATAAAGATCTATGGATTTGGCATGCTTTCTTTGGGATGCCTGGTTCCCACAACGACATCAACGTTTTGCACCGGTCTTCTTTATTCGCACGGCTAGCTGAAGGTCAAGCTCCAGAGGTCAATTATACTGTTCATAACAATGAATATACAATGGGCTATTATCTTGCCGATGGCATATATCCCTCATGGGCGACATTTGTGAAAACCATACCTGAACCACAAGGTAACAAGAAGAAATATTTTGCCACTGCCCCAAGAAGCTTGTAGGAAGGACGTGGAACGAGCGTTTGGGGTTCTATAGGCTCGTTTCGCTATCGTTAGGGGGCCAACTCGATTTTGGGATGAAGACACCCTTGGACAAATCATGAGTGCTTGTGTCATTATGCACAACATGATAGTTGAGGATGAGCGCGATGAGGAAGATGATTTAAGTTATGATGGAGTGGGAGAAAAGGTGAAGATTTCTCACGATCAGACACTTGAACTTGAGGAGTTTATTAAAAATTACAAAAATATAAAGGACAAAGGAATTCATAATCAACTTCAAGAAGACCTCATTGAGCACCTGTGGCAACATCATCCAGACCTCTACAAATGATTACCTATAATTTATATTTATTGGATACTTTCAATAATTATGGCTACATTTTAAATTTATATGTACTTGAAACAATGTTATTCATTTGAGGACTGCTATTTGTTTCACATTACACCCATTCTGATCATTAACAACTTGGTAGAATTCATAAACTGACAATAGCAGATAGTTTGGTACAATTCATAGTCTGACCAAACATCTCAAATACTAATTAAGATCGAACATAGCACAGTACCATATGGGGAAAAAACATCACAGTAGCTACTAATATTATTTAGAACAATCGAACTCTAATTAGGTAATTGGCTCATGATCTCAGCCCGCAAGCAAATGTAGTATTTCTTTTGCTCATCTGGCATGGCACTAAGTGTGACACCCTCAAAATTAATAAAGATTATTTAATTAATTAATAGATAAATTATTAGATTTATAAGGACTATTATAAGCTAGAATGAGAAATATTAGGAATTATAGAATATAAAATAATGATAGAAAAATAAAAATAAAGTTTTATAACTTGAGTGCTTCATAAGGACAAAACTAGTATCGGAAGCCCTAGACTTAAATTAAAAAGAACCTAGTTCAAATTTGAATTCAAAACTCATTTCAAAATCCCTTGGAAAAAGAAAAAGGAATTCCAAGCTTGATGGGCCGGCTAGCCGTAGCCCAGACTTGCCAAAGTCCGCTTTGGGCCCTTCAACTCTCTCTCCCGGCTCACCTCCGCGCGGCCCAGCCCAGCGCGCCACTCCCCCTTCAGCCTTCCCCGCGAAGTCCACAAAACCCCCTTCAACTTCTTCCCCCGGCACACCCCCGCGTGGCCCGGCCCAGCCCACACACCTCCGTCGTCTTCCTCCTCTCTCCCTCCTCTGGTTCTTTCTCCTCCCTCATTTCTCCTGGCGCCGACGCCGCCGCGCGCCCATCCCGCCACCGCGACGCCCTCAGCCCACGTGGCGCCCCAAGATCAACTCCACGCTACCCCTGCCGCTCCCTGCTTGCGTCAGGGAGGCCATCCCGGCACGGGAGCCCCCTCCTCCTCCATCTCGCCGCACCCCTGCCACCGCCGTCGCCGCTCGATCCCCCTCCTCCGGCCAGGATAGCCTCGACAAAGACGCGCAGTGCACGTGGCAGCATCACGCGAGGCCACCGCACATGAAGTGCGGCGCCGACACTCCATCGCCGGCCAATTGCATGAAACGCCGCGGCCGCACGCGTCGCACGCCGGCGAGCTCGCCATGCCGCGTGTCGCTGCCCCACTGCCCCGGTGAGCCCCCGGGGAGCACTGCTAGGCTATAAATAGCCTTGTGCGCGCCCCGGATGGAGCTCACCCTCACCACAAGACCCCCACCCCTACCACTGCCGCCACCGCGAGCGCAAGAGCGCCGCCGCGCTGTTCCGGCAATCCCGCCGCCGCCAAGCCCTGGATCCCCCTCCGGCCGCCGCAACATCGCCCAGAGCACCCCGTGGCACCCAAGGCACGAAGCGATGTCCCCTAGGGAGCGCTGGTACACTGGAGGAACGCCGCCCGAGCGCCGCCGTGATCTGCAAGCGCCACCGCACGCCGACGCCGCCACCCCGGCCATCTCTCGCCCCAACCTCTCCGCGGTAAGCACCCTGCGGCCCTCTACATCCTCCCCAACCCCTCCATCGCCCTCCACGATGCCCAGCCGAGGCCAGCCAGCGGCCGTGAGCGCCGCCGTGCCCCGGCGAGCCGCCGGCCGGCCCTGGCACCTTTCTTCCGCAACTTCACGCACCAATACGCTCCACGCCACCCACTGGTTGCGCACAACCCTTAGCCAAAGCCCCAGGACCCCCCTGCCGTGATTCCCCCTTTCCGCCGGCCGCCGCTCGAGCTCCGGCGAGCCCGCACCGCCGCACCAGCTCCGAAACCTCGACGAGATCGTCCTCGCCGTGCCCGCCGTGCCCCCCTGAGTCCAGAGATGCCCCCACTGCCGCAGGAGACGCCCTGGCGTCGCCGGCGGTGAGAACTCCGGCGAGCCTCCTCTGCAGCCCCTCCGCGCCGCCGCGAAGCACGGCAACTGCGCTGGCGCCTGCGTGGCAGCACGCCAGCGCGGGCCCCGCCCGCCAGCCACCCACACGGCCACGCCAGCTGCCACCTCCCCCTCTCCGCCTTACATGAGCTCGGTCCAGTGGACCGCAGACTCATGGGCCGCGTGGTCCACGCGCCCACGCTGCCGGCCCATGACACAGTAAAGTGCGGGCTGGCGCCAGTGCTGGCGTCAGCTGGCCCCACTCGTCAGCCGTACAGCCCTAGGAAAAATGCTAGGTACACCCGGCTTAGTGCACCCAAAGAGTTATTTCTCCACTTTAGAAATTCCCAAAAATTTCCAGAAAATACCTAAAAGTACTAGGGAAAATAATAAGCCATTTAGTACAATCCAAATTATTTGCACCCATTTCTAGGACTTAGAATTAGAAGGATTCTTTTTCAGCCTATAGGAAGCCTCCGTTAACGTACCCCGGTGTATGCCTAATTCAAAATAGAGCCCCATAAATAGCCAATAAATTCCTAAAATATATTCTAAGGTTTTTCATAGGGTTAGATTTCCTAAAAGCCTTCCCTAAACTTAGAAATAATTTATTGCCTTCCACCGACATTTCCAAACCCCGCCAAACCCCGCAAAGACCCTGAGATACCCCGTGGAAACCCTGGCAATCCGCTATTTACCTTAAAACCACCCTTATGACCATTCTCTCTCTAGCTTCTCCCCTTACAAGTAATTCATTCGCTGTGATGATTGATTAGTCATAAATTTGTATTTGCATAGATACTCCGCCCGGAAATCTCCAAGCTATAACCCCGGCGGAGACTACCACCGTATCAGGCAAGTCTTAGCAATTTCCTTGCTCATGATAATCAAATGCATTAACATGCTCTTCTCTTAGCTAAATGTCTGTAGTTGCATGGAGAGTTAGCCACTCAGATATTCCCAGCTACTAAGACACTACCCAGAGCCAGAAACCCTGGTTGCGAGAGGCACCCAGGGGGAAGAAGATGCGAGGTAGGGTGGATAGTCTCGGAGGAGCTCCTGTCCAGAGGCCTACCTTGGTCGTTTAAGGACCGGTTCTTGGGAAAGTCTTTCCAACGCCATGTACGGCTATACGGGCCAAAAAGGACATAGCCTTCGGGAATGCCCTGTAATGTGAGGCCTCGACTCACACTCCACCAGCTACCTCTGGTAAAGCTACCCCAGGGGCCACGGTGGGCAACGGAAATACTGGAGACAGCCCCAGACAGAGGGCTGGGACTGGTCGGCACGGGTCGCATGTGACAGGGCTGGTAGGGCCCACGGGCGATGCATGCCCTAACTTATATGATGCATCCATACCCGGGTTGATGTCCCTGAGTGGACGTTTATGCGATCCCTGTTTAGACCCCAGTAGCATCCGTGGGTAGACCCAGATGGAAGCTGTCCAGAGATGGACGCCAGTGGATACGAGTCCCGTAGGGGGACCCTACCGTTGGCCATGGGAGGGTCGCCTGACCGTATAGTTTCAAGAGTACAAACCTCTGCAGAGTGATCTAATCTATCGATAGCCGTGGCTCTCGGATATGAGCCCGTCTGGTTAAAGCTCCCACAGATTAGCCAAGAATAGCCCATAGGAGTGATAATAATGAGATGAAGGTGATTGCGGGATCGACAGAAGGATCCGGGCTAGAATCACCAGGGGGACTGGTAGGGAGGTTCTTGCCCCTCCAGGACCCAACACCGATTTATTAATCACCGGTCAACTAACAATGCATGTTTATACCTTAAATTGTTCTGTACTTGCTGAGTGCGGTGGTACTCAGACTTGCTTAATCTTGCAGCTCCTTCGGAAGGTTTTCCCTCCCTTCATCGGCTCTGCAAGTCGTCTTGATCAGGTCCTAGTTTCGATCATTACTTTTCAATTCTGATTAGCCGCTGCCAACTCTTATGCAATTAATGTTTTCCTTTACCAGGAAATGACATTATTTCATGCTAGGTGGGCCCGCCGGGTGGCGGGGCCCACAGGGTTGGTATCAGAGCCGCGTTAAGCCGTAAAATACATCCTTAATTTCTACTTTAAACACCCTGAGGGCTAGAATACACGAACAAGTAGAATTAATCTGTTTCTCACCCGAATATGGCTCTCTTCTATCTTATTCTGTAAAGGAAGGGAATTCTCTAACCTTCCTTTCTATACTACAGGTAAATGGCAGAGGATCAGCGCTGGGATAGTTGGGACAATTGGGTCGATGAAGAAGGATGGACGCACGGGCACTACATCACGAAGCATGGATTTCCCCGAATTCTGTGGGATACTCTCCAAAGGTTGGGATACGGCCAATACCCAGAGTATTCGGGGAAAGAGACAAAAAGAAATGGAGTGAGGAGTTGCGAGATGTACCTCCGAATGCCCGGCATCCAGGCACATCCAGAATGGGTACCATGGGTGGAGCATGCCGAGGGAACCGAATTTTCAGATACGCTCCAAATTATAGCTTTCCGAACTCTTACCAAAATCCTTTCCCGACATGTGACCGAAACCGAACATACCCCAGCCAAATACCTCCCCGTACTAGACCTCACAGATCATCGTTGGCTACAACGAATTGAACACCTACAGCTGGTCCAACCCACAGAACTCCACCACGTTCTAGCCACCACAACTCAATACACGGTCTCCCTATATAATCTTCATACCCAGAAAGAAATGGATGCACAAACTTATCGCCTGGAGGCGGAAGAAGCACGTCACCGAGAAAGAAGTGCTCGATTTCGATTAATGAAGACCAAAGATCAAGCCGCCTTATCGGAATATCAAACTGAAACTGCTATGAGGAATATGACCTCTACCATAGATGAGCTCCACCTTACTATTGAAAACCTTACCCAAACCTTAGCTCAACGGCAGGAGGAGATTGAGGCACTTACTGAGGCATTAAATCAGGCCCAGCACGACGCTCAAAACCAGCAAAACCTGATCGAGGAAGAAGAAGAAGTAGAAATAATTGATGAAGAGGAGTCTTCGGAGGAAGAACCCACGGAAGAGGAAGTGTCAGGATTAGACTCTACCTCCACCATCCCCTCCGCTCATTCCCCATTACGTTTCGAATCAGCGGGAGAAAATTCTGATAATCGATCCCCTGACCCCGATACCCCCGACCAAGCAGTTACCTCAAAACCCCACCCAAATCTAGGCAAAACCTACCTAGTAGTGGGATCGCGGGATAAGATGCTGAAAGTTCTCCACCGACATGGACTAACAGAAGAAGATGTGGGGCCCTCTCGCCTGGGATCGCCTTCCCCATAGTTTTGAGGGTAATGCTCAGTATAGGCGAAGGGATCACGAGAATAGTAAAAGGAAGAGGAAACGAGGGGGAATATGTGCCTATGTACAGGAAATAAGAGTTGTAAAATAGTTCGTGTAATAGGGGATGTTCCAAATCATACAGTGTGCTTAAATAAAGGAATGTTTGTGCAGGAACGATGGACCGTTGGAACGAGGTTCGGTTCTGCGGTGACCACCACCAGGGATTCCCAGCCTTGCTACGCCAATGTCTTCAGGATCTTCGATTCGATTCACAACATACCCAGTTCTATGGAAGTATGTATGGGTTAAATCATGAGCAGGGAACTGCCATGATTACCCTTACGGTACCGGCTGCACCTGAGAATCCGGATCGTCACCCTACCAATGTAATGGTAGTAGAGAACTCACTTGATCTAGCTGTGCAGTCAGCCGCTCAGAAAATGTTGTGTCAACTACACACCGAAAACCCTGACCGCTTCGCAGATTCTCCGTACCGATTACTGCCCAGAATGCTACATGGGCAAGGACCGGAAAACATAACACGGATAGCCGAAGAAATGGAGGAAGCACCCGGCAACGAAGATGACTCGTGTTGTAAAGTCACAGGGCAATATGTCCTAGCTCAACACAAGTACATCCTGGCTCTCGAAGGACAGCGAAGAGGCTATAATCTGCAGCTTGAGACTAGTGCCAGGGTTCTAAAAGAATTAAGGAAAGACATTGGAAAAGGAGAATTTAGGCAGATGGTATTGAAAGGACAGACCGAGACTTATGAAAGAATGCTAGAGCATCAAGGAGAACGATGCCGACGTTGCCGACGTTACCAGCAAGAGCGAGATAGCCTAAAGGAAAGATTACAAGCTTTGCAGACGGAATACAAGCAGCTACAAAACTCCTTCCATGAGCAGATTGGTGCTCTGCAAAGCCAGGTAGAATCTCTAACCAAGACCGACACTGGAAATCAAGCCAAAAGAAACAAGGAGTTGAGATATCGCTTAGGTCGCCAGCGTAGCCACCTGGCCGACAACCAAATCCATCTGACCACCCTGACTCAAAAGGTGATATACCTGCAAGATAAAGTAAGAAGAATGAAGATGGGATGGCAACAATCAGATACCGGAAGACTTCAAGAGATAGAGCAAATGCTCTACCAAGTACCTATGAAATTCAGGAAGGAGATCAAGCCGACCACTTACACCATCCCTATCACCACCCTGGATTTAGGAGCATGCGATGATGAAATTCACCCTGCACCTCCTCTGACAACGGAGGCACAAATGGCAGCTACCATCGCTCTTCGAATATTCCAGGATCAAGGACTACGTCCGAGAAAGATCGAATCATCCAAGAGATTTACCATGACCCAGCTGAGGAAGAATACCTAGGAGAAAGAGCTGAGACTCCTGAAGAAGAGGACCCGCTGCCGGATGAAGACATCTTCTACTCCATCTAGGGTAATATACGAGATAATATGTAAAAATGTAAATAGGAAATACGAACTCTAGGACGCTAGAATAATGTACAGGCCTGGGTATATTCCGGATGTACATACCTAGAAATCTGTGTGGAAGGAAATTGTGTAAAATGTAAGAATTTCCTTCAATAAAAATTGTTTGATGTTTGAACTAAGGACCAACCCCATACGAATAAATCCGCCCTCGAAACACCTTGAAACCTTGATTCTCCTATTCATACCCCCCTTTTAAAAATATACCCCAACCCAGTTACTTTAAGTGGGGTAGACATAACCCCAAAACCAATCAAAAGAAAACCCTTGACCACCCTTACCCCCTCCTCCACCAAATCATTTTCTAACCCACATCAAGCCCCATTCACCCCAACCCAAAGAAGAACAACCACTGAATACTTACAGAAACACTTCTCAGAACTTCCAAAAGAATCACCATACCAAAATAAAAATGAGAAGTGATCCTCCTGAAAGTATCTCGCCCAAAAATCCTCCCTCTAACCAATACCCATCCTCCAATCTCGAGGACGAGATTTCTTTAAGTGGGGTAGATCTGTGACACCCTCAAAATTAATAAAGATTATTTAATTAATTAATAGATAAATTATTAGATTTATAAGGACTATTATAAGCTAGAATGAGAAATATTAGGAATTATAGAATATAAAATAATGATAGAAAAATAAAAATAAAGTTTTATAACTTGAGTGCTTCATAAGGACAAAACTAGTATCGGAAGCCCTAGACTTAAATTAAAAAGAACCTAGTTCAAATTTGAATTCAAAAACTCATTTCAAAATCCCTTGGAAAAAGAAAAAGGAATTCCAAGCTTGATGGGCCGGCTAGCCGTAGCCCAGACTTGCCAAAGTCCGCTTTGGGCCCTTCAACTCTCTCTCCCGGCTCACCTCCGCGCGGCCCAGCCCAGCGCGCCACTCCCCCTTCAGCCTTCCCCGCGAAGTCCACAAAACCCCCTTCAACTTCTTCCCCACGGCACACCCCCGCGTGGCCCGGCCCAGCCCACACACCTCCGTCGTCTTCCTCCTCTCTCCCTCCTCTGGTTCTTTCCCCCTCCCTCATTTCTCCGGCGCCGACGCCGCCGCGCGCCCATCCCGCCACCGCGACGCCCTCAGCCCACGTGGCGCCCCAAGATCAACTCCACGCTACCCCTGCCGCTCCCTGCTTGCGTCAGGGAGGCCATCCCGGCACGGGAGCCCCCTCCTCCTCCATCTCGCCGCACCCCTGCCACCGCCGTTGCCGCTCGATCCCCCTCCTTCGGCCAGGATAGCCTCGACAAAGACGCGCAGTGCACGTGGCAGCATCACACGAGGCCACCGCACATGAAGTGCGGCGTCGACACTCCTTCGCCGGCCAATTGCACGAAACGCCGCGGCCGCACGCGTCGCACGCCGGCGAGCTCGCCATGCCGCGTGTCGCTGCCCCGCTGCCCCGGTGAGCCCCCGGGGAGCACTGCTAGGCTATAAATAGCCTTGTGCGCGCCCCGGATGGAGCTCACCCTCACCACAAGACCCCACCCCCACCACTGCCGCCACCGCGAGCGCAAGAGCGCCGCCACGCTGTTCCGGCAATCCCGCCGCCGCCAAGCGTGGATCCCCCTCCGGCCGCCGCAACATCGCCCAGAGCACCCCGTGACACCCAAGGCACGAAGCGACGTCCCCTAGGGAGCGCTGGTACACTGGAGGAACGCCGCCCGAGCGCCGCCGTGATCCGCAAGCGCCACCGCACGCCGACGCCACCACCCCGGCCATCTCTCGCCCCAACCTCTCTGCGGTAAGCACCCTGCGGCCCTCTACATCCTCCCCAACCCCTCCGTCGCCCTCCACGATGCCCAGCCGAGGCCAGCCAGCGGCCGTGAGCGCCGCCGTGCCCCGGCGAGCCGCCGGCCGGCCCTGGCACCTTTCTTCCGCAACTTCGCGCACCAATACGCTCCACGCCACCCACTGGTTGCGCACAACCCTTAGCCAAAGCCCCAGGACCCCCCTGCCGTGATTCCCCCTTTCCGCCGGCCGCCGCTCGAGCTCCGGCGGGCCCGCACCAGCTCCCAAACCTCGACGAGATCGTCCTCGCCGTGCCCGCCGTGCCCCCCTGAGTCCAGAGATGCCCCCACTGCCGCAGGAGACGCCCTGGCGTCGCCGGCGGTGAGAACTCCGGCGAGCCTCCTCTGCAGCCCCTCCGCGCCGCCGCGAAGCACGGCAACTGCGCTGGCGCCCGCGTGGCAGCCACGCCAGCGCGGGCCCCGCCCGCCAGCCACCCACACGGCCACGCCAGCTGCCACCTCCCCCTCAACGCCTTACATGAGCTCGGTCCAGTGGACCGCAGACTCATGGGCCGCGTGGTCCACGCGCCCACGCTGCCGACCCACGACACAGTAAAGTGCGGGCTGGCGCCAGTGCTGGCGTCAGCTGGCCCCACTCGTCAGCCGCACAGCCCTAGGAAAAATGCTAGGTACACCCGGCTTAGTGCACCCAAAGAGTTATTTCTCCACTTTAGAAATTCCCAGAAAATACCTAAAAATACTAGGGAAAATAATAAGCCATTTAATACCATCCAAATTATTTGCACCCATTTCTAGGACTTAGAATTAGAAGGATTCTTTTTCAGCCTATAGGAAGCCTCCGTTAACGTACCCCGGTGTATGCCTAATTCAAAATAGAGCCCCATAAATAGCCAATAAATTCCTAAAATATATTCTAAGGTTTTTCATAGGGTTAGATTTCCTAAAAGCCTTCCCTAAACTTAGAAATAATTTATTGCCTTCCACCGACATTTCCAAACCCCGCCAAACCCCGCAAAGACCCTGAGATACCCCGTGGAAACCCCGGCAATCCGCTATTTACCTTAAAAACCAACCTTATGACCATTCTCTCTCTAGCTTCTCCCCTTACAAGTAATTCATTCGCTGTGATGATTGATTAGTCATAAATTTGTATTTGCATAGATACTCCGCCCGGAAATCTCCAGGCTATAACCCTGGCGGAGACTACCACCGTATCAGGCAAGTCTTAGCAATTTCCTTGCTCATGATAATTAAATGCATTAACATGCTCTTCTCTTAGCTAAATGTCTGTAGTTGCATGGAGAGTTAGCCACTCAGATATTCCCAGCTACTAAGACACTACCCAGAGTCAGAAACCCTGGTTGCGAGAGGCACCCAGGGGGAAGAAGATGCGAGGTAGGGTGGATAGTCTCGGAGGAGCTCCTGTCCAGAGGCCTACCTTGGTTGTTTAAGGACCGGTTCTTAGGAAAGTCTTTCCAACGCCATGTACGGCTATACGGGCCAAAAAGGACATAGCCTTCGGGAATGCCCTGTAATGTGAGGCCTCGACTCACACTCCACCAGCTACCTCTGGTAAAGCTACCCCAGGGGCCACGGTGGGCAACAGAAATGCTGGAGACAGCCCCAGACAGAGGGCTGGGACTGGTCGGCACGGGTCGCATGTGACAGGGCTGGTAGGGCCCACGGGCGATGCATGCCCTAACTTATATGATGCATCCATACCCGGGTTGATGTCCCTGAGTGGACGTTTATGCGATCCCTGTTTAGACCCCAGTAGCATCCGTGGGTAGACCCAGATGGAAGCTGTCCAGAGATGGACGCCAGTGGATACGAGTCCCGTAGGGGGACCCTACCGTTGGCCACGGGAGGGTCGCCTGACCGTATAGTTTCAAGAGTACAAACCTCTGCAGAGTGATCTAATCTATCGATAGCCGTGGCTCTCGGATATGAGCCCGTCTGGTTAAAGCTCCCACAGATTAGCCAAGAATAGCCCATAGGAGTGATAATAATGAGATGAAGGTGATTGCGGGATCGACAGAAGGATCCGGGCTAGAATTACCAGGGGGACTGGTAGGGAGGTTCTTGCCCCTCCAGGACCCAACACCGATTTATTAATCACCGGTCAACTAACAATGCATGTTTATACCTTCAATTGTTCTGTACTTGCTGAGTGCGGTGGTACTCAGACTTGCTTAATCTTGCAGCTCCTTCGGAAGGTTTTCCCTCCCTTCATCGGCTCTGCAAGTCGTCTTGATCAGGTCCTAGTTTCGATCATTACTTTTCAATTCTGATTAGCCGCTGCCAACTCTTATGCAATTAATGTTTTCCTTTACCAAGAAATGACATTATTTCATGCTAGGTGGGCCCGCCGGGTGGCGGGGCCCATACTAAGGTCCATGGTCATAATCCTCTCTTCATCCCTCTTTTTCTGCAACTGGACCTCTTGACTCCTCACCTAAAGAAGTAGTTTTTCATTTGCAACTCGATCCTGTTCAAGTGCAAATGCTTTGTTGAACCTCTCATCTTTCTTTAGCTCATTCTCCCCATCAATTTCTTTGTTCTGTGTCCACATATTTTCTAAGGTTGTTGTCACACTTTTTTTCTTCTCTTGCAGCAGTGCTGCTTTTGCCTTCTTCTTACCAATTGGCCTTGTAAATGCATTAGCCTCTAGGCCTTGATCCTCACCTTGTCTTATTTCACTTGGTAAAGTTGCACTCGGATCAGTAGTAGAGCTTGTCTTCCGCTTCTTATTAGATGGTTTAGCAGCAACAAATTCATCAAGTTTAGCAAGCCATTTTGGTTGTGTTCTCAGCTTATTCCAGCAATGCATGAACTGAAAAAGCTTGATTAAGAGATTGTCTCTAGTGCAAGTAGGAGACTGTTGGATATATGCCCTAGAGCCAATTGGATTGGATCCACTAATGGGCCTTCAAAGTGGAAGCCCATTAGCATGGCCCATTAACAGTAGAGGAACTACACCATCTATTAGTCCCGTATTGCTAATGGACGAGGGGATGAGAGGTCTTCCTCCCTACATATATGTGGGAGGGGCTAGGAGGGCACCACCTTTGGCCGCCCAAAGCCCTAGCCGCCTCTCTGGCCGCCGCCCCTCCGGTTCTCCTCGCCGCGCGCGCCCCGGTGCTGGCACACCGGCGCTCGGCGTTCCATCCTCGTACGTGTGGATACCTCGGAGGTGCTGCGCTTGGAGCACTAGGACGAACCGCATGTGCTGTAGGACCAGACGGACGTTCGCAACTTAACGACACCGCTATCTCGACGCGCTTCTCTACACCGAGATGGTTTTTCTGCATCTGCATGTCTAGTGGTAACGATCTGAGATCTATAACTGCAGTTGTTCCTGGTTTCGGGGTACATGATTTTGTATTGGGCTAGCGTAGCCTCCCTGAATCCCTTCAGTGGCATCAAAGCCGTAGCTGCTTCATTATAGGTTCGATCGTGGGCATATGGAGATATGCGTGGTTGTAGATGAGTCTCTGATCGGTTCGTGATCTTTGCTATGATGGTCATGTAACGAATTGCTCCTACCGGTCGGTTTTTCCGCTATCGGAGCTAAGTGATACTCGTAAATCCATGCATGGTGAGATGTAGATCAATTGGATTGGTCGAATCGAACTTAGGTCAATGGCCAGGCGCATGGGATGCGTGGCGGTGAAGATTGGATCTGAAACCGGGCCGGAGAAAGATGCAAAAACAAGGTGTTCGATAAAACAGCCATAACTTTCGCATATGATCTCGGATGGAGACAATTTTTATATGAAAATTTATCTACAGAAAAGGTTACACATGATTTCGACTGCCTTTGGCAGTTTCGTCTAAATCAGATTTATGAAATTTGGCCTGAAAGATGGAGTTTTCTGCGTTTTAAGTTTAGACATTGGAATCACCTAACTTGTTTTTGCAGAAATTCATGTGATCGGTATGACCCTTATGTGTATGTGATGCATGTATGTAATTGAATCATGACCTGCGTGTCATGAGTGCAGTAATACGGCTGGAGCCATATGTATTGTCAAGTTAATGTAATGGCCTGCGTGCCAACCTGTGATGATCTAAGCGCGATTATGTAATTTATTTACTAGCATGCGTTAGATGTTAGTTCTTGGAGGACTCATCACTGGAGGATGGCATGAATGGATCATGGAGATGAAGATCAACATGATGGATCATGAAGATAGAGATCAACATGATGGACAACACAATAGAGATGGAGATCTACCTGTGATAATGGGCCAACCGTGTCATTATTGTGTGAATGCCGTCCTTAAACGTTTTGCTTTTGTTTACATGCGACGAATGACGTTATTTAGCATGCGACAGTAAAAGTAGAACGATCCCTCAGTAATATTTGAGTTTACGTGCCTTCCCAAACTTTGCACCATCATGTCTTGTACGATTAGTGGTGGGTCTATAGAATTAGGGTGCTACTGATTTTCCTCGACTAGATGGGTTCGTATCGGATACTTACTCGCACGGGGTTTGGTTACCTTGAATAAGGTCATCTTAACAGTTAAGGACCTTGGGGCACAAAGGTTGGACGCCGAGACATAGAGATGTCACCCAACAACAGGAGTCATATGAGATATGATTAGCAAAGAGTTGCTTACCGATCTACCATGTCTTCTAGCGGTGATGCTAAAGCTCACTAGTCGACTTGTTAGTTGTGGATTCTGAATCACTAGTTATCAATTGAGGGATATTGATTTTAGTGGGAGTAGATTCAGTTAAAAGCTTAATTTGATTTACTCCGTCATAGATACATTGTCTTATTATTTTGCATTATTATTTGTTGTAGATCAATGGCTGTCAACGCACCGTTTACTTTACGTTCGATCCTTGAGAAAGAAAAGTTGAATGGAACAAATTATGTGGATTGGATCCGCAACATGAGAATTGTTCTTAGAGAGTTAGAGCAGAGAAAAAGGAGGATGTTCTAGACACCCCTTTACCAGACGAGCCTGCTGAAAATGCAACTGCTGCTGTGAGAAACGCCCACCAGAGAGTGTTGGACGTTGACAATCAGATAAGCTTTCTTCTACTTGCTAGTATGGAACCTGAGCTGTAGGTGCAGTTTGAGGGATATACTACACACAATATGCTTGTGGCTCTCCAGGAAATGTTCCAGACTCAAGCTAGGACTGAAGGTTCAATGTGTCCAAAGCTTTTGTGGAGACAAAGTTGGCAGAAGGTGCAGCAGTTGGGCTACACGTGATCAAGATGGTTGGTCACACTCAGAGATTGGAGAATCTAGGCTTCCGAATAGGTCTAGAGTTGGCCACTGATTTTATTCTAGCGTTACTTCCGCCAAGCTATGGGAGCTTCTTCTTGAACTACCATATGCATGGGGCAGAGAAGGGCTTGAATGAGATGTGTGGCATGCTTAAAACAGCAGAGGCTGACATTAAGAAGAGCAATGGTGGCGGCCATGTGATGACGATCCAGAACATGCCTAACTTTAAGAAGAAGGGCAAGGCTAAAGATGTGATCAACAAGCCAAACTTGGATCCCAAACCTGGACCAGCGCCTGATAAGCCATGCTTTTACTGTAATGAACTAGGTCACTGGAAGAGAAACTGCAAGCAGTACCTAGCTTCGCTAAAGAACAAGAGAAGTAAGAGTACTTCCGGTTCAGGTAAGCTTCAGGTTTATGTTACATATATCTTCCTCGCTGATTCTTATGTTAATTCCTGGGTATTTGATACCGGATTGGTTGCTCATATTTGCAATTCGATGTAGGGAATAATAAGAAGTAGAAGCATGGAAAGAGGAGAAGTTGATTTTCGCGTGGGCAACAATGCAAGAGTTGCAGCGCTGACCGTCGGGACGATGCAACTTCACCTCCCATCAGGATTTATATTGGAATTAAATAATTGTTATTATGTTTCTAGTTTAAGTCGAAACATTGTGTCTCCTTCATGTTTGATGAAGGACGGTTATTCATTTGCGAGTGAAAACAATGGTTGTGTGATCTCTAAGAATGGCATGTTTGTGGCTTTTGCATCGATTGTGAATGGTTTGTTTATTTTAAATCTTGATGATGCGTCTATCTGTAATATAAGTGCTAAAAGGCCTCGGCCTAATGATTTAAGTCCGACCTACATGTGGCATTGTCGTTTGGGTCATATAAGCGAGAAGCGCATGAAAAGACTCCATTCTGATGGGTTTTTAACTTCGTTTGATTTTGAATCATACGAGACATGTGAAGCTTGTTTGCTAGGCAAGATGACCAAGACGTCGTTCACAGGTTTTCCTGAGAGGGCGCATGACTTATTGGAACTCCTCCATACAGATATGTGTGGACTGATGAGCACTACAGCTAGAGCTGGATTCCAATACTTCATTACCTTCATTGATAATTTTAGTAGATATGGCTATGTCTACTTAATGAAACATAAGTCAGAAACATTTGAAAAGTTCAAGGAGTTTCAGAATGAAGTGAAAAATCAACGTGGCAAGAAAATTAAGGCCTTATGATCTGATCGTGGAGGTGAGTATTTGAGCCACGAGTTTAGCAGTCATCTAAAGAGTTGCAGAATTGTTCCACAACTAACTCCGCCTGGAACGCCTCAGAGAAACGGCGTGTCCGAGCGACGTAATCGGACCTTGTTGGACATGGTACGATCAATGATGAGCCAGTTAGACCTACCGTTATCGTTTTGGGGATACGCTCTAAAACAGCAGCTTTCACACTTACCAGGGTACCGTCTAAGTCCGTGAATAAAACACCATATGAGATATGGATTGACAAGACTCCCAGTTTGTCTTTTCTGAAAATTTGAGGTTGTGAAGTGTATGTCAAGAGACTTCAGTCAGACAAGCTTACACCCAAGTCGGATAAGTACACATTCGTAGGATATCCAAAGGAAACTATTGGGTATTATTTCTACAACCGATCAGAGGGCAAAGTGTTTGTCGCTTGAAACAATGTTTTCTTGGAGAAAGAGTTTCTCAAAAGCGAGAAAAGTTCACGTCTATAAAGCATGACTTGCTGCAAAAGGTTTTCGACAAGTTTAAAGAGTTGACTACGGCGAGACATTTTCTCCAGTGGCGATGCTTAAATCTATCCGGATCATTCTAGCAATAGTTGCGTATTTTGATTATGAGATATGGCAGATGGATGTCAAAACAGCTTTCCTAAATGGAAATTTTGATGAGGATGTGTATATGATACAACCCGAAGGTTTTGTCGATCCGACCAATGCTGAAAAATATGCAAGCTTCAGAAATCCATTTATGGATTAAAGAAAGCATCTCGGAGTTGGAATATTCATTTTGATGAGTTAGTCAAAGGGTTTGGTTTTCATCAAAATGTAGAAGAGCCTTGTGTTTACAAGAAAGTGGGAGCTTTGTAGTATTTCTGATCTTATATGTGGATGACATATTATTGATTGGAATGATATTCCTATGCTAGAATCCGTAAAGACTTCACTGAAAAATAGTTTTTCTATGAAAGACTTAGGAGAAACGGCATATGTTTTGGGCATAAAGATCTATAGAGATAGATCGAGGAGGCTTATAGGATTAAGCCAAGATACTTATATTGACAAAGTGCTGAAACGGTTTAGCATGGAGCAATCCAAGAAGGGGTTCTTACCTGTGTCACATGGTGTACACCTCAGCAAGAATCAGCGTCCTCAGACAGCTGATGAACGAGAACGCATGAATACGATACTGTATGCTTCAGCAATTGGGTCTATCATGTATGCCATGATAAATACTCGTCCAGATGTCTCATTTGCTCTAAGTATGATGAGCAGACACCAGTCTGATCCGGGTGAGAGTCATAGGACAGCGGTGAAAAATATTCTTAAGTACTTCAGAAGGACTAAAGATATGTTCCTAGTATATGGAGGTGAGGAGGAGCTCGTTGTAAACGGTTACATCGACGCTAGCTTCCAAACTGATCCAGTTGATTCACAGTCTCAATCAGGATTCGTATTTACTTTAAATGGTGGCGCTGTGAGTTGGAAGAGTTCCAAGCAGGAGACTGTGGTCGATTCTACAACAGAAGCCGAGTACATCGCAGCCGCTGAAGCTGCAAAGGAAGGTGTTTGGATGAGAAAATTTCTCATTGAGCTTGGTGTGTTTCCGAATGCGTCTATCCCATTGAATCTCTATTGCGACAACAATGGGGCTATTGCGTAGGCTAGAGAGCCAAGAAACCACTCGAAGAACAAACATGTACTGCGAAACTTTCACCTCATTCGGGAGATCGTTAGACGAGGTGATATCAAGATATGTAAAATACATACGGATCTAAATGTTGCTGATCCTTTGACAAAGGCTCTTCCACAGCCTAAGCATGAGTCACACATGAGAGCTATGGGTATTAGATATCTTCTAGATTAGCTCTATTTCCAGTGGATGATCATAGACATGGTCGTATTGTATCTATGACATATTGTTTATTTATTGGATATCCAAAAGCCAACTTGTATTGATCAATAATTGTGTGAATTATTTGTGAAATTCTCTACTTGTATGGTTATTCATAAGATGTCCCTAATCTGAGTTATTGATTAGCACATGTATTAGTTGATGACTATATTTCACAAGTCATGGACATAGAGATGTCAAACTAATAATGTGGGCACATGTATGACATGGGCTGGATTGACCCAACGTGAGATGTTGTAATATTGTTCTCTGTTTTCACAACGTGTATGCTTTGTCCTAAGACCTGAGACTGTCGCATGTATTCAATATGTGAATTGACTTATTTAGGGGCTATCAAACGCTACGCCGTAATTGGATAGTTATAAAGGTAGTTTTCGGGTTTGTCAGGAAGCATGCTGTGAGACATGGTCAATCAAGATGAAATTTGCCCCTCTCTATGTGAGAGAGATATCTCTGGGCCCCTCGAGTGATCGGATCAAGAAATGCATGGCCGTGCTAGGTTAATTGTTAACCTTTTGAAGGATCCGACTCACAGGTTCGAGAAAGAGAGGTCAGCTTGGAGAAGTTAGACCAAATATCGCGAGGCAAAGGGAATAGCTTGTACATGACGTTGTGGTGGTTCATCTGATATGATCTTTGCGTGCGCATAGGAGTTGACACGTCTTGCTAGAGGCCGCTATCAACTATTGGTCGAGTAGGAGTACTCGAACCATGTCTATGTGTGCGTGAACCCATAGGGTCACACACTTAAGGGGTTTGAAACATTGAAAAGCTTGACTAAGAGATTGTCTCTAGTGCAAGTGGGAGACTGTTGGATATATGCTCTAGAACCAATTGGATTGGATCCACTAATGGGCCTTCAAAGTGGAAGCCCATTAGCATGGCCCATTAACAGTAGAGGAACTACACCATCTATTAGTCCCGTATTGCTAATGGACGAGGGGATGGGAGGTCTTCCTCCCTGGGCTAGGGGGGCACCACCTTTGGCCGCCCAAAACCCTAGCCGCCTCTCTGGCCGCCGCCCCTCCTGTTCTCCTCGCCGCGTGCGCCCCGGTGCTGGCACACCGACGCTCGGCGTTCCATCCTCGTACGTGTGGATACCTCGGAGGTGCTGCGCTTGGAGCACTAGGACGGACCGCACGTGCTGCAGGACCTGACGGACGTTCGCAACTTAACGGCACTGCATCTGCGCGTCTAGTGGTAACGATCTGAGATCTATAACTGCAGTTGTTCCTGGTTTCGAGGTACACGATTTTGTATTGTGCTAGCGTAGCCTCTCCGAATCCCTTCACACACGTCGCGCCAGCTTGTGGTGATTGTTTTAACAATGTGCTTAGGCCGCTTAGGTTTACACACGAGGGTACAAGTGGCGTCGTAGAGAGTTGTTTAAGGCCACCAAACCGGTGGCAGGTCGTCATCAGTCATCACGTAGATAGGGTCTCTCTACTAAAAGAGAGATTAATGTGCAAGAGATTAATTATTTATTTAAGCAAAGAGATTAACTACTCTATGTGACCGGTAGGCCGGATGGTTTTGATATATATTTTTTTGACAATGGCAGATGTGGGTAATTTATATATAGATATAGAAGGTTATTTTGGGTTAATTATTCATAATGACATTAGTGGGTAATTTTAGAGTGCCCATCTAGGATCCTATGTAACTTCATATGGAGACTTCAAAAAGAGCCTCTAATTAATTAGTAATAGTAAGATAAGATGCATCTATCATTTGATTGGTACTATCGCTGATCAACTACCGAGGACGACCACAATTGACCATTAGCCAAAACTGCATAAACTTGCAAGTTAGATTGTGTTGTATTTGAGGGACTTATCTGCGCCGCATCTAGCATTTGCTGCTGATGTAGTCGATGAATAATTTGTGCATGATAATAAGTACGCCCAGAAATTAAAGCATCAATGGATTAGTTGCCATCATATACTCCTCAAACTCCTGCGTAAACAGAACATGCATGCATACATGATACAAATAATCATGCCTTCGCTGCTCATGCCGGCTACCTCTCTCTCCCAAGCGTTTCCCAACAGCCGGAGTGCATGCTAGCTGTGCCATTTATATCAACATAAGCACGTATAGAAAAATTAATCAAGCAGTACTACTGCCAGAAATGTCACTGTATCTATTTGAGAAGCTCACTGATCTGCCACAGTAGATGCATTCATGCATACACTTCATTGCAAATCAAAACTAAGAAACAAAAATAAACATGCGAACAAACACATGTAAGAAAATGGTTGTCCCAAATATGACAGAAAATGATGCCATACAGAGTTGCTTAATTGTCTTTCCTGACTGTTTCGAGCAAACAAAAGGAAAGTAGGCGCGCACGAGGCATAGCCTACATGTAGCTCCGTTGATCTCCGAAAAAGTAAGCAAGGACGGGGCACCTCACGGATAGAAGTCGCCACCAGGATGCATTCGATGTTGATGGCTATTGTCGTTGATGAGCTGAGTATTCTTCCCCTCCTTGACGTCAATGACCTTGGCAATAAAGCACGCTCATTCCCCTTCATTCAGCATCTTTAGCCACCAGAATTGTTTGTCCACCACAGCTTACAATCACATCAGAGCTGCATGAAGAAAGGGAAAAAAACTCCCAATTCAATTGACAATTGCCAACCAACCAATACTCCATGGAAGCCAGAAAAATGTAGCCATTTATCTTCAAATTAATAGAGTCCAACATGAAGCCATTTAGCTTTATCTACAATAATCCAGAAAAATGGCTATGAGAAATCCAAGCAATAACAAAAGCCGGTTCAGATAAAACATGAAAAAGGTTCTATATTGCAAGGCAGCATAATACATGAGATGAGATAGTAAAAAAAAAAGCATAACACATGAGAATGATCGGTACCCCAAATAGGCTCTGAGAATCTATTACTATCCAGAATCCTCCAGAAAGTCACATTTTTTCAATTAAATGTATATTTAACAATTCTCTTCTTCTTTCCACTTTTTTAGACATATAGTTAGCACTATACTAAATTGTACCACGATATTGAACCAAGCTAGTTGTGTGTGCACAATTAATAGAAAATGCAAGATACCCATATGCCAAGTTACAAGAGTTAACCTTCACTCTCCAAAGAAGACACTAAAAGGTGCAATTATCTGAAGGAACGGATCAACAAGATAAAACATATTATGTTTATATACTCAATATAAAGTCCACAGACCTCTGGCTTCAGATCACGATGAACAACACCCTGAAGATGGCAAAAAGAAACACCATTTAATATATTTTTATCAATAACTGTTGCATCCCCTTCAGGCTATGTTCGGCAGCCGCGTATCTGTTCCAGAGAGTATTTCATTCCCGGCTGGTATTGGGTTAATCCCCCTAGTTTCACCTAATACCTTGGGATTTAATTCACTTCTAATACCTGCCTTCTTTTGCTTATTCGGTTAACCCCTGGATTGAAAGGGTACGGGTACGACACCAACTGAACTGATGCATTGAAGCATACGAGTCATCTTGCAGTCATCTTGTACATAGCGTACAAAAAACATATGTAGTACTACTTAGTATCCAAAATAGTAAAAGGAATGCTACTGATGCATTGAAGCATACGAGTCATCTTGTACATAGCGTACAAAAAACATACTACTTAGTATCCAAAATAGTAAAAGGAATGCTACAGATTTTAAAAATTAGTGGCTCTAGAATGACACTTCAGCAGATCATTTTGGCCTAATAAATAACAAAGAAAAAAAAGAAAACATCCTCAACACGTCAGAACGCACTTCGGCACGGCAGATCACAAGTCCAGAAGTTGTTTTAGTCTTGTAAGCTAGCCTTTTCTTTACCTGAAGTGAAAAGGAGAAATTGAAAAAAAAAATACACATTAGATCCAAGGGGGGAAAAAAACATGAGCCTGTAGACACAGATAAGATGTTGCAACTGAAATTTCATTCCGAAGTTACTCTTGGCACTATGTCATGAATATTACATGTAAATAAGATTCAGCCATGATTGTTAATCAACCAAACAAGTATTGTAACAGAGATTTCTAAGATTATACTTTAGGATCAGATTTCATCGCTCAAATGTCTCTAGTCCAACTAGAAACTAGCACCCAAGATGTTATCTGTCCAACTAGCAACTAGCAATGTTATCTGTCCAACTAGAATATGGCATCAAGATATCAACACATTCATGGCTCAATCGTGAATGGAGTGCTGTAGATTTAAGAAAATTAATGGTCCCAGGACGACACTTCGGTAGATCACACATGGTTGATTCAAAAACGTGCATTGTACATCATAGCCACCACTCCCCTGACCTACGCCCATCAATCTTACAATTTAATCTTGTTGTAGAGGTTGCTAATAGCAGTTTCAATTTTCAGTCTGGGCAAGATAAATCTCAGAGACAACCACATGAATCAATAACTTACATAACACTATAAGTCTAGAACTGAACTAACAGATCACCGTTTCTTGGCCAAATACAAGTGTTTCATCAGAGGAGAGCACGACTCCGAAGTCTGAACAAAGCGGCAGGCATCATGCATCAGTTTCGGCTCCTGCGATGTGTGTGTATGGCTGTATGCAACAGCGATGCGCGGTGGCATGGCTGTACGATTTATGCGGCCATCCGGCACGCCTCGGCAGGGACGCGTGGGCTGCCACCTCCGCGTGAGGCCGCGGCTATCGCGGGCAAGAAATCCAAACCCTAGGACACTGACACGGGAGAGGAGAAGCGAAGGAAGGGAAGAACGAGCTCACAGGAAAAGGTCCCCGACGAAGAGGGCGGCCGCCGGCGGAAGGAGCCTTGCGCCGTCGTCGTTGCCGCCGATGAGTCGCGCCGCTGCCCTCGCCCCTAACACCCGCGCAGCTCGAGCGCCGTCTCGCCGGGATGAGATCCACGACGGTTGACTCGTGGGTCGAATACCGGGCGGGGTCAAGTGGATTTTACAGGTGTTGGGCCGGGATAGAAAACACGAGTGGGCTAAACGAACACACATTCTATGGCGGGCCGGGATTGAATACGCGCCGGGGTAAACCACGTGGATCGAGCCACAGTACCGGCCGATACCGGGCTAAACGAACAAGGCCTCATTGTATCTTCCACCCCTGCAAAATGGGGTTAACCAGTACTGTTATAAGCTGCACTCGTAGTGGTGTTCAAGGAATTTTTCTCCACCTTCACAAAGCCTGATCAACACAGGTGAAGAAAACATTAGTTATCATGTAACTTCCCGCTAAACTTGCTGGAAAGAAGAAAAAAAAGAAATAGCAAAAAATATGTACTGAACCATTTGTTAATATGTTTGGTTCAATGATAAATTAGTTACCTCAATTCTGAAATTTGTTCTACGTACTGATATTTTAACACTCCTCAAGCTTTCACTTGTCCCTTACAGATCAAGACGGGTGCTTATTTCTAGTGCTGGTACATTTTGGAGCGAGTGACTCTGCACTGAAACTCTAAACCGTGCAGGTGACACGGCATCTGATTTGACTAAGTTCAGTAATAATTAGCGATATTGGCAAAGTGTAAGGAAGGTACTTGAGTCATTCCAAGACAGGATGCCATGAAGAATAAAAGTAGCACCAAGAGAGATATTTATCTGCAACTTGCAAATTGCAATGGAATTTACCTCGATGGAGTGGACCAGATTGAACTGTGGAGAACAACAATCTAAACCTGCCAGATACTGCATCCTCACCTGCAAAAACAAGGAACCCTAAACCCTAGCAACTCTATGAGGCGTTTTAGGTTGTATTGTTCATGTAATGGAATGCATTTTGATCTATGTCTAAAAGGCAAAAGCGCACACACATGATACACACATATATACGGCTTGCCGATTTACCTTGTGTGAAAATAAAACAACAGTATTAACACATCTCAGATACCAAACTTTTTTTGTCGCGTCCGTGTCCCAGAAGTCCGAGACCAACGAAGATTAGGACAGCTAGCACTAAAACCTCTGATGAAGGCAATCGCAAGAGGAGATCGACGCAGTAACCGAGATGGTAATCTCCCAGGCTGGCCTCCGACGAAAAGAAATCCTCCTCTCGCACGAGACGAGATGATCAAACAATCCAGAGTTCCAGACAAAAAACGGGGAAAGCGAAGACGTCGTGTTTCAAAGATCAATCAAACTCCCCAGGCCAGTTCACCGGATCAACAGATGCTTGACGATGGCGATGAAAAACAAGTCAACAAGGAACATGGACATCAATTTCACGGCAAGCCAAAACGAGATGGAGAGAATACGATGGTTGTTGAGCGTCACTTGAGGTTGGGGCAACGGCGACTATGGGCCGGGGAGGGAAATAGAGTGCGCACAGATGGAAAGATGTGATCTGCCTAATTACTCAGCCTGATTTGTTGCGGTGGGTATGGGTGGGCGGGTAAGCGATCGGCACGGTGATAAAAACATTAGCTTTTTGTCGGAAACATTTTCTAGCCCCGATTTTTCATAGGCACCGTTTCGTCCAATCAATTTGTGACCTGTACGGTGGGTCCAACCTGAGGGGAGATAGATAGATAGATAGATAGCCATGAATTGGTTTGCTTCCAAAAAGTTGACACTAATTTTTTTAACAAAACTAGGGCAAGACACTAGAAGTTTCTTGACCTCATAGAAGGGGCCTACCATATTTTGGCACTAAACCAAATGAATGACCAAATTTTTTGCCTTAACTTTGACATGCCTTGATTTTGGGTAGTCATGATTTTGACTTGCCCTTATTTTGATTTGACATAAATTGGAATCCAACCAATCAGGCTCCTACTCGGCTACTCCCCATGTTTTGCTCACCGGCCATCCCAATTTCTCTTCGGAGAGAGAACCTCATCAGCTAGCTACATCTTTAGGGCCCCTTTGGATCACGGGTGAAACGAAGGGAAGGATTCCTCTGGATTTGATGACGTCAGCAGCCCTTTGGATCCGTCCGTAGGGAAAACGCAGGATCGATTCCTCTGGAATCGTTGTTCGCTCACAAAACCACAGGAAAGGAAAAATCCACCCCGAACTCATGGATAGCATGAAGTCCGAGGCAACGGCGGCTTCGATGGCTCACCTGCATGTTGTCCTCTTCACTCCGTGCGCGCCGGCCACCGCCCGGTGTGCGCGCGTGGCCTTTCCTGGCCGCCATTGCCGTCGTTCGCCCAAGTTCCGCTGGGTCGATTCGCCGGACTCCGGCCATCTCCACCCATGCATAGCCACTCACGGCTCCTCCATCTCCCGTTGGACCTCCCCGTCACTTCCTCGCCCAGCCCCGGCCGCCCCCATCCATTGCCATGAGCACGACACGAGAGCCGTGGGCGAGCAGGCGCGGCAGGTGGAGCAGACACATCTTCCCCGTGGCCAGATCGAGCTTGAGGATCCTTGTCCCCTTGGAGAGAATGAAGTGCACGGCGGCATTCCCGGCGAGCACGACGCCCCGCTGGGTCTCGTCGAGATCGTTGCCGGGGAGGTTGCCGCTGCTCACCGGCGTCGTTCCATGTGAGAACTTCCCGGTGCCAGTGAAGGATGAGGAGATGGCGCAGATCGTCTGTGGTGGGGTCCCAGACAGCTCTCGGCGCCGGTGAAGGAGAGGATTCGATCTGGGGAAGGAGAGGAAAAGGAGGGGGAACGAGAGACAGCAGGCGGTGGAGATGAGGCGGAGAGTTCCGTCGGCGCGAGGAGATAACGCTTGGCATCGGGTTTTTTTTTTTTTTTACCGCTGCTGGCCCCACCAACCGATGCTACGACTGTGAATGTCGAACTCTAGTTGTGTGCGACTTCAACATTCTGAACTGTGCGCACCAGGACTGGAGGTGCCCTTAGATAATGACTAATGAGCCCTTGTTATATAAATGAGCCACAGAGAGCCGAACCGAGCCGGCTCGATGCCCACCCCTTGTGCATGGGTTGATGCTCAAGCAGTGTGGAACACGCGTGAGTTCCCTCAATGAATAAGTATAGTAATGCCAGCCAGGTACGCTGGGAAGTGTACATATCATAAAAAATCATTTTTTTAGATAAAGGGTAAATCCGGTTTTCACTTACAACAATTTGTAAGTTTACAACCAAACAACGACATACCCTTACAGCACTAGGCTGATAACACTTCTTGGATACAAGAGACTCTCAAAACAAACTACTGAATAACCAGCCTGGACACTGAAACATGACTGGAGAAAGAAGAAACTGCTTAGTTCCTAATCCTCCTCAAGATGTTCCATCCAGCCTTTTTGTAGAACTCCAGAGCAGCTCCTTCCAGGTTTTGACAACCCAACTTTAGATCTTCCCTCGCTTCCTCTTTAGAGAGAATTGCCCAACTTCGGATCCAATACGTCGCTCTGAAAATTACCTGCAGACAAGAGTTATGTTTTGCTCTTTGAAAAACAACATCATTTCGACACAACCATAAAGCCCAGCATAATGCTGCTACCCCAATTAAAATCTGGTTTCTTAGTTTTACAGGAAAACTTTTTAACCAAGAACCAAAAAGAGAGTTCATGCTTTGTGGAGGACTAAAACCAAAGGTTATGCATACTGCATTCCAAACCATTCGTGCAATATGGCAATCAAAGAAAAGATGTTGTATAGTCTCACTTGTGCCACAGAAGCTACAGGTTGTGCTTCCTTTCCATCTTCTCTTGGTCAGGTTATCTTTAGTAAGGATTACACCCTGTTTCAGATACCAGAGGAAGATTTTAATTTTTAGTGGAAGTTTCACTTTCCAATTAAAGCAGTTTCGTGGTGCTCCTTCCTCACACATGATGTTATTATACATTGATTGCACTGTGAAAATGTTTTTGTTCAGGGACCACCTGAAACTGTCCCTCTGATCATTTAGTTGTATCATCAATATAGTATTGACTAGCTCTAACCATTTATCTCTGTTATTCCCTATCAATGCTCTTCTGAAAGAAACATTAAGTGGGGAAGTGCTCATCACTTGGGCCACCGTAGCCTTTTTGTTCATGACCAGATTATACAGACCTGGGAACTTTTCCCTTAAGGTTTTATCACCTACCCATAAATCTGTCCAGAAAGAGGTTTGTTGGCCACTATGTACCACAAATCGACCTCTTGCTAAAAATTGGTCCTTAACCTCCATTAAACTTGACCAAAAGTGGAAGTCTCCTTTTTGCTTCCTAACTTGGGATCCGAGTCTTGTTCTGTAAATATTTTTTCCTAATCAAGGTTTGCCAAACGCCATCCTCATTGAGCAGTTTGAATAACCATTTACTAAGCAAACACCTATTTTGAACCTCGAGGTCTAAAATGCCCAGCCCTCCAATACGTTTTGGTTTACTCAGAATACACCACTTAGTAAGTCTATACTTTTTCTTGTGGCCATCGCTTTGCCAAAAGAACCTTGATCTATAAAAATTCAGTTTTTTCAAAATGCCTTTAGGAATTCTGAAAAAAGACATCAGGTACATGGGCAGGCTTGAGAGGACTGAATTAATCAGCACCAATCTCCCTCCATAAGAAAGAACCTTGCCCTTCCAACTACTTAACTTCTTCTGGAATCTTTCCTCGATATCTCTCCAGTCTGCCTTGGAGATCTTCCTGTGACTCATGGGAATTCCTAAATACTTGAAGGGCATACTTCCCTCCCTGCACCCAAAAAGACCTACAAAATCCTTTGCCCTTTCTTTGGTTTTACCAAAACAGAAAAGCTCACTCTTGTGGAAGTTTATCTTGAGGCCTGATAATTTTTCAAAAGCACATAGTACTTGTTTCAAATTATTAGCCTTTTCCAGATCATCTTCCACAAAAAGAATTGTATCATCTGCATATTGCAGGATTGATAACCCTCCTTCCACTAAGTGAGGAACTAAGCCTTGAAAATGACTTAAATTTTTTCATCTCTCAATTAACACTGCCAACATGTCTGCTATGATATTGAATAACAAAGGTGATAAAGGGTCATCCTGCCTCAGCCCTTTCTTGGTTTGAAAATAATGTCCCAACTCATCATTCACTTTGACTCTCACACTTCCTCCCGTGACTATCATTTCTATCCATTTACACCATTTTTGGGAAAACCCTTTCATCCTGAGAACTTGTTGCAGGAAGGGCCAGTTGACCTTATCATAGGCTTTCTCAAAGTCTATTTTGAGAACCAAACCATTCATTTTTTTCCTTTTCAACTCGTGTAGAGTCTCATGTAAAATGACTACTCCTTCTAGAATATATCTTCCCGGTAAGAAAGCTGATTGGGTTGGTCCTATGATCTTGCTTGCCACCAAAGCTAGTCTATTGGCTAATGTCTTTGTGAAAATCTTAAAGCTCACATTAAGCATGCAAATAGGTCTATACTGCTGAATTTTTGTGACCTCTTTCAATTTTGGGATCAGTGTTATTGTCCCAAAATTGAGGCTGGACAGCCTGAGGTCCTCTTCATGGAAATCTCTGAACATGGCCATTAGGTCGTCCTTAATGAGACTCCAAAAAACTTGGTAGAACTCTGCTGGGAATCCATCTGGCCCTGGGGCTTTGTTGTGTTTCATTTGGAAGATGGCTTCCCTTACTTCCTTCTCCTCAAAATTGGCTGTCAAGATTTCATTTTCTATTTCGGAGACCTGGGGAATATCCCCATTCATGGACTCTCTTAGAGAAAAATTATTTCTTTCTGGCTTTCCAAAGAGACTTTTGTAATATTTAGTAATGTAATCTTTTAGGTTCTCTTCTCCTTCCACTACACCATCATCTTGTTCTAGTCTATAAACTCTTGTTTTTATTCTTTTTTCGTTTGCCACCAACTGAAAGTACTTGGTGTTATCATCACCTTGTAGCGGTTCAGTTGTTTTGGCTCTTTGGAACCAGGCAATTTCTTCTTCTCTGAGTAATTGGGCAAGTCTTTCCTTGACACTTTGCTTAAGGTCCATCTCTTGCTGGCTTAGCAGCTGAACCTCTGCCTTTTTATCTAACTCCTCAGCTCTCCTGAGGAGTTCCTGTTTCTCTTTTTTGTATGCCCCTTTCATGTTCTTAGCCCACCCTCGTAAATACTGTCTTAACTTTCTGATCTTGTTCTGCCATTTCTCCAATGGTGTTGAGCCCTTACTCTCCTTATTCCACACATCTGAGACTAGCTCAAAGAAACCATCTCTCAGCAACCACCCGAGTTCAAATTTGAATTCAGCTTGGTTCCTATTTTTGGTCTCCTCCTCTGTGTTTAACAGAAGGGGTGTGTGATCTGAGATTTCCCTTGTTAAAGCCACTACTGTAGCCAGGGGAAATTCCTGCTCCCACTCCGTGCTTACTAACACCCTATCTAACTTCTCATAAGTTGGCACTTGTAATGAGTTGGCCCAGGTAAACCTTCTGCCAGACAACTCCAATTCCCTAAGATCTAAAGTATCTATGATGGAATTAAACAGAAAAGGCCATCTCCCATCAAATTTATCATTGCTTTTTTCTTTAGCATTTCGGATGATATTAAAATCTCCACCCACACACAGAGGTAGCTTTTCCTTATTACAAGTTTGCACTAGCTCCGTGAGAAAACTTTCTTTGAATTCAGGTTGGGCTGCCCCATAAACAACCACCAGAATCCATTTAAAGTCATCTTCTCTATTTCTTAATCTAAATTTTACAAAAAAAATCCCCCTCCTCAATACTCCCAATGTCTATTTTTTCAAGGTTAACCCCCATCAGGATCCCTCCTGACCTCCCATGAGGTGCAGTCCAATGCCAAATAAAATCTCTCCCTCCACAATAATTATTTAAAGTGGTCTGAGAGAAATCTTTTTGCCTGTTTCTAAAAGAGCAATAAAATCTAGATTCTGCTCATTAGAAGTTTCAGCTAGAAATCTTGATTTAACCAAGTCACTTAGACCTCTGCTATTCCAAAAGATTCCTTTCATTTTACACCTATTTGATAATTTTTGTCTGCCCTGATCTTGCAAATCCTTTTCAGGCACGACTTAGCGCGAGATTTGCCTTTTGAGGACACAGCCTTTTTGCCACAACTTAGGTGAAGGCTGTCCTCATCGTATATTTCCTCTATTAATTCCCCACACAGACTCTTTACCGCCTTGAACTACAAACTTTCAACATTCTCATCTTCACTGTCACTCTCCACCCAAGAATCCACATCGGAACTACTTTCTAACTCTATTCTGTTATTTACTAACTCAAGCAAATTTTGGACACTACTACGCTTCTCTAACTCATTCCCCCCAATACACAGGCCAATATTTTCAAAATTCAGAATAGTAGCGCACGTGTTTAAAGGAAAATTAGTAGACAATGTATGCATACCTTTCAGCTGTTCCAGGTTCTTTCTTGCCACCCTCCCTTCGGCTTTAGCTAAAGTATGCTCGTCCCTTGAATTCACCAATCTGGGACTAGAGCGTGGTGGTGATCCCAGAAACTCTGGAATTGATGCCTTTCCCAGCAGGGCATCTCCAACATGAGTGTCTTCCTGCATGGCCGACATGTCCATATTTGCCTCTCCATCTTTCTGTCGTGAAGTCGTTGATCTTTTGATTTTGCAGTTGCAGTACTATTTCTATAAATAAAAAAATGATCCATGAAAGATTTTTTTCTTTAAATATTGGACGGGACTTCTGTGAGCTGAAGCCTTATGGTTCATCCGTGTCAATGTGAAAAAATAAATTTAGAGAAATTGTAATTGTTTCTTAAAAACACAGCTCAATAATTTTGCAATGCATATATTGGTACTACTTTTTTCCTAGCTATTCCATTAATGGAATATTTCTAATCTTGATTGTTATTAGTCTAACTATAAAGCTGCTTGATCCCATATTTCATTTTAGCCGCATCCCATACAGGTTTACACACTAGAGTCGATCATCCTATGACGTCGCACAATCGTTAATTTCAGAAACTTTACCTTTTCTGGTGTAAATATTACTTTAAAATTGGTAATTAATTTTATAGTATTATTATCTTATCGTGCGATATGTGTTTTTAGTAAAAAATTTTACTATCCCATAGTAACGCACGGACATGAAAATTTTACTATCCCGTGGCAACGCACGGGCACGATACTAGTTTTTTTAAAAAAGTTGAAGTTCAACATTTTTGAAAAATTATAGAGATCGGGGGACGCAGGGATAGTGGTCAAGCGGTCGTAGTCTACAGCAGAAGCGAGGAAAGCCACGCAATGCACTGCATCATGTGCTCCTCCTTTGGCTCTCCGCGTCATATAAGCATTGTGAGATACGTTTAACCTATAATGGTTGATTGGAAGGGGAAGCAGAGAAGGCAAATGGTCACCGTGAGGGATGTTTCAACTTTAATGGTTGCTAAGGTGCTGATCAAGTAAAGAGAGACTCTTGATCTGCCAAGGTGCTAATTAAAGAAGAGGGAAGACTCTTAATCTGTCAAGGTGTTGACGTGACCTCTTGAGGGTTGAGAGAAATACTGTAGTGATTAGCCATCAGCTCCCAAAGTAGTCTAAGAGCAAGACTAAGGGGGTGTTTAGTTCGGTGATAATTTTTTGCGAAGAGATTTTAACCATTTAAGAGTAGTAAATGTAGACTAATAATAAAACTAATTACAGAGCTCATCTGAAAATCGCGAGACGAATCTAATGAGGGTAATTAGAGGGTAGTAAATAGGAGTGGTAGTGGTGGGTCCGCGCCACCCTTTAATGCTAGTTGTTGCTGTGAGCCAATAAAACTGCCCCAAGCTTGAGTTGTGCTCGTCCGCCCCTCTGTCGAGTCTCTTTAAAGAGGGAACCGAAGGGTTTTTGGCAAAGGCAAACGCAAAGGGTGGGAGAAAGCGAATCCAAGGTATGGGTGAGGAAGAAGAGAGAGCGAAACTCCACGAGAGGAGTGCAGAGATGGATCAGCAAAGGGGCAGGAGTTTTGAGGCGACGAAAGGCCGGCTGGGTGAGAGGAGGCCGAATGAGAACAGAGAATTTTAGGAGATTTGAAGGTGGAGGAGGTGGTGGCGGCAGATTCAATTACAGAGGTCGCAATTTTCCTCGTGGTGGCGCCTTTGGAGGGGGCAGGTTCAACGGAGGGTGTGCCAGGTATGAACAACAACATGGTGGACAGTCTCGTGCTCTTGCCGATGATCGCCGCACGTATCAGGAAGTTGTGTCCCGTCATAGAGGGCCGGCGCAAGGCAGGGACAATCACAGAGGAAAAGAGGAAGACAAGGCGAACCAACAACAGAAGTTACCGGTGAGGGGAGACGTAGAGATGGAAGAGGCAGCAATTGGGGAGACAATGGATGGTGATGATTCTCGAGCAGGGCTTAAGTGTGGGAGATGTGCCAAGAAAGGTCACGTAACTGCAAGCTGCACTAGTGATATTTATTGTGTAATTTGCGACAAGCATGACCATGTGAACTACAAGTGGCCGATACTGAAGATGCCGCGGCCGGTCGCACATGCGGTCGGATATGCAGTGCATGGGCTTGGTTTCTACCACATCCCTCGTCCACCGCTCACGAGAGCCAAGAAAGATTCAAAAATGGCACTAATATCAGTTGAGGGTGGGGTGTTAACCAAGGAGCAAGTGCAAGAGCAACTAGAGAGGATCTTTCCCGGGAAGTGGCAGTGGGATCTAAAGGAGCAGGAGGAGAATTCTTTTGTGGTCAAATTTCCATCCAAGGTGGAACTCTAGAGAGCTGTTGCTTTTGGTGGGGCTGATGCTAGGGGGGAGAATATCCCAACTAGAGTGAGGCTTAATTTTGAGATGTGGCAGGAGAAACTGGAGGGTTTTTTGCTTCCCAAAGTTTGGGTTAGGGTCTATGGGATTAGACCAGAACTGAGAGAGTTCTTGGAGCTGTGGGCGGTGGGTTCCACGTTGGGATCAACCCAAACCGTAGATATGGAAACAACAAGGAAAAACGATTTCGGTCGAATTTTGGTGGCAGTTTTAAACCCCAAACTCATCCCTGCACGTCGTGATGTAGTCATTGGTGACCACTACTTCGAGCTTGATTTTGAGGTAGAGAGGATGGGGATAAATGAATTGGGGGAAGAAGCAGTAGTAGAGTGGGATGGGGGTGCTGACGAGGCTGATTTGGGAGAAGAGTACAATCTGGAGAGTGAACAGGAAAGGAGCCCGAAGAGAAGGAGGAACGAGGCTGCTAGAGACAATTTTGGAAAGGTTGGGAGTGGAGGACCGAGCATTGAGAGTGTCACTGGTTTTGGATCACTCAAGGAGCAGATCCAAAACATGGATGAAGCAGGATTTAATCTCCTTTTGAAACAGAAAGCGAATGAGATACTGGATGGTTCGGTGACAAAGGTGCTAGGGAGCTGGCTCATAAAGTTCTGGAGGAAAAAGAGGAGGTGCAGATGCATGACAAGGAAAATTCAGTGGTGCTGACGCCCTGGGCCCACCAGGGACCCGAACCGACGAGCGTAGGGAAGTGCGCGTGGATGTTAGAGTACGGGCACACATCCCCCGAATTAATGGTCCATGGCCCCATGCCCGACTCGAAACGCCAAGTCGGACATGGGCCCAGGGTTTGCTGTCAGCACCAAGGAAACAAGGCCCCCCTTGGGCTAGACAAAGAGAAAAGTGGGAAGAAAAACCCACTACGGCCCTACTCAAAGGCCGGCCATGGGCGGCCCAACTTCTAGAAGGCGCCTCGGGGCATGCACCCCACCGGAGTAGGATAATCCCTTCGAGACGAAGGAAAAGGCAGTAATGTCAAAAGGTTCACGGGCGACGCAGGGTGAATCCCACGGCTAGCCCTGCTAAAGACCTGCCCCCGACGACAGAAGGGACAGTTACGACACGTCCCGTCCGTCTGAGCGAAAGGGCGATGGGGTAAAAACTTGTCACCGGGTCACCGAGCCGGCGGGTCTCGCCGGTCATGTCGACCCATGCGGGGCCCAGCCACATGAGCTAGGGTAGACGTTCGGGACTTAGAGGTCCAATGGACGTCTTCAGCAACGCCCGAACGTCCTTTCTAGCCCCGTGACGCAAACAACACGGCCCGACCTTTAGGTGGGCCCCAAGAGCACTGACCCTGCAACAGGGCGACGCGACAAGTGGACGCCGCATTCACACCCTCAAAGGCATTAATTATCTCCCCTCTCTCTAGAAGAGGAAAGGCGGTAACTCTAACGAGAAAAAGACCATAGTAGATTTCTATAAATAGGGTAGCCAGACACATTTGTAAGGCATATCACAACAAGTCGAACAACGTTATTTAAAAAAAAACAAGTCGAACAACGGGAAGCAAGGTTGTTTCGATCAATACATCCATCACGATCCTCATACAGGACGTAGTGTATTATGCCTCAAGGTGGCCCGAACCTGTCTAAACCGATTGTCCCACTCGGTCACCGACCGGAACTCTTGTGCGTGTTACAACCCTGACCGAATCTCTAAACAGAGATTCCTACTAATCTCTACTTGCGGTACTAACCCACTGACAATGCCTCCCTCATGGCTAGGTACTCTGTAGATTTTGCACAATTTGATTGGGGTTGATTCCCGACAGAATTACTCGAGCTCGATTTGCCGCCTTGTGCTACCCTCCATGGCCTAGTGCTGGCGCTTCTATTATTTCCAAAAAACGATGTTGCCTCCTTTTATTCCTCATGATTTCTCCAATTCCGTCCAGATTTCTTTCTCCATGTCCGATTCCCTCTCAATTTCTTCCTTTGTTTGGCACCAACGGAACAGACCCTGCTATGTTGCTTTGAAGTTTGAAGCTCTTTTATGGTCGCCGACTCGCCGATAGCAAAAAGGACGATGAAACAGTTTTTTTACCGGGTCCAACTGTCAATGAACAAATCAATAATTAGGCCCACCTTTTATTAGAATGGCAACGGGTCGGGTTCGGATCGGGTGGAGTGTCTGGGCACCCAAAACCGAAACCCGAACTTAAAACCCGAAACCGCTCCGAACACCGATTCGGGTGAAAATCCTTCCCCGAAACCGATACCCGCGGATACCCGAAACCCGATTGGATACCCGAAACTTGTTTTGTATGGCAAAATATTAAGAATGATGATGACTTTTTATAAACATATGCATGATATATAACATATTCACATGTATAAACAAGATGCAACAAATAGTAAATAATTGCATGAGTCAACTTAGAGTAGTATATAAGTAAACAAGTTATTATTAGTATACTATTTTTTGAAAGATATTATTAGTATATTATAAAACATGAGTTTTAATTCGTAATGATTGATTTCGGTTATCCATTGGGTATCCACGGGTGAAAAACCGAACCCGAAACCAAACCCGACAGGTTTCGGGGTCCCGAACCCGAAAACCGTGGGTGAGAAATTCAAACTAAAACCAAACCCGCTAGACCCGAAACCCGCGGATATCCGACCCGAAACCGCCCCATTGCCATCCTTACCTTTTATATTGTTTAATGACGGATCACACTAAAATTAGGCAAAAACAGTAATTGTTTTAAAAATGGAAAAAGTCTAGATCACCCCCTGTGGTTTGGCAGTCTGGTTAATCCACCCCCTGAGGTTTAAAACCGTCTAAGCAGCACATTAAACTTTTTCAAACCGTCTAAATAGCCCCCTGGAGTGGTTTGGGCTGGTTTTGGAGGTTGTTTTGCTCCCTAGTAGTCCACCGTGGCATTGGGCCATTCATTTTGGCGGGAGGGGATGGGTTTTTTCCCCTCCAGTGGGCTCATTTGGCGGCAAATAAACAGAAGTAATCGATAAAAAGCCCCTCCCCTTCTCGTCCCGTCCGCCCGCTCGCACAGAGAAGCCTACGGCCGGGCGCATCGCTACTCGACGCCGCATCGGGCGCCACCTCCGTCTCCACGCCGGGCGCCGCCTCCGCCTCCACGCCCACCACCAAGCCGGCGCGGCCTCTCCTCCATGCCAGACAGCCTCTCCTCCACGCCGTGTGCCACTTCCATCTCCACGCCGGGCGACGCCTCCATCTCCACGTCGGGTGCTGCCTCCACCTCGTGGGTCAAGGTGAGGCCACAATACTCCCCCCTTTGTTTTTTATTATGTAATGGGTGAAAGATTTGTGCCATGTATAGTTTTCTGATGGAACGTGTGAACGAGTTTTTTTCATTATCATTGATCGATTCCATTTTCTGATGGAACATGTGGTCCTTGTGTCGTAGGATGGACAACACTGATACTCTTGCTGTTCGGTTCCATTTTGGTGGGTATTTTCAAAGCATTGATGGGCTCATCTTGTATGTTGGTGGAGACATTGGTACAAGTTACATAGTGTCGGTGCCAATCCTGGGAGAGGCCCTAAAACAGCGATAATCACCAACTAAACCGCCGGAACCTATTAACCAAGCAAAAAACAAGTGTGGAAGCCTTGATCCGCTGTCGAGCTCGAGGGTATCCTGCCCCCCTCGAGCGAGGCGGAACTCCGCCTCGCTCGAGACTTCTCGCTCGAGGCCCGGAGGCCGCTCCCGATGCCCAACTCCGCCTCGCTCGAGACCCCTCGCTCGAGGGCCCACTGACGGCTCACCTACCCGCGGACAAGGGCATTAAATGGCTCTGCGCGGTCTGGGGCAAGGAAGTCAAGCAGCGAATCATTAGCCCATCCCCGGTCATCTCCGCCAACCCCTGACCCCGTGCGGTCATTTCCGACACCGTGCGGTCATCATCTGACCCCCTGCGGTCATCCTCTGCGTCATGCAGCGTGGTGAACCTGTGTGGCGTCACGGGCCCGAGCGATGTGACAGCCCTGTACTGTCACGCTCCCCCGTTCTACCAACTCCGGTACGGGGACCCCTCGAACGAATAGAGGGAACCCTCGAACGGGCCCGTGGCCTGCTGTACTTGATGATGACGACCCACACCGACCCATAAAATCAGAAGCATAAGGAGCGCACGTCATGTACAGGGAACGTCGCGTCTTCCGCCAGAACGCCATACGCCGGGGAGTCGCCTAATCCGACAACACAAGCCAAGACAAAGGTCACGCCCGAGGTCACGCCCCGTCGTACGCCGACACTGTACTAAGTACTGTCCTCCTACTGTTTGTAACTGCCCCTCTTTGAGCTATAAAAGGAGGAGGCAGCCCCACGGAACAAGGGACCGACCAGAGACCGATTCACACACTCACTACTTAGTTCAAACCAAGAACACGACTCTCACTCGTTCTAAGGGACCTGGAGGCTCATCTTCCTCTCCCGCCAAGCTTGTAGCCCCCCTACTGCGAGCACCCCCGGTGCGAGGCAATACAAGTGCGCGAGCACACCCTGCTGGACGTACGATCGATAGATCGGAACCAGGATAAACCTCGCGTCACCATATTGCCCTTGCATCGACCATCGAGAGACGGGACACAGCGCACTTTTCTGCAGGTGATTGGAGCCCCGCGCGGTTCCGGCACCGACAGTGGCGCGCCAGGTAGGGGTAATCGCGCTGTGATCAACTTCTCGACCCACCAAGTTCTCTCGATGGTGATCCGTACCGAGCGCCTCGTCGACCGCTGCTCCTACGGTTCATCCGACCCGCTCCCGGCCGGATTCACTATCTGGTTCGGGAGCCTGGGGTTTGAGGCAACCGGCAACGGTTATCTCATGCGGCTCCTCCCAGGGGATGCGGCCACCACGACCACGACCGCCACGACAAGCCCGCCGCCGCCACCGACGCCCAGGCGCAGGAGGCGCTCAGGGCAACGTTCACGGCAAGCACGCATGGAGCGGCGCCGGGTTGCGCGCGCACGTCGTCTGGACGACGTCGACTTCAGCGAAGGCACCATTGCTGAAGGGACGAAGGCCACGACAACGCCTGCACCTCCGGCCACGCGTCCGAACGAGGAGGGCGAGGCCGAGCCGCCGCGTTTCCCGTATGGGATGCGTGGAGCGGGCATGGCGTACTCGTCGTCCATCAGCACGGCGATGGACGCCTACGACGATCTTGCTGGACATCACTTGCTCTCGATCCGGAACCTTATCGCGACCACGCCGGGCGACTCATACCTCGGCACCAGCAGTGACGAGGTCTCGCAGGAAGACCCGGAGTGGGAATATCTCGAACTTCGCGACTACGAGGCTTTCGTGGCGTTCCAGGCCGCGGCGGACTACTGCTTCGACTACTCTGATGACTCGAGCACAGAGGATCACGACCCCACGCGGGAGTGTTTTGTCGCGGCAGTGATCGAGCCGGACACGGAGGACAATGGCATCATCGCGCCGCGAGAACCCGCGCGAGAACCCGCGGGAAGCGCGGCACCCCGACGGTCGGCACCCCCCACGACCGGAGACGCCGCGCTGATTCAAGCCCAGCTGATCCAGGTGCGTGAACTCGAGGCCAGCCTCGAAGAAGAGCGACGCCAAGTTCGACGGCTGCGCGCGGCCCTCGAAACGGGGCGACCAGGGCCCAGCAACTTCGCGCAGGAGGTGGCACGCACCGCGCAGGCGCGAATCATGGCCGACGACCCCGGGGAAGATCCCCTGGCCCTCGCTAGGACTAGTCAGAAGTTAATCGCCGCGGCTACGCTGATACGAGCGATGCCGGAGCCATCAACGCCGCAGGGCCGCAACCTGCGCCGCGAGGCGCAAGTTCTGATCGAACAGGCCGCAGTACAGCAGGCCGAGAGCTCCGCGTCACGTATGAGATGCTCCGACAGTACGGGAGTCGTGGGTGGAGCACAAGACCGGGCGGAATCGGTACGCACTCCTCTCAAGAGCCCGGCGAAAGCTCCTGTAAAGGAGCGCATGCTGGACACGCGTGCCGGCAAAGACGACGCCCGTCACATCCTTAACAAAAGGAAGCTCGACGCCACCACCGGCCATGGGTACCACGCTCGACGTGGAGGCCGCTACGACAGGCCGGGAAGACAAGAGCCCGTCGCCAGAGCCTCCTGGTACTCGGGTGTTCAGCCGCGAAATCAGGACGGCACCGATACCTCCGCGATTCCGGCAACCGACCACCATCGTCAAATACTCTGGGGAGACCGACCCTCGAGTCTGGCTCAACGATTACCGCCTGGCGTGCACGCTGGGTGGTGCGTCCAGCGACGAAGTCATCATCCGCAACCTGCCCCTCCATCTCGCGGACTCGGCGCGAGCGTGGCTGGAGCAGCTGCCCCCGAACCAGATCCATGACTGGAACGACCTTGTAAACACCTTCGTGGGCAACTTCCAGGGCACGTACGTACGCCCGGGGAACCCCTGGGACCTTCGGCAATGTTGCCAGAAGCCCGGCGAATCCCTGCGGGATTACGTTCGTCGCTTCTCCAAATGCTGCACAGACCTTCCGAACGTCGGAGACTCAGAGGTGCTTCACGCCTTCCTCCTGGGCACGACAAATCGAGGCCTGGTGCGCAAACTTGGACGAAAGCCCCCCACTACCGTTAGTGGGTTGTTCGACATCGCCACGCGATACGCCTCCGGCGAAGAGGCAGAGGGCGCTAACTTCGTCGACAAGAAGGGGAAACACGTGGAAGGAATGCCCGTGGAGGGAAGCAAGCCTAAAGCCCCCGCCAAGAAGATGAAGCAGGGGAAGAAAGGGAAGAAGGCGCAGCAGGTGCCACGAGTACCAGAGCCAGACGACGACTCCGACGAAGCCCTCGCGGCGGACCCCGCCCGCAAGGGCCCAGGGGGTCAGCCTCGAGGCCCGGGGGTCTTCGACGACATGCTCAAGAAGCCATGCCCATACCACAGGGGCCCGGTCACTCACACCCTCGAACAGTGCGAGATGCTGAAGAAGTACTACAACCGCGTGGCCACAAAGAACGACAACGACAAGGGAGACGCCGACGGCAAGGACAAGGGTGGATTCCCCCAGGTGGAGAATGTGTTCTTCATCTTCGGGGGGCCCACGACCAACATGACGCCTCGGCAACGCAAGCGCGAACGACGAGAGGTTCTAGCGGTGCACCGGGCGGCCCCGAAGTACCTCGATTGGTCAGAGGAAACCATCTCCTTCAGCAGGGAGGATCATCCCGATTTCATTCCGAATCCGGGGCAATACCCGCTCGTCGTCGACCCCGTCATCGGCAATACACGCTTCTCCAAGGTGCTCATGGACGGAGGCAGCAGCCTCAACATCATGTACGCCCCCACCCTGGAGCTCCTGGGGATCAGCAGGGACCAGCTGCGCCCAAGCAAGGCGCCGTTCCACGGCGTCGCTCCGGGGAAGCGGGTTCAGCCCCTCGGACAGATCGACCTGCCGGTCTACTTCGGGACGCCGGACAACTTCCGCAAGGAAGTCCTCACCTTCGAGGTGGTGGGGTTTCGGGGCGCCTACCACGCCATTCTCGGGCGGCCATGTTACGCCAAGTTCATGGCCATCCCAAACTACACCTACCTCAAGCTGAAAATGCCGGGCCCGAAGGGAGTCATCACCGTGGGGGCCTCGTTCGAGCACGCCTACGAGTGCGATGTCGAGTGCGTCGAACACGCCGAGGCACTCGCTGAAGGTGAAGCTTGTGTGGCCCGTCTGGAGGAGATGGTTCACGAGATCGACAACCCCGCGCCAAAGCACGTTGGCAGCTTCGAGCCAGCCGAGCAGACTAAGGACGTACCTCTCGACCCCAGCAACCCTGACGACAAGACATTGAAGGTCAGCTCCACCCTCGACCACAAATAGGAAGTGGTGCTCGTCGACTTCCTCCGCGCCAACGCCGACATCTTCGCGTGGAGCCCCTCGGATATGCCCGGCATACCGAGGGAGGTCGCCGAGCACTCCCTTGACATCCAGCCCAACTCCAGGCCGGTGTGCCAGCGCCTTCGGCGCTTCGACGAGCAGAAGCGTCGAGCGATTGGAGAGGAGCTGCGCAAGCTCTTGGAGGCCGGATTCATCAAGGAGGTTTTTCATCCCGTGTGGCTAGCTAATCCTGTACTAGTTATGAAAAAGAATGGGAAATGGCGGATGTGCGTAGATTATACTGGTTTAAATAAAGCATGTCCCAAAGTTCCTTTTCCTTTGCCACGAATCGATCAAATCGTAGATTCCACCGCGGGGTGTGAACTCCTTTGCTTCCTTGATGCGTATTCCGGTTACCACCAAATAAAGATGAAAGAATCCGACCAACTCGCGACTTCTTTCGTCACCCCTTTCGGCATATACTGCTACACTACGATGCCGTTTGGGCTTCGAAACGCAGGGGCCACGTATCAGCGATGTATGCTTCGGGTCTTCGGAGACCAGATCGGGCGCACCGTGGAAGCATATGTCGATGACATCGTCGTAAAATCCAAGAAGGCGGACAGCCTGGTCGACGATCTGCGAGCCGCTTTTGAAGCGCTCCGGGCCGCCGGTGTGAAGCTCAATCCGGAGAAGTGCGTTTTCGGAGTGCCGCGAGGCATGTTGTTGGGTTTCATAGTCTCCCAGCGAGGCATTGAACCCAACCCCGAGAAGGTCGCTGCCCTCGAACGGATGGGCCCGATTCGAGACTTGAAAGGAGTCCAACGGGTCCTGGGGTGCTTAGCGTCGCTCAGTCGCTTTATAGCCCGGCTAGGGGAGAAGGGTTTACCTCTGTACCGGCTCCTGAGGAAACACGAACGTTTCTCCTGGACCCCAGAGGCGCAGGAAGCTCTCGACAAGCTCGTCGCGTCACTCTCGAGCTCACCCATCCTTACGCCACCAAGGGACGGGGAAACACTCTACTTATACGTGGCCGCGACGACCCAAGTGGTTAGTGCGGTCATCGTTGTGGAGAGAGAAGAAGAAGGCCATGCATTGCCGGTACAACGACCCGTGTACTATATCAGCGAGGTATTATCGGAAACCAAGACGCGGTACCCGCAGATCCAAAAACTGTTGTACGCGGTCGTGCTGGCTCGAAGGAAACTAAGACACTACTTCGAGGCGCACCCCGTGATCGTGGTCTCGTCGTTCCCCTTGGGAGAGGTAGTCCGCAACCAGGACGCGTCTGGAAGGATTATCAAATGGTCGGTGGAACTGATGGGCGAAACGCTCACGTACGCACCACGCAAAGCCATCAAGTCCCAGGTTCTCGCGGATTTTGTCGCCGAGTGGACGGATGTTCAACTACCCCCGCCCAAGATACAGGCAGAGTGTTGGACTATGTACTTCGACGGATCCGTGATGAAGACCGGAGCAGGGGCGGGACTGCTTTTCATTTCACCTCATGGAGAACACATGCGCTATGCGGTACGGCTGCACTTCCCCGCCTCCAACAACATGGCAGAGTACGAAGCCCTCCTCAGTGGGCTCCGAATCGCCCTCGAGCTGGGCATCAAACGCCTCGACATCAGAGGGGACTCACAGCTAGTCGTCGACCAAGTGATGAAGAACTCGAGCTGCCATGACGAGAAGATGGAAGCGTACTGCCACGCAGTGCGGCGCCTCGAAGACAAATTCCTCGGCCTTGAACTCAACCACATCGCGCGCAAATACAATGAAGAAGCGGACGAGTTGGCCAAGATAGCATCGGGGCGAACCACCATTCCCCCAAACGTCTTCGCCCGCGACTGCTCGAGACCTTCCATCGAGCCCCTACGTCCGGACGCGGCGTCGGAAACGTCCTCGAGGGATGCCCACGTCGAGCCAATGGACGAGGACCCCTCGACACCAGGCGTCGAGACCCCCCAACCAAAGACACCGCCGCCTGAGGAGCGAGAGGCAATGGAGATCGACGGGTCCCCCACCTCACAGGACTGGCGTCGCCAATACGTAGACTGGATCGACCGCGGCACGCTGCCCTCGGATCGAACCGAGGCACGACGCATCGCCAGACGAGCAAAGTCGTTCGCCATGGTCGACGGCGAGCTGTACAAGCGCAGCCCTTCTGGGGTGATGCTGCGCTGCCTCCCCATTCCCGCCGGACGACAGTTGATACAAGACATCCATGCAGGAGCGTGCGGGCATCACGCGGCAGCCCGAACCCTCGTGGGCAACGCCTTTCGACAGGGTTTCTATTGGCCCACGGCGGTTGCCGACGCGATAGAGGTCGTGCGCACTTGTGAAGGGTGCCAGTTCTATGCCCGCAAGACACACCTCCCGGCGCATGAGCTACAAACCATCCCCATCACGTGGCCCTTCGCCGTATGGGGGTTGGATCTTGTGGGTCCGCTGCCAAAAGCGCCCGGGGGCTTTACCCACCTACTGGTTGCCATTGACAAGTTCTCGAAGTGGGTCGAAGTCCGGCCCGTTACGAACATCCGATCCGAGCAAGCGGTACAGTTCTTCGACGACATAATCCACAGGTTTGGAGTGCCGAACTCGATAATCACTGACAATGGCACCCAGTTCACTGGCAAGAAGTTCTTGGAGTTCTGCGACCGCAACCACATCCGCGTGGATTGGTCGGCCGTCGCGCATCCCCAAACAAATGGCCAGGTGGAACGAGCCAACGGCATGATACTGCAAGGGTTGAAGCCGAGAATCTTCAACAAGCTGAACAAGTTTGGCCGCAAGTGGATAGACGAAGTACCCTCGGTCGTCTGGAGCCTTAGAACTACCCCAAGCAGAGCCACGGGTTTCACCCCGTTCTTTCTGGTATACGGCGCCGAGGCAATCTTGCCCACGGATCTGGAGTACGGATCCCCAAGGCTCAGGGCGTATCAAGATGAAGCAAACCAGCAAGCTCGGCGAGACTCCCTCGACTGCGTGGACGAGGCACGCGACGTTGCGCTGTTGAACTCGGCAAGATATCAACAGACGCTTCGCCAGTACCAAGCGCGGAAGGTGCGACGCCGCGACTTCAGCAAGGGAGATCTGGTCCTTAGGCTACGACAAGACAATCGAGGGCGCCACAAGTTCACCCCTCCGTGGGAGGGCCCCTACATCATCGCCGAGGTCCTGAAGCCGGGCACGTACAAACTAGCCAACGAGAAGGGTGAAGTCTTCGCTAACGCCTGGAACATCCAGCAACTGCGTCGTTTCTATCCTTAGGCTCCTCGTGCTTTCCCATGTAACAGCTCATGCGACTCCTTAGTAATAATGAAAATCGTGTGCAGCTTAAACACTGAAGTTATCGCTCGTTTCACAAAAAATGGGGGGCGTAACGCCACTCTAGTGGATGAAGGAAGCTCTTTATTGCCATAAGACGCATGACCGGCGAACGGTCGTGTACAACAAACAACATACAAAGCCGCTCCTTCGCGGCCGAAAGACGCGTGTAGCCATGCCCATTTCTCAACACTGGCGACCCTAGACCGACTAGGAACATCGCTAGTTTTCTTCTAACACCAGCATGGTCACACGCGCCGGGGCAAACGGGAGTTCTCCACGGCCGGCGCGGCAAAGGTTCAAAGAACCTCGTCGACCTCCAGGTCGCCACGCGCGCCCCGGTTGGTGAAGCGGCCTTCACCAACATGTCGAGGTCCTGAGTGGCGCAACGCCGGCTGCGACGCCCACCTATCAAGACGCGGCGCGCACCCGGAAGCAAGACCACTCTGCCACCAAAGCGCGCCGTCACCGGACGCCGTGGACGGGTGACCGAAGCACCTGCCTCGTTCAACCATCGCCTGAACGCCGTCCAGCTCGAGCTGGAAGACGAGGCGCCGGTTCCCGACGGGGACAACCGCTGTCCGAGCATCAACCGGCCCGAGCCGAAAGATGATGCAGCGGTTGCCAACAAGGCAGGTGCAGCCGGCACCTTTCTCCTTCATTTGCCTCCCACCTCGCTAGCATTCTTCTAACACCAAAGCTCCGCCCACCCTCGAGCTAAGTCAGGAGGGCGAGCTCCACCCCACCCTGCAGTCCTTAACTCTACACCCATGAAACTCGTGCAAGCCTCACGGCACTTGCGATCCTTGCCGTCATGGTCGAGTCTATTTATAGCGACCGCACCCTAGGCCCATCTCGCGGCATGCGCCAGATCCTCTGCGGACAGACCCCTAAGGGGGCCCCCCGGCGAGAGGACAGCACGACAGAGGCGAGCGTCCCTCAGAAGGGAGACGCGCTCGACGCGTGGCTGTCTGGCGGGGACGAGCACCACGGTCAAGATCACGGGGCCGCTGTTTCCACCAAAAAGACGGAGCGGACGGAGTCAGAGGCTCAGCGAACGGCGCGCAAGTCGAGGCCGCAGCCCTTGCAGCACGCCATCGCTCAGCGAGCGGCACGTAAGTCGAGGCCGCAGCCCTCGCAGCACACCATCGCTCAGCGAGCGGCACGTAAGTCGAGGCCGCAGTCCTCGCAGCACGCCTCCGCTCAGCGAGCGGCACGCAAGTCGAGGCCGCAGCCCTCGCAGCACACCATCGCTCAGCGAGCGGCACGTAAGTCGAGGCCGCAGCCCTCGCAGCACGCCTCCGCTCAGCGAGCGGCACGCAAGTCGAGGCCGCAGCCCTCGCAGCACGCCTCCACTCAGCAAGCGGCCCGCATATCGAGGCCGCAGTCCTCGTTGAACGCCCTGTACGCTTACAGAATGACGGGACGCCCGTGACAAGACGAGACGGTGTGTGCCAGGCACCCATCGCATCGCCATCGCAGACGCAGCGTAGCCAGGCATCCGTCGCATCACCTGCGCCGCCTCGACAAAAAGCTAAGCTACCCTTCTACCCTACGGCTTCTTCGACGATCCATCATTTCAATCACGATTTTCTACGCACGGGGCAGGGAGATTCTTTCTTCGCCTCGCACGAAGACAAAAACTCCCTCGGGGGCTACCACAGGGCACACAACCCTGGGGAGCAAACGCTCTACCCCTCGCCACTCGTTTTTTCTCGCAATTTTCTACAAGTTTTCATCGCTCTGTCACGTGTTGATTGTGTGTACGAAGAAGTAACGAAAGTTGGGCGTCGATGGCTAAGGCAAAGGGGTGGCAATGTCGTGGGATAGCTTACGCCTCCGGGATACGGCATCCCCCCTTTGTCACCCTCGAACCTAAGCTACTCGCGGAGGGGCGGAGCGCGGCTGCTGGAAGCCCAAGAGTGTCGATGTCGAGGAAAAAGCCTACGCCTTTGGGATACGGCGTTCCCCATCGACACCCCTGGGCTCGAGCAGTCCAAACTCTTCCCGTGCGCAGGGAGATGGTCTAACCCGGTCCAATTCTTTTCGAGGCACACAACCAAAGTGACAGTAAACTTAACGAATTTAAATGCGATCAAACACGATGATAAGGCTCTCAAAATATCCATAAGTTCAAAAGCATGGAGACTCCTAAACTTATTACATATTCGCCTCGCAGGCGCCGGCGCAAGCAGAGCTCTTCAAGCAGCGCCATCCCCGTCGACGGCGCGCTCTGGAGAAGTGTCGTCGTCGCCCTCGCCGGAACCGGGGAGGATCTCGTCGGCAAAGAGCGTAGCTGAGCGCGGTGGCCGTCTCTGCCACGTTGGCATCAGCCTGCTCGACCGCGGCCACCGCAGCGTCATCATCGAGGGCCCTCGGCGACGACGTAGCCCGTCGCCAGGGCGTCGAGTTGGACGAGGTAGTGCGTCGACACCACGCCAAGAGCCTTGCGGAGGCCAAGGAGAAACGCGTCCTTCACCCGCCCTACGACGCGGTCGCCTAGAGACCTCAGGCGGCTGGCCAGCGAACTGCCAGACTGGGCGCCATCCTCCTCGAACTCCAGACACACCGCGGCGGCGGCCTCTCGAAGCTCCTCAAGCTCCTGCTGCGAGGACGCGTAAGCGACCTCCACCGCCTCCGCCCTGGCCTGCGAGTCCGCCACGGCCGCTTGCAAACCTAGAATAAATCAAAGGGAAAGGAACCTTCAGCGATAGAACCAGCGCGGACTTTGAAAAAAACGAAAGGGTTATGCGGAGGCTCGAAGCTTACCGGCTGCCCGCTCCATCTCAGCGGACCATTGCGTGCGGAGCGTGCACGACTCCTCCCGCAGCGCCGTCAACGAGGCCCCTTGCTCTTGGGTCGTTGATCGCAGCACCTCGAGAGCCACGCTGTGCTCGAGGGCTTGGGCCTCAGCCGCGGCAGCTGCTTCTTGTTGCTGACGGAGCGAGGCCTGCACTGTGGCGAGGGAGGCATCCTTCTCCCGCAGAAGAGCGTTCAGGCGCTCCACCTCGAGCGCCCTCTCTGCGGCCGTAGCGCGCAGAGCGTCGCGCTCCCCCCTCCGCGCGGCTCAAGGACTCGCCGTGCGCACGAGCAGCAGCCCACGCCTCGTTTGCCGCAGCACGAGCCCGGTCCACCTCAGAGCTCAGTTCGGCGTTCCGCTGCGTCAGGTCGTGGACGTAGGCGTGCTGGTCGGCAATGTGTGAGACCTTGGACGCCGCCAGGTCCCGAAGTTGCTGGTGCAAGGAAACAACACGAAAAGTTAAGGCAGGAAGCGGAAAATCAAAGGGGTCGAAGGCGAAGAACACAAACTCACCACGTGCAGCTGGAGCCCCCTGGTCCGGTGGAGCTCGAGCGCGTCGGAGAGGGCGGTCTGGAGGTCGGTGCCGAGCTGGTGGTGCTCCAGCCAGAGCTGGTTCTCGTTCTCCGCGATGGAGACGAGTTCGTCAGGCACCCCAGGGCGGTCCAGCCCAAGCAGGCTTCGAAGGCCACCGCTCGTGCTGGCGCCAGCGCTGGCGGGAACGCTTCGACCCTCGACCGCATCCAGCCTCGAGGGCGCGGCTGGGTCCGCGGTCATGGCGGAGCTGGCCGCCGCAATGGCCCCCGCCGGCGCGGGAGACTCTACTGCGACAGCACCCCCGCTCTCGAGCAGAGGCGCCGCACTAGCAGGAGGGAGCGCCTGCACCTCGCGCGGGGGCTCGAACCCGGACGCCGGGTCTTCTTCGTCGGCGAGGATGTAGACCACCTCGCTCCGCGCGCGCCTCTCCTCCTCCTCGCCTGGGCCTGCGGGCTCTCCCAACAGTCCCTGCCCGACGGCCCCGGTGGGAGCCATGTCTCGCTCCTCCGCGGCCCCTTCGAGGCCGAGCTCCCGCCGAGCACGCTCGACCCCCCGGGCCATGGCCGCCTCGTAGCTGGCCACGAGCGAGGCCTCCGCCTCCCGCGTCGTGCGCGAGGGCGGGGCCTCGGAGTGGGGTGTCGAATGAACCCTCGACTTGAGGGCTTTGACGGGAGCAAGTGTGGGGGCGGCAGGGGTAGAGGCCCCGCTGAGACGATCAAATCAAAGAGTTAGGAAGTCGACGCAAACATCAATCAAAACGAACTGTCGAAAGGGGATGGAACGCTCACCGCTTGACGCCCTTAAGTTTCCGCTTCTGGGAGCGGCGCGAAGACGCTTGCGCCGCAGGCGCGGGGGCTCGCTCGCTAGCGGCCCCGGCCCTCGCCGGCGGGGCGGACGCCGGGCCAGTCGCGCCCGACGCGCCTGGCGCCGCGGCCCTCGCCGGCGGGCGGGCGCCGGGGCAGTCACGCCCGACGCGCTTGGCGCCGCGGCCACAAGAGGGGGCGCGAGCGGGGGCGCGCCTGGCGCCGCAGCCACGACCGGTGGCGCGCCTGGCGCCGCGGCCACGAGCAGGGGCGCGTCAGGCGCCGCAGCCACGGGTGGGGACGCGCCGGGCATCGCGGCCACGAGCGGGGGCACGCCAACGGCGTGCGCCACCGCCCCCGATTCGAAGAAGACCTCGTCGTCAGATGAGTCGCCCTCTTCCGGCTCGGGTGTGCTGTCGGGGGTCGGCAGCGGGGAGAGACCCTCTCTCTCCCGCCTCCGGTTCTCCTTCTGGTGATCGTCCCTCCGCCGCTGCTTGCGGAGGCGCGTCTCCTTCTCCGCGTCCTTACGCGCCTTCTGCCGTTCGGCGTTCAGGCGGTTGGCCTCGCGGACGTCAGGGAGAGGGGGAGCTGATCGGTGCCCCTTGTGGGTCAGCCCCTGAGAATACGAAGTTAGTTGCTTGAAAAAACTCGATACGAGCGCGAAAAAATTCGAAAACAGGAGGGAGAACACTCACGAAGGTGAGGTAGCCCTCGTCGGGGCGCATCTTGATGGCCCAAAGGACGTCGTCCTCGACCGCCATCTTGGTGCAGTCCACGGCGCGCCGCGCCCGCTGGGCCGCCTCCGCAGCCGAGAGCGGCTCCTGGGCCATCCTCGAGCCCTCGAAAGGGGCCCCCGGCGTCAGCTTGTAAAGGGGCAGGCTCCTCTGCATGAGAGGAACCACCCGCCGCAGCTGGAAATTAGCGATGACGGCGGCGGCGTTCAACCCCTTCCTCGCCAGGGATCGAAGCGCCGTGGTGAAGATCCCCAGTTTCTCTTGACGAGCTTTGGGGGACACCCCCCAGTTCCATGAGGGCGGCTTCTCCGCCACGACCTTGTCGGTGTAGGGGGGGAGGAAGGTTACCGTCGTTGCGCAGGTAAAACCACCCCTTGTCCCAGTCCGCGTTGTTGGACGTCATGGTGGTGGGATGTAGAGATCCTTCCTCCCTTCCCGCAGCTGGAACATGACGCTGCCGGCGCGGACGAGCCTCCGCACCCCAGTGGCCCCGGCGGCGACGGTGTGGAGCTCAGCCGGAACAGGTGAATCCACAACTCCCAGTGCACCGGGACCCCCAGGTATCCCTCGCATACCGCGACGAACACCGCCGCCTGGGAGATGGCGTTTGGGGCAAAGTTGTGGAGCTCCACCCCATAGTACGTGCACAGAGCGCGGATGAAATCCCCGGGGGGAGATCCAAACCCGCGCTCGTGCAGACGAGCCAGGCTCACAATGTAGCCCTGGGGTGGAGCCGGCACCCTGTGCGAGGACGGCGGCGCCATCCACTCCGGCCCGGTCAGCGGAAGTGATCATGGGGAGCAGGCCTCTCGCGGCGAGTGACTCCAGGTAGTTCTTGTCGGCGGTGGACGGGCTCCATGGGGCAGCTTCCCTCAAGGTCACCATGGCTGAGGAGGAGGGGTGGAGACGGATCGAATCTAAGCTCTCGAGGGCTAGTAGGCGCGAAGAGGCGACGGGAACGAAAAGACGGAGGGAACAAAGTTTTGAGCCAAGGTAAGGGAAGCTGACCCCTCCTCTCCCCGTATTTATCGACGAAATTTTACCGGGACGCGGGTAAGGCGCGGCGGCGGGCGCGCGTTAACTCCGCACTCGACCCTGTCGCTGACAAGCGGACCCCGCAAACGTGGTGGGCCAACTTAAAAGCACAATTATGACTGTGGCCGCCCGAGGCGTCGCGGAGTCATGAAGCACGTCTAATCCAACCGCCCCGCCAGCGCCGCTCTCGCCTGAAAAGGCGCGCCACTGCGAACTGCCCGCGCCACGTCGGCCATAACTGCCTGACCGGGCGCCTCGGACTCCGCCCCTGCCAAACCACCAGCGAATATTCCCTCGCTCCGCACCAGCACAGGTAAGGCGTACGTCGCTCGAGCTTTACTGATCAGGGGGTCGAAGCCTGGCTCTCGTCGAGAGTTTCGACAGGCTCTCCAGATTAAACAGAGTCAGGGGCGGACGGGGCAAGCACGAACACGCTCAACCTCGAACAAAGGCGTTAAGGCCTCGAGGATGCCCTAATCCGCGTTCAAGGCTAAACAAAGGAGGCCAGTTGAAGGATCCCAACGAGGGAGTGCATCGAGCCCTCGGTCCTAACGAACGGGACCGAGCCTTGCCTGGCGTACCTTTGTAAGCTTGTTCTGTATGAGACGTGTCTCCGGACCGCAAGCCGACCCCAAACGAACAGGGCACGGACGTCCACTTGAACCACCCGCTAACAGCTCACCGACACGTCCATGACTCGCAGCCCGCCCATGGGTAGCATGGAATTGTGTCCCCCCTCCTCCCGTGACGGGGCGACGAGGGTCGAAACTCATGGTCAAAGGCCTCACGAAACTGGCCAAGTCAGGGTTCGGTCCATGAGGGACAACCCATGATGGCTCGAGACAAGACGACCCGGAGTCTAAGGGCAAGAACAAGACCTTGGACGATGCAATTCACTCCTCCAAGGTCTCGGGGGCTACACCCGCGGGTGCGCTAGCGCGCCCCCACGGGAAGTTCTGGAAAAGACCTCGAAAGCACCCTAAACTTCAGTAAGAGCTCTAACCCATGCAGGTCTGACACCCATCACTGCATGGCCTCGGGGGCTACTGTCGGTGCCAATCCTGGGAGAGGCCCTAAAACAGCGATAATCACCAACTAAACCGCCGGAACCTATTAACCAAGCAAAAAACAAGTGTGGAAGCCTTGATCCGCTGTCGAGCTCGAGGGTATCCTGCCCCCCTCGAGCGAGGCGGAACTCCGCCTCGCTCGAGACTTCTCGCTCGAGGCCCGGAGGCCGCTCCCGATGCCCAACTCCGCCTCGCTCGAGACCCCTCGCTCGAGGGCCCACTGACGGCTCACCTACCCGCGGACAAGGGCATTAAATGGCTCTGCGCGGTCTGGGGCAAGGAAGTCAAGCAGCGAATCATTAGCCCATCCCCGGTCATCTCCGCCAACCCCTGACCCCGTGCGGTCATTTCCGACACCGTGCGGTCATCATCTGACCCCCTGCGGTCATCCTCTGCGTCATGCAGCGTGGTGAACCTGTGTGGCGTCACGGGCCCGAGCGATGTGACAGCCCTGTACTGTCACGCTCCCCCGTTCTACCAACTCCGGTACGGGGACCCCTCGAACGAATAGAGGGAACCCTCGAACGGGCCCGTGGCCTGCTGTACTTGATGATGACGACCCACACCGACCCATAAAATCAGAAGCATAAGGAGCGCACGTCATGTACAGGGAACGTCGCGTCTTCCGCCAGAACGCCATACGCCGGGGAGTCGCCTAATCCGACAACACAAGCCGAGACAAAGGTCACGCCCGAGGTCACGCCCCGTCGTACGCCGACACTGTACTAAGTACTGTCCTCCTACTGTTTGTAACTGCCCCTCTTTGAGCTATAAAAGGAGGAGGCAGCCCCACGGAACAAGGGACCGACCAGAGACCGATTCACACACTCACTACTTAGTTCAAACCAAGAACACGACTCTCACTCGTTCTAAGGGACCTGGAGGCTCATCTTCCTCTCCCGCCAAGCTTGTAGCCCCCCTACTGCGAGCACCCCCGGTGCGAGGCAATACAAGTGCGCGAGCACACCCTGCTGGACGTACGATCGATAGATCGGAACCAGGATAAACCTCGCGTCACCATATTGCCCTTGCATCGACCATCGAGAGACGGGACACAGCGCACTTTTCTGCAGGTGATTGGAGCCCCGCGCGGTTCCGGCACCGACACATAGAATTAGACAAGATTTCGCTGCCTGAGATCAAAGGGCACCTAGAGGATCACTTCAAAACTGATAATGTTGTCAGGATGCATTGGCTGCAACCGGGCAAAGAGCTATCAAATGGGCTAGTGCTACTAGTTGATGATGTGTCATGTAAGCTGATTGCAGATGGAACAAGCTATGTTGAAATTGCAGATATTTATGTTGAGGAATTAAAAGTTCAGGAAATGCCGGTTCAGTGGTCTGCTGATGAAGAACAGGAATGTGGCCAGGAACAATTAGAAGCTGGAGAAGAATGTTACAGTACTGAAGAAGAATACAAAGTAGTTGAATCAGATGACTCCTCAGATGAAGAGTACAAGCAACCTACAGATGAGGATTGTTCTGCAGAGGATGAAGAAATAGTACAGCTGAGGAAATTTGCTAAGGAAATCAAGAGAAACATTAAGGCTAAGAAAGTGGGTCTACATGGTAGCCAGCTTGGAGAAATCACAGAGAATGCTTTGGTGCTATTTGAAGAAGAAGAACCAATAAACTTGGAAGACTTAGGCAGTCCATATTGTGACTCAAGTGATGAGTACTCATATGAGGAAAACAGTGAAGGAGAAACAGAAAGGTGGAAGAGTCAGGAGAACATGTATGATAGCAAAGCACCAGTTCCTGTGTTTGCTCTTGGGATGGCTTTTAGGTGCAGTAGACAGTTCAAGAAAGCATTGATAAAGTATGGGTTGAAGACACATAGGCATCTGAATTTCATTAAGGATGAGAAATCAAAGGTAAGAGCTTCCTGTGGTTGGGAAGGTTGTAACTGGCTTATATATGGATCAAAGACTAACAGGTCAGAATGGTTCAAGGTTGTCACCTTTCATGATGAGCACACCTGCCCACCCAGGAGGGACAACAAATTGGTGACTTCCACAAGGATTGCCAAACACTACTACAACCAGATAAAGGATAACCCAACTTGGAAGGTGGGTCTTATCAAGCAAGCTGTGCTCAAAGACTTTCTAGCTGATGTGTCCATATCCAAATGCAAGAGGGCCAAGTCTTTAGTGCTCAATGCTGCGTTGGATGGTATGAAGGGTGAGTACACAAGGGTATATGACTACCAAGCTGAGTTACTAAGGAGCAACCCAAGTTCAACAATAGTTGTATGCCTTAATGCGGAATTTAAAGACAGGAAAGTATTTGAGAGATTTTATTGTTGTTTTGATGCTTGTAAGAAGGGCTTCCTAGCTGGTTGTAGGAGAGTCATTGGTTTGGATGGTTGCTGGTTCAAGGGTGCTAACAATGGTCAGTTGTTGTGTGCTGTTGGTAGAGATGCAAACAATCAGATGTACCCTATTGCATGGGCTGCAGTTGCCACAGAAACTTATGAGAGCTGGTCCTGGTTTCTTGGTTTGCTACAGAAGGATCTGAACATCAGTAATGGAGGTGAAGCTTGGGTTATCATATCTGACCAGCAAAAGGTACATCTACTAATAATTTGATACAGCTACTAATTATTTATTACAGCTACTAATTATTATCACATCTTATAATAATTTGGTACAGCTACTAATTATTTTGTCACATCTGTAGGGACTGTTAAAGGCAGTGCAGGAGCTCATTCCTAATGCTGAGCACAGAATGTGTGCAAGGCATATATATGCAAACTGGAGGAAAAAATATACTAACAAGAAGTTACAGAAGAAGTGGTGGAGATGTGCCAAGTCCCCTTGCAGAACACTTTTCAACTTCAACAGGGCTTTGCTTGCACAAGACACCCCAGAGGGAGCACAAGATATGATGAATACTTCACCTCAGCATTGGAGTAGGGCATTCTTTAGGCTTGGTTCCAACTGTGATTCAGTGGACAACAACATGTGTGAGAGCTTCAACAATTCCATCATGGATGCAAGATTTTATCCTGTAATATCCATGAATGAGGCAATTAGGAAGAAGGTAATGGTACGAATTCAGGAGAATAGGACCAAGGCAGAGAGATGGACTGGAACTGTATGTCCTAACATTTTCAAGAAACTGAAGGTCAACATTACAAGATCAGGAAGATGTGATGTATTATGGAATGGGCAAGATGGATTTGAAGTACAGGAAAGAGAGGACAGGAGATACATTGTGAACTTGAATCAAAGAACCTGCACTTGTAGGTACTGGCAGCTATCTGGACTACCTTGCTGCCATGCAATCAGTTGCATGTACAAGTCCTCTAGGAAGTTAGACGAGTTCATAGCACCATGTTTCTCAATATTAATGTTCAACAGAACGTATGCTCATGTGCTGCAACCAGTTCAAGGCCCTGGCAATTGGCCTATATCAGACATGCCAAAACCAGAACCACCAGCCTTTGTGAAGATGCCAGGGAGGCCAAAGACACAGAGAAGAAGAGAGGCCGGTGAAGAACCTAAAGGGACCAAGCTAAGCAGGGTTGGCATCAAGATTAACTGTAGACTTTGCGGAAAGTCTGGCCACAATTCTAGGAGATGTCCAAAGAACCCTGAAGCTGGCAACAAACAAAATGCACACATCAAAAGGCAGAAGAAAAGAAAGCAAAGCACTACATCTATTGCTTCTACTGCTAAGAGGCAGAAGAGTACTCCTCAGATGGTAAGTACTGAAGCTGGACCAAGTCAAGCAACATCAAATCAGGCCCCAACAAGGGGAACAAGGGGAGGAAGTCAGGCTCGAACAAAGGGCAGGGGAAGAAGGGGAGGATCCCAAGCCGGTACAAGGCAAGCAGGAGGACGCCTGCAACACCTACTGTTTGGGGATAACTACTGAAATCTTTTGTGCATACAAATGCCAAAAGCTTTTGGGCATACGAATGCCAACTTTTGTTCATATGAATGACCATAGTGATTAGAAACACAAACTTTTGTGCACTGCTGCTCGGATATGCCTCCTTTTGTGTAAATTTGCTCAGGCATGCGAGTCTTTAGTAGCTACAGATGCCTCTGGAATCATGTACAAAAATTATCTCTGAATATGTTGTGAAAAAAATTGCCTCCAATGAATGCTAGTGTTCTCTGTAAGTTTATATATGTACCTATAATGCCTGAATAAGCGTAGAGGGAAATACCATCCCCTCCCGCCAAAACAAATGGCCCAGTGCCACGGTGGACTTCCAGGTGAGCGAAACAGCCTCCAAAACCAGCCCAAACCACTCCAGGGGGCTATTTAGACGGTTTGGAAAAGTTTAATGTGCTGCTTAGACGGTTTTAAACCTCAGGGGGTGGATTAACCAGACTGCCAAACCACAGGGGGTGATCTAGACTTTTTCCTTTAAAAATAGGTAAGATAGATAAGATAAGATAAGATTGAAATAATTTGAAATACTCGGGTATGTACGCAAGAAAAGCGTTGGTATGTTAGGCGTCCGCAGACCGCGGGTTTTGATTTCCGAAAAGTTTAGGGGCCTTTTCATGAATTTAAAAGGGAAATAGGCGCCTCACCGGAACCGAGATTCCCCTTCAACCCTATCCGCCTGCTTCATCTCGCCGAACTCTTCACAGATCCATCCTGTTGCATCCCCGATCCGCCTGGTTCATCTCGCCGGAACTCTTTACAGATCCACCCTGTGCTCCCGTCCTCATCTAAACCGCGCCACTCTCCCTTGCTCGGCGCGCGGAGTCAGCGGGGACAAGTTGCGCGATGTAAGTGTCTACTCATTTGCTTGGTACTGCTCGCGGAGCAATTTGATTTGAGTTATTCGTTTTGGGTTTCTGCAATACATCTAACTGGAGTGGGTTAGTTTCAGCCCGAAAACCATTGTACCCCTATTTAATCATAACAACTAAGTTACTTAACCTATTTTGGTGTTGCTCTTTTCCAATCTGTAAATAACTCCTAAGCGGCTTTTCCCTGTGTTTCACTCCGACTTGTCTTCTTTTCTGATCATGTATGTATGTGTTCTTATATGTGTTCTTTGGGATTTCTTTATCGAAGGTTGGTCCGTTAGGTTGAGTAGTACTGTTTTGGCTTTCATTTATCTATCCTTTTACCGCAAATATTTGGTTTGATTGGAATCTTGCTGCGTTCGAATCTTTAACGGTTTTACGTTGTGCTCTCCCTGCTAATCCTAACCAGCTGCTAGGAAATAGGAACTGCCTGCCGATATTTCCACCTCTTTCTTATCTGCTACGGAGTATACAACACTGGATAAATCTGAGCCTCTTACATTTATGCACGCAGAATCAGATCAATTTTATGTTTATTCCCTATCAAAATGTGCACTGTTTAGTAATAATTATTATTGATGTATTGTATTGTCACTGAACCTGAGAAAATAAAAAGTAAGCATGGTATTTACTTTTTCTGTTTTCCTATTCATGCGGCGGCATTACATCAAATCTTTCAGCAATGAGTTTCTCTGCTAAGCATTTGCATTTACTCTGCTTCAGGACTGCAAAAACCCTGAAAAAAAGGAGGGTGATCGATTGCACTAGAGGCTTGAGTAGGGGGCAGAGGGCCGTTAACAGAAGGAACAAGCTTGAGTCGTTGCTGACTTCAAGTTGCACTGGTGGCCCAAAACTCTCAAGCGATGACCTGAAAGAGAGAAAATATAGGAGAATGTTAGAAAAAATTCGAAAATGTGAGTTGTTGATTTTGAACGGTCTTCCTTTTCTTGCACATAGCTTATTATAACGCTCACAATTGTGGTCTATCATGTTAATTTATTAGTTCACAAGATGAAAAAGGAGAGGATTGCTGCTGATGAGAAAAAATGGGCTGATGAGGCGGCACAGTTTGGCATACTTCCTGAACGAGTTGTTTCAGACACTCCTTTTAAAGAGGAACCATTTGGCGATCCAGTCACACCTGGGATGCATTTGTATGAAGCCAGTGAGAATCGTATGCTAGATGTGTCTTCAACTGTTGTCTCACTTGCTTTGTTTGATGGTGATTTTGCTACTATATCCTTATGAATTTTCCTAATTTGTATTTTAGTTCACTTTGTGAATAGTTAAAGTTGTGATCTTGTGCAGAAGATGAGATGTTATTTGCATGCTCGGGTTTACCTCTACCATCTGCGACAACTTCTCAACTGGATGTAACAAGATTTGTGACTTCAGCATGTTTGGTTAGAGAATTCGTTCGCAAGAGGAACAGAGATGATAAATTGAGGGTTTGTGCTGCTAATAATTGTGCCATCCATTTTTGCTTTGAGCTAATTGTGAGTTTGTGACCATTCTGTGCTGTGCTGCTTTCATCACTCTAGGTTGAAGTGCGCCTTCCTGATGATACAACAACTGATGGGTTCTTGGGACTATATGATGATGATATTGCTATAGTCACGTCGGTGGACCTCCTAGATGTGGATCCTATAGACCTGGATTACGAAGCAAGACCTGTCTGTTCTGATGATCACGTAATAGCTGCTGGACGGGCCTTCAGTTCTGGCAGTTTGAGGGCCATATCTGGGGTTCCATGTAGAGAACACAGCAACATATGGGTTCCTCATAGTTCACACACAACGAAGGTATGGCTTTTGATTTGTTTGTATGGGAAAACATGAAATGGATGATTGTGTTATGATTTTGGTAGTAATGTATCATCACTGTATGCACCAAGGTATAATGCAATTTTACGTTATAAAACCCACCACTTTGCTTTTGTTCTAGGCTGTACTTGGAGGTCCACTTATTGGAAATGAAGTAGGCAATATGCCAAGATTTCTTGGGATGAACCTTGATCAAAATAATGATAAATACACCTTCCTACCACTGGAATTACTTAGAGAACGCTTGGAGCATTTTCAGATACTCAAGTATGTCTTCTGCACTTTCAGTATTTGTACTAGGTATTTTACATTTGTTTGAAATCCCTATCCTCCTATGCAAGCCAATTTCTAACACTTTGCATAGGTACCTAAGGAGTTTTGGATTGAAAATGATTTGATACTTGCTACCTCTGCCTGTGGATTCTTTGTGCCAGTACCACATTTCCTGTTGCTAAATAGCTTGTGCTTGAACCTATATTTCTTCAGACAATATGGACAGTGCAACCTATATTTCTGACATCTAATTGCTCAATTGACTTATCTTTTGTTGAATTTTTATAAGCCTGATTTTAAAGTCTACTAGGTAATGGCCCGTGCGTTGCAACGGGCAGCAAAATAATTCAACAAATTCTTAGCACTCTTGTTTGGCCATTCGAACATATGCAGTTTCCATATGCATTTTACCATTTCAAAGTTCCAAGAAAATGGATCAGTGCTAAATCATCTAGGAAACAAAAAAAAATGCACACGCAGCACAAACAAACTCGTAACGCATAGTAGCATTTATGCTAGCTATTTAAGGGCAAGGCAAACAAACTAAACTGTATGTCATTTAATTTGAACATCACGCATGGTTACAGAAGAACTCAAACTCTGTAGAAAACAAAAAGAAATCATATTTCGTTAAAAAGCTAGGTGCTTCTCTCCTTTTATCTCGTCACTCTCCGTCTCCAGAGCACTCTTCTGGTCTCCATTTGTCTTCCCAACATGTCTCCTCTCCTTTATCTTGTCGCTCTCTGCGAACAGCTCTCTCTGCTCCCTTTCTTCTTTCTTCTCCGAGGCAACCAAGAGAAGGATTGATCACCAGCTTTAGCTCCTCCCAATCCTTCTCCCTACTCGATTCAATCCACCACAACTCCGCTTTCCTGTTCCCCATCAGCAAGCGCACAAGCAGCCGCAGCTCCAGACAAGAACGAGAGCACCACGAACTCCTCCCTGTAGCAAAATCGCTTGCCTGAACTCCGGCCAAGCTAGCAAGCCAGCGGCAGCGGCGCACGTGACGGGGGCATAGCGCAGACTACCGGCGCTGCTCGGGGCGGGGGGGGGGGGGGGGGGGGGGGGGGGGAGGGGGGGTGCGACGGCGCTGCTCGGGACTGGAGCGCGACGACAGCACGGGCCGTCAGTGGAGGCGTGTGCCTCCCATCCCCTTCGTGGCTCGTTGTGCCTCCTCCCCAACCACGCCACTGGAGCCTCCGGCGTCCTTGTCGCGCGCGCAGACCTTGCTCCCACCACCGATGCTGACACGAATCTCTGCATCCGCTCGCCACCGGGTCAGAACCGAGGCCGCCCCCGCTGGGCCGCGCACCGCCGCAGCCGCCGTACGCCGAGGCAGCCCTCGCGTGGCCGCTCAGCTTCATGGGCCCAAGCCGAACCCGTCGGGCGGCGCACCGCCGCCGAGGGCCCCGGATCACGGGTGGTGGCTCGCTCCTGCGCCGGATCTAGATCCCGCGGGAACGGGCGGGCGAGGGCGGGTCGGGAAAGAGCCCTGGAGGGCAAGCAGCCGAGAGGGAGAAGGGGAGGGGAGGCGTCGGCAGAGAGCAAGGAGCGCAAGTGCGAAGGGAGAAGGGAGTGGGGCCCATCTGTCGGGGCGGGGGCGAGGGCGCGGGGGAGGCGGGGGCACGGGAGGTGTGGACGATGACCTTACGGTCTTTTTAGTAGTAGAGATTTTCCATACCTTTCCTTTTGGTAACAATTTGGTTAATGCTTGCAGTCCTAAAGTAATCCACTTTGATAATTATGAATTGCCTAAAGGTGCATCAACAATAATCCCTTCAGGTATTCAATCACGCAAGTCATCATTACAGCCTAGATCATTATGTGCAGAATATTATGTGAGTGCTACATCTGAGTACTAATATTGTCACCATCAGGATTTATGGAAAGTATTTACCGGATAAAAGCCCTTGGCTACCCCTTGCCACCACCACTTGTGCTTGAATGTAAGTTATTTGCTTTTGATATTGCTGATGTCTCCCTTGTATACTTCTTTATAGAGCTAATTCTGAACTTGTTTCTTTAACCAGTCAATGGGCAATTGCTTAATGGATTTGAAGATTTCTTTGGTGAATTACATGCTTGGAAAGGGTACAGCATTTACGGTTGTTGTATGAAAAATGAATATACTGGCTATGTCTGGTCGCGACTTCGAAGAAAAGTTTTCACAAAAATATGCCGTCGTGTTGTCTCCCTTGCTTCATTCAAAGGTGATTTTTACATTTATATGCTCATTACTTTTCTTTGCTAGTATTTGATCCTAGCTAATGATTAAAGTTTTGGTATGTAGATGGCGTTAGGTTTTTTGTATGCACAGGCTTGCTTATAAAGTTGTGTGGGCGCACTGTCATCCTGACTTCAGCCAGCTTGGTAAATCGTGAAGGCAGCATTGATAATAACTTGAAGGTTTGTCACTTCTCTTGGTCCCTTTTTTTGTGCTAGTGACTTCTCTTGGTGTTTTAAGTTGCACACATGTAATATGATGGTTACCTGAGCTTACTTATGTTTGTAGATCGAGGTGTTTCTCCCACCGAAACAACGTCGCAATGGGACATTAGAAGCGTATAATTTGAACTACAATATTGCTATTGTCAGTGTGGAGAAGGGTTTCCATTGCTCTTGTCCAGAAGACATTTTCAAAACGAATCTGAAGTTATCTGAAAAGGCAGCTGTAGGGCAGGGGAAGTCATCTGAAAAGTTAGTAGCTATAGGGCGTGGAAGTGATGGAGTATTAATGGGTATAATTGGTGAAGTGAAGCCTACAAACGAGGACAGAAAATTTGATTGCACAGAAGTGAGGGTGTCCACTTGTGAAATCAATAAGGTACTATGGTAATTTTCTCTTGCTGTTTCTGTACATGGTAGCTATATAGTTGCATCAGAATCTGAGTTATCCTCTTTAATCATAATACATCTATTCTCTAGTAAACTTTGTGCTTCTATTTTCCTTTATGCTAGGCTGGGATTGGAGGCCCTCTTATTAATCTTGGTGGGAGTTTTGTTGGCATGAACTTCTATGATGGAAAAGGTGGAACTCCTTTCCTTCCAATTAGCAAGATTGTCGAAGTTTTACAGGGAGTGGTTTACCTACCGCGATCACAAGGGTAATCTTTCTTGCTTGTGTCAATGCTAACTGGGTAGGCACATTGTTCTATGAACTTATATTTTAAAAAATATTTTGATGACAGCGGATCTACCATTCCTTTGCACATAAGGTGTGATGATGGTTGGCCGACAACTATAAACAGGTAGTGATGCTCTCTCACTGTCAGTTTAACTGATATTAAACAATCAAATTACATAACCAACTTAAACTGGAAACAAAATATATTGGATGACAGGTGGCCCGTGCCCCAGCCATATTGGTATCATGGTGCACTTGATGTGGATTTCTTCGATATTCCGTAGCTTACTGGAATGCATCTCCGGACCTTGTTCTGCCCATTTAGCAAGTACTCCGTAGTATATACTGAAGTTCTAACTGAAGTGCTATTCTTGACCTGTTTATCAATGTATGTAAGTTTGACTTTTTTGTTTTTGAATCGGTAGTTTGACTGTTGCTGTAGGGATTGTCTAACGCGACTAACTGTTGCAATTTACAAGTTTGCTCAAACATTTGACTAAATGCGCTCTGCTGCACACGTTACATGCATCACAATGTCATCAGGTTCATTTTGTTCGATTCTAAAAAATGGTTCATTTTGTTCGACACGGACGATTTATTATTTATTTACAGTGAGACGATCTGATCCATTTGAAAGGAAACAAACCATCGTGCTTCGTGCGTTCTTCTGAGTCCGAAATGGTTGACACATCACGTTCCGATCCATATAGTAAGCTATGCCGCTATGGCGCCTCTTGCTTGGCAAGGACAGACAACAGGGGCAGCACGTCATTTGCACAATATCTACACAGTTGGAGCAAGCAGGCGCGCCACCGCAGACATGGACGGAGACCAAGAAGAATCGCGCCATCAACTAACTAGAAAATCATCGACCTCGAGGTCCAAGGATTCCGACTCCGACGACCACGCGCTGAACGAGGGCGGCACGATCACTGACGACGACACCTTGAACGACCTCTCCTCCGCGCGCATCAGCTCGGCGGCGTCACGACGAAGCTCGGCTGCACGGCACGCCCGGCGGCCTCGTCCTGCTGCTGCGGCCAGCGCCGGAACACGGCGGCGAGCGCGAACTGCTCGCCGACCCAGGCGCACGCGGTGGCCCTGCCCGCGCCATCACGTGCTGCAGTGTAGGACTGTAGGCTCTTGCTCAGCCTTGCCCTGGCCGCGCCGCCGCCGCCGCAGTGCTGCCGAGCGCGGCCCGCCGCCGCGGCGAAGTTGGTGCGCGTGTTCTCGGCCATGTCGAACGTGCCGCCGCCGCGGCGATCGCTGTCCCTGCCCTGCCGCTCTCCTGTTGTGCCGCCATGACCTTAGAAGCCATGTTGCAAATCATGGATTAAGTAGACTCATTAGATTCGTCTCACGAAATACACTCCATCCATGTGATGGATTTTTTTTTTCGTCCACATTTAATACTCCATACATGTAAGATTTCTTTTGATGTGATGGGTGAAAAAATTTTCGTGGGAGAACTAAACATGGCCTAAGCAAAGCAGCCAAATATGCCCTACGGCCCTGTTTGATTAACATCGGGCTGATTTAGCGGCTCGATTTTAAGAAGTCCAAAAATCAGATGACTCCCAAAATCCACAATCTAGAATCCAGTTAGATTCTCGATTCTTTTGGATTTTCCAAAATTAGATCTTTAGAGGAGCCTTTCTCAAGGCTTGCTGACCAATAAGAGCGACTTCATACAGGAAGCCATTGCTTTCCCCTCCCTTAGAATTTCAAACCTGCCTGATCAACTCCTCCAATATAATCCTTATACCAAAGAAAGATGGCATTGCAGACTTGAGGCCGGTAAGCCTCGTATATTCTTTCGTGAAGATCATCACCAAAGTACTTGCACTATAGCTGCAGCCGTTCATGAACACAATTGTGTCCCCTTGCCAGAGCGCTTTCATCAAGACAAGAAGTATACGTGACAACTTCACGGTCATACGCCTTGCTGTGCGTCAATACCACTGAAATAAATAGGATACCCACCCTTTTCCTCAAATTAGACATTACAAAAGCCTTCAACTCGGTTCGCTAGAAATATCTACCCAGTCGCATGGGCTTCCCACCATGATGGAGGGACTCGATGGCGGCCTTGCTATGTTGCTTCTTCAACATGGAGAGTATTCTTGAATGAAATTTCAAATCTGACCCTACAACCCCCTTTCGCCGCTCCTCCTATTTCTTATCACGATCGACACGCTTCAAAAACCGCTACAACTTGCAACCGAACTGGGTCAAGCTCCGTGCGCTCGCCAAACCTTGCATTTCCATGCACGCTGCTGATGACGCCGCTTTATTCATCACTCCTAAAAAAGATGAGCTGCATGTCCTGGCGAGCATCGATCCTAGCCCTCTTCAGACTTGAGAGATGTCACATGACTGAAAACAAACTTCCACAGATCCACGACCATCCCAAGTCGCTGCAATGGGATTGATATCAACCGCTTCCTGGGGGTCGACGACGCTCTGAAACTAACACCGGCCCAACCGCGCCCGCATTGTCACGCGTTCGGTGGCTCACACGCTTGCGATGCGCAGCTCCGGTGGCCGCTCGGAACGCCCCGGCCGCCGCGCACGTCGTAGGTGAGCAACGCGAGGCTCGCTGCCGCCGGGAGCGCCTATAAAATCACGCCGTTACCGCGCATATGCACCACACCGCAATCAACACACCAAACCAGTCGCAGCTACCTAGCACTGCCACTACATACACGCCCGCTGCACGTGTCTAGCACTGCGGCTATACGTGTCCGACTGTCCGTGCAAAAATGGCGATGACGGCCGCCGAGCTGAACCCGCGCGGGCCGCCCGCGGCGGCGCTGTCCCTGATGCTGCTGGTGGCGGTGGTGCTCCTGATGGGCGGCGGCGCCGAGGCGCAGCAGTGCGCGGGGCAGCTGAGCGGGCTGGCCTCGTGCGCGCGCTACAGCGTGCCGCCGGCGCCGGGGCAGGCGCTCCCCGCGCCGGGGGCCGAGTGCTGCTCCGCGCTGGGGGCCGTGTCCAGGGACTGCGCCTGCGAGACCTTCGGCATCATCAACAGCCTGCCCGCCAAGTGCGGCCTCCCGCCAGTCACCTGCCGCCGCCGTAAGAGACGACGACACCGTACCTCTCTCTACTTGCACTACATGCATGTGTGTTTCATGTGCTCACGAATTGGATGTGTTTCTCTCTCTCCGTGGTTGCAGAGTGATGTGCACTAGTCCTGAGACGCTCACCGCCGCGAGGGCAAGAAGAAGAACTAGAAGAATAAAGATCGTCTCTGATGGATGGTCATCTACATTGAGCTTCTGCTATCGAGCAGCAGCAGTGCTCTTGTTTACATCAGTGTCGTCGACTGTGTTTTCTTCCCCTTTTTTTTCACGTCTTGATAGCTTCAGCTTGCCATTTCTGCTGATACCAGTGAATGTTAAGCAAACTCTGACAGCCTTTCAATATATCTCTCGTGCATTTCTGCGACCTCCTTGCGTGCACTCGAGCGAGTGTTCCTGACGCGAACGTGCGCGAGACTCTGAGGGCTTGTTTGGAAGGGAAACTAGTGGAATGAAAGGATTGGAGTAAAACTCATTTATAGATCAATCCCCTTCATTCCACCCCAATTCCACCTCAATCCTCTTGTACTCAAACAAGCCCTCAGTGTGTCACACGTGCAACTTTCAGTTCCAGTTCTCATTTCACGCCGGCCGGCTCTGCAGACTGCAGAGGAGCAACCCAAGTCAGCGAGCTCGCCGCCAGCTCCAAGCGGCCACGCACGGGTCCCGCCCCGCCCTCCCGGTTGGGTCAAGGCTCCACTCCCAGGCGGGACATGACCACAGCTCATGAGGCCGGGACCCCAACGGAAGCACTGCAGCATCGCTTACACGGCACAGACCGAAACCAACAGAATTTACAGAAGGCATACGAAACCACTTTACACAGAGGGAGCTCTTTAGAATGAATGATCATGCATAGGTATAAGGTGTATACAATATCCTGGCCCCATGCCGTTCACAGTTTACTGGCATAAAACATTTCTTTCGCAGGCATGATATGATAAAAACATGTAAAGCACGGTGTGTATGACACGGCGCCACAAACAAATTTAACCTTTTTTCAACCGAACCACTCGACGGATTGAATCCTTACCCACCAACAAAAGGCGCAACTATAAAATGTAAAACCTCCAATTCCAGACGGTATCTCTAATAACCATGCGTAAGACACTGGCTCTATTCTGTGATCTGTTCTAGAAACAGGGCTTCCTGCTTGCTTGTGAGGCCAAGATCACTGAATGATACGTCACCCTCACTCGTGGTAAAGGTACGCCTTGGGTATGTCCTGACCTGCATGATACAGAACACTCAAAATGTAAGATTGGGCCGGCCACATGAATGAAAAGGTGCTGTATAAAAAGCTAGTCAGAATTGATTGAACATCCCAATGCAATGGTTAATAGGATTGAACTCTCATCAGGCATTCTGAAACAATGATAGTTGGCTGGTTACCACTCAGCAATATAATTTTACATGACCATAGATAATTTACAGAAACAACAAAAAAGAAGGAAATACTACTAGTCAACCAAACATATATTGTTATTTTGCCAGAATACCACCAGGAAAACTAACACTTTCCACATATATCCAGACAGGGAAGCTTTTGTGGCAACCGGAAATGATTTTCAATATGCACCCCTGCATAGGGCACGAACTTGTCACTCCATACTATTCTTCTCAAAGCCATTTCAGATGCATTGATAAGAGATCAGGGCATCAGGCTAGCTACTTTTCACATTTTCTTAAGAGGGTTACACCTAGAAAGGCAATGGACCTCAAACAAAACTAGAACTGCTCGATAGATACAACTTGAATAAACCTGGATGAAGTGCTCACAGAAGCCTGAATAATAACACACTGGTGTTGGCTTGTGTGGCCAGTGTTAAACGTGTTCCACGGTGAATTTTTATTTTTTTATTTTTTTAACAATGGGTTCGTTGCTGCTGCCTGTATAACTCAAAGCACCTCAGTGGCAGAGGCAATAAAAATGCCAAGGTGAACGAATTACAGGGCCATCAAGCATTCAGTTTGCCTTATGTTTAATGCTACAGAAGTCAAAGAGTGTCCAAACTCGATAAAGTGGCTCTTAACTGGTTTACTTGAAAAAACAAGAAAATGGCACATTCTTTCTTAATATATATACAAACATTATCAAAAAAATAATGGTGAATGATTACCAATCTGTAGGTCCCTGGCTTGCAAGTCCTCCCGATGTCTAAGAAATCAAATAGGAACTGCAAGGAAAACACAGCAAGCCAAGAAACAAGTATTAATCACTCGCTATAAAATAAATAACAGAAAAACAAGAAGAAACAAGTCGAATTAATGTTTTTGTTCTGTATTCATGCAGCTTAAATTTGTTTACCTGAAACTTATCAGTTTTGAGAAAACGACGCCCCTGTCGACTACCATCAGGCATGCGAACCACAACTGTCACAGCACCTTCTATGTCCGGAGGTGGTTCAGATGGTAATGATGCTTGCTTGGACGCAAGATTGGACTCTAGCTCCTATTTTCATAAAACATAATAAGGGACAAATGACAACAGCAAATCAAATATCCAGCTAAGAAAAACAGGTAGGAATGATAAAGAATGGAAATACAGATCAAGTAAGCCAGGGGAAACTGGTGAAGTGAAGTAGAACAAACACATGATACTAATCTGATAGTTAACTCGCCAACTAAATCTAAACCAATATGCAAACACAAACAAGAGCCTTCAATTTATGGTCACACTGATGAACTGATGTCGTAAGTATCTACCATTCAAATATCATCAACCCTTCGACTTCCAGATTACATGTGACAGAAAGATACCTCTTCCTCAAGTTGTTTTTTACGTCTTTCCTCCTCCTCTTGCTTCTGTTTTTCAAGAGCTGCTTCTCTTGCAGCATTTTCTTCTAGGCGGCGCAGCTCAGCCTCCTCTAAGGCCTTTAATTCCTTTTCTTGGTCAGCTTGTAGAGATGCAAGGTACTCATCATCCTGTAAATCAAATTTAATAGTTTTCGCCAAATATAGTAGCAATTACCAAAAACCAGATAAATCTCAGACCTCATACCTGCTGCTCTCGTAATAACCGTTGTTCGGTTAACGCCGGTGAAGGAGAATGTGCCAGTGGGGGATAATAAGTTGAGCTTCTGTGAGGAGGCATGGAGAAAGGATGCGTTGGTCCTTCAGGAACTCCACCAAACATTGCAGCCTCAAGCATAACAGCTTCATCGTGTTCTTCAGAAGAAATGCCACCCCACTTTTTTTTTCACAAGAAGGATGTCAGAAATGAAACAAATGCTATCTAGTGTCATAGTTCAGATTAGGATCACACATTATAATACCTCAGATGGGAAATCATCTCCATTAGACTGACGATTGTTCAGAACAGGGCTAGGATCTGGTTGCACCGTTTGTCCTAACTCAGTGTTTTCAGAAGCTGTGTTTTCAGAAGGGACACGCCTAGAACGACGTCTGACTAACGGTTGTTCTTCTACATCTTCAGTTTCCTCTTGGAAGCTCTCTTCATCTATTGGTTGCCTAGATGTTCCAGCCTTTCCTGAAGCTAGTCCTTGCCTCCAAAAGGAAATGGCATGTATAAGGAATCAAGTGATGCTGTACTAGGGACAGGGTAGCCTGAGTAGTGAGTAGAGAGCTGGGTGGTAAAAGTTAATATTCACCTTTCAACTGTTCCATCTGCAGTTCCCATGACTGCTACATCAGAACAACGCTCTTCCAAGTTCACTCCCTCTGAATGTTGATCTCGTCCTTGCTCTTCTATCTGAATTATTGAAAAATTAGTGACGCCATAAAGAGAGATTCACAAAAACATGTTGGAGATAAATATGAGTGTGCACACACGCATGCACACACACACATAAGTGCACACGCACACAGACACAGAGACAGACACATGCACACACGCACACACTCTCTCTCTGTCTATTCAATGTTGGAGGAAAAAGTATGAGCACACACACAGCCAGCTTACATTTACCAGTCCTTCAGCATCCTTCTTCGAAGCTTCAATTGCCGCCCTAATCATTTCCTCTTCTATGTCATCATCATAGTCATTAACATGAACCAATGGAGGAGCAGTTGGCATAGAAGATGTATTGCTAGGGATATTAACATGAGGAGCGGATGGTGCAGATGGTAATATGTCATCCTCATCATCAATTATGATGGTTTCATGAACTTCAGGGCCCTGTGAAGACTCGTTTCCAGTAACATCCTCAATAACAGGGGCCTGACCAGATGGACCTGATTGAGGATCACCATCCTTAACTTCGATAGGAATCTCTCTCCTCTCTCTAGGGTGTGAAACCATCGGCCCATGACTGGCACTGTCAGTGGAGCCAATTCTGTCAAAAAATTGTTGTTGAAAATTTGGATCCATCAGTGCAAAAGGGTCACGGAAATTCTCCGGGAGAGATCTTTGAAATGTATTATCGAGTGGTCCATCCAGGTCCATCATATCATCATGACTAGCAGGTATAGGGTTTTCATTAATTTCATTCCTGTAAAGCACAAACATATTATTAATCTGTGCAGCATGACAAGCAAAAGTGAACTCTGATATTCAAAGCAAACATGGTGGGATAAGTTGAAACACTTACAGTGTGTTGTCTCCTTCATTGAAATGTGAATTGATGGCCCGATTGAGGTCACCACCATGTTCCTGGGTTACATTAGTCAGTTAGCCTCTATGGATAGGTAAATGACAACAGAGGCAAAATAATACATAATACAATTTAACTACCAATTTCGATGCAATATCTAGACTTCTGAAAATGAAGGGATAGGAATAGTAAGGTGATGAACTCTTATGTGTATTCCATCTTACAAACGGGTCAAACACACTGGACGATAGTTTGAATACAAGTGCAATCGACACTCAACAAGCTTATTGGAAATCTGCTACAAACACTTACGTAAACAAGCACAGGAAATTTCTGCAGATGCTGCAAATGCAGAATGAGCCAAGTAAATTATTTCAAACAGGAACAGCAAACTGAACCAGATCATGCAGAAGTTAACAAAACTGGATGCCCTGTGACCAATTTGGGCCTTCTTTTACTTAAGTGAGAGACAATAGTGTTGTGGTTTAACTGCCACTCTATAGGTGATATCTAGACTTCTAAGAAAGAAAACTACAGGCATATCATGGTAGTAAAACTGTTATGTCAGTTACATCTTAGGAGTGGATCGAGCACATCAGATGATAGCAACAAGTGCAGTAAACACTAGACAGGACCATTGAAATTGTAACTATGAACACTCATACTTAACAAGAACGAGAAATTTCTGAAGATACTACAAGCCAGAATGAGCCAACTAAATCATTTCAAACACAAACATCAAACTGAACCAGATCATACAAAACTGTGTCAACAAACTGAATGCCCACTGACTAATTGGGCCATTTTTTGCTCGAGTGGAGGCAGAAATTGATTTTGCTTCCCTCGATAAAGAGCAAAAACAGCATGGGGACAAGGAGATTTGGTGGCATAATTCCATTCCATAACTATCAAATAATTCCAGCATTCGCTAGCGACTCCACGATTCAAAAAGCCATGTGAGTAAATAAGTCCCCAACACAAATCGGGCACAAACGTCCCGGTAACATCGCATCGCATCACACCCAAATCCCAACACCCTCCGCCACCCACCTAAAGACACAATTAAACACCAAACCCTAACGCCCGACCCGGCGCGACCAAATCCGCCACGAGCCTAACCGATTCCGCGAGATTCCGGAGCCTGAATTGAACGGGGGAAAAGGGAAGTGGGCTTTGGGCGGTACCTCGAGCTTGCGGACGGCGAGGGCCTCGTCCGCCCCCGTGATGCTGATGAAGGTGTCGATCGCCTCCTGCGGCGGCCTCGCCATGTCGAGAGGGTTCGGCGGCGACGCAGCACCGAGGAGGGAGGGGTGGGAGTCGGGGAGAGAGAGGATAGGAGGGGTGGTGCACGAAGGGGGAGGGGAGAGGGAGAGAGCCGGCAACAAACTAGAGAAGCAGGTGTTCTGATTCTGATCTCTCAAGCTGAGAGCGATGACTTGTTCGCTGAAGTCTTCGAACAACCCCAAGGCATTATCAGATGCAAATAGTTCCCGTCACGAGTTTGAAACACCTACTTAAAAGAACCAAGTTAGAAGTTACCAGAAACGCTTGTTCGATTAGTAAAAGGTGTATTGTCACGAGTTCGAAACACCTACTTGAGAAAGCCAAATAAAAAATTATTGGAAACCCTTGTTCGGTTAGTAAAGGGTGTCTTGTCACAAGTTCGAAACACCTATGTAAAATATTATTTAAATAAAATTATTATATATCCTTTATTTGATACACTCTATATTTATTTTGGTACATGGTACGTATTAAAAGGCTAGGCTAGACAGACTTATCCAATGTATGTCTGTTTCGATCCTTCCATCTCATCTCGGTTGCTTCTATTAAATTATATGATATTTAACTTAATTTAACGTAAGCCAAATTTTGGCGTAGAGGATATCCTTGAGATTGTGTTCAAGTGCATTTATCATGTTCCCTTCAATGTTGATGTTCGAATGGAGAACATACTTTGCTTACTCATGTTACATTTTACTCGAGCTCATCCCCTAATGTGCTTAACCGAAGCTCCGCAAGAATCTACTTTGGCATTTGAAACGTGTGCACTCTCATTGCCGAGAGAAAAAGATGTCCAATCATGTTTTATTCCGCTTGTACCACTGCTTATGCAACTTATCTTGCTTGAGGATATAAAACTTCCCAGAATAGCTAGAACCTTAATGATTACTTCGAATAACATTATACACATACTTGATTGGCTAATAAAACGTTGAATAAAACAAAGATAGTTATATTGGAGGATAGCAAAAAATAATACTCACCGCCGTCCGTGGGGATCGAACCCACGACCACGTGGTTAAAAGCCACGCGCTCTACCACTGAGCTAGGACGGCCCTAGATGCACTTTGAGTAATTATCATTAACTTAAGCGTTCTTTCTAGATCCATTAAATGCGCCACATCAAATTACTGGTACGACAATTAACGCTCTAAAGGACAATTTTCAAAAGGTGTCAACCTCGAGTTATAAACATACAAAGCTCAATCCAAAGCTGTTTACATAAACCAGGAAACTCCAAATCTCCAATCCAGTAAAGAACAAAGAACTTGTTCATATCTACAGACAAACAACATAAAAAAATTGGTCTCCTGAATCTGAACACTACATATTTCGCTGCAAGTGTAAGTGAAAACTGAGGTGTCTACAGCCTAGGTGTTGCACTTCCACTTTGATGTTGGCACGCAGTTCAGGTAGTGGCACCAGTGGCAGCCATCGTTCCCGTTCTTCCCCTTGAAAAGCATCACCAGCGAAATAACAAACCTGCACCGTAAGTCTCTTGACATCAGTTCCATTCCAAAAATTCAAAAACACAAGCAATAGCTTACTAGCTCGTCTAAAATGCGTCCTGCGTTAGTCCAGAATCACACACATTTTGCATCAGCATTTTCGATATGCTTGACAAATAAAACTGCGTCAACAGCAAATTATACCGAACTTCTGATGATTCACTTACCCGATCAACAACAACACGAGTGACACAACCCACAACACATATTGGTATGCTTTGTACTTGGGAGGCTGGCTAGTCTGTGGCAACTCTTGGCGCTCCATCCAACCAAATTGAGGCCTAGCCAACAGAACAAAACCCAAGAGGAAACCCGTCACGAATCCACCAATATGTGCAAAGTTGTCGGCATGAGGTAGTATCCCAATAGCCAAGTTGAGCGCAATAATAAACAGGAGAGTTAGTATGGCTGCTGCCTGCATAGAGAAATTAAGTAGATGTGTAAGACAATTATCAAGCAGCTGGACAGAACAAAATGTATGTTTATCTATCCCTTGTACTGACCTTGTTGGAATAAATAGTCCAGTTCATGAGTAGCTCAGAGAGCATGGATCCAAGCAGGCCAAATAAAGCTCCAGATGCACCAACAGAGATGTAGTTGTTCCGTAGGAAGAGTGCAGACAGCACGCTGCCACCAAAACCAGATAGTAGGTATATGGCACCAATGCGAACTTGCAGGCAAGGAAGAAAGTGTCAGTAATAAAATGGCTATGAGTAACAAATATCTAGAAAACCAAAAAAAATGGAACATGTAACTGAAAATGAACGGTTGGGATCTACATTGTGTATGAACAAAATATGTTTTGAAATAAAGAATCCTTCAAACGAAATGTCAACATATTAGAAATCATAACAGTGATTCAGAATGATCATAAGCTTACCAAATCCAAATTGCTGTTCAAGGCGGATTCCAATAAACAGCAAACTTAGCATGTTCACAACCAAATGGATTAGGCCAGCATGAAGCCAGATGCAGCTAATAAGGCGCCAGCCTTGGTGCTGATGAACAATTTTGTTCCAGTCAAGAGCTCCCATTTTCTCCAAACTGGGGAACAAAAAAAAAATGTGTTACTACAATAATCCCATAGACCCTACACTATATTACAGGGGCAGTATAATCCAGACGAAATTCCCGGTGACAAAACGTTTATGGTCACGGAGCAGCAATCCCAGTGCATAATATAAGCTACAATTAAAACAAGGAGACATGCAAGTGCGGTCAAGCAGGTAACACCAGTTGTTCTGCAAAGGCCAGAGGTAAAACAAACACTTACACAAGTCAAAGGGGTTCAGATAGTTCCATCTAGGTAGAACACGAAAGATAATAATACTATAATGCAGGATCCAACGCCTGCAACATAACCTTGTCGCCCATTTACCACCTATATTCCGACAGAAATGTCAAAACTTTAGCAGTGCCCATCATGAACAACGTTGCTGACAGCCTCTGTGATTTTGGCACTAAAGAACTGCCGGGTAGATAACATAAGCCATTTTCAGAGTGTACACTGTACAGAACTATGGCTAGACCCACACTGTCTATCGGATAAAGATGAACTGCAGGGGAGCTAAAGCTATCGAGTTGATTGGACAGATCACAAATCAGAATTGCAAAGTTTTAGATCAGTTCAAGCTAGTCCAGACGGGGATCTGCACTGTCAAGGTCACATCAAAAACTCCCCTGCCACGAAGAATTCCAAATCATTAAAAGGTGAAAAGGACTTAACACAAGGAAAAAGGCAATTAAAGTTTAGAAGCAACAGTTCCAGACTCGATTCCACGAGACCAAGAGCTTTGAACACCGGCAGAAATGCCCAGAGATTTGATCTCTTCACAATTAGACCGCGCACCAACAAAATTGCCGGTTCTTAGTTTCTTACAACAGAGTGCCAGCTTTAAACCACCCAAAATTGCAACCTTTGCAAAAACAATTAGCCTTGATTGAACATGGCAAAACCTCAGCTTTCCGTTAACCCAAAGATCCCAAAAGCAAAAAAGAACCCCCCGGCACTCGCGAATCTCGTCACCGAATTCCACCTCGAGCACAGACCCAAAAACACCCCAATTGGGTCCCTGTCCTGCTTGGGCAGCACGATTCAAGAGAAAGAAAAAAAGCAGAGCCTGTACAGGTGCAGTCAGAGCGTACGTGGATGACGACGGGCCGAGGAGCGGGTTCTCGCGGAGCGGCTGGAAGGAGAAGCGGCGCAGGAAGCCGGCGACGCAGCCCCCGAGCTGGCTGCCGTGCTTGGGGCAGTTGTTCTCGTACATCTCGACGGCGAAGACGGCGATGCAGGCGACTATGACGGTGGGCACGAGCCACGGCCACCACTTGCGCTCCTCGGGGCCCTCGTACCCGCCGTACCCGTACCCTCCCCCCGCCGCGGCCGTCGCCACGCGGCCCTTCCCGTCGCCGTTGCTCGCCATGGCCCCTTTTCTTTTCCCTCCTCCCTCTCGCCTGTGCCCCGGTTTCTCCTTTCCGGCCGGCCTGCTGAGTGGAGTGGAAGCCAAGGCCCAAGGGGAAGCTCAACTGCTCTGCTCGAGTGGTGGTGTCGCTTGGAAGCGAGGAGAAGGGAGACGGGAGAGAAATGAAAAGGTGCGGTGGGTGGGGCGCCGTCAGGCTGGCGCGCGGGGCCCTGTGGGGAGCTGGGACCACCGGGCGGTGAGACGTTGCTGTCCGCGGCCTCAGCGGAGAGGCTGGAGTGAATTTCAATTGGCCGGAGCGGGTGGGGTGGCTGGAGACCTGGAGAGGTTGGAGACTTGGAGGTGAGCCGAGAGCCTGAGACAACGAGACGAGGCGAGGGCGAGCGGATGAGGCCGCGCGCGCGGGCTGCGGTGCGGGGCGCATGCGCGTGACGTGACGAGGAGGCGCGAAGCGTGTGGATGCCATGCCGAGGTGGACGAGCACGAGCAGGTGCGCGCGGCACGGCACGTCACCGCGAGGGGAATCACAGGGGATGTGATGCGGGCGGGCGGCGAGAGCGCGTTGCGGTGGTGCGTCGTCGCTGGGCCAGGTGGTGGCGTGCCGCGCCTGGCGCCCGGCGGCTCGTACGCGCTTGGCCGCCGACCTTCTCGGCGGCCGTCGCCGTCGGCTTCCGTAGCTTCCCCTGCTCCCGTACGGCACGGTACCCGCACCGAGTAAAACTTCTCGTATCGAACTTGTTATATTATTCGCTGGCTGACGTAGTTTACTCTACTGGAGCAGCCGAGCAGGTGCCGTCACTGTGGCCGCGACGGATCGGTGTCTGCGCTGACCGCTGAGGCGGAGCCGACGAGCCGTGTTCGTTCGCGTTGCGGCCGACCGCGATATAACTGTGGGAGATCCAGCTTTTGTTGTGGGGAGCCCTGCGCCCTTGGCCCATGCCGCATTCACGCGGATGCACAGTGCGTTGTTCCGGCCGGCTCCCTGCCTTTTGCCTTGGAATGGATCGCCGTCGTTCGACCCGGTCGCGCGCGGCCCGAGCGACCACGACGCCGCAGCACAGCACGCGACGGAAATCACAAGGCACCGGCACGCGCAGCCACGGCACGCCCGACGCACCCACCGCCGACGCCGGCCGTGGTTGAGCGCGCGTCGTCGTCGCGCTCGTGCCGCATGGAGCGGTTGCGGCGCACCTGTCGCAAATTCGCATCGGCCTAACCTAACCCGTCGGTGGATCTGAGCCCCTGCAGCCACGCTTCTCCTCACTGCCAGCGGCAACGACATGTGGAGTGTGGGACTGTCAGTGAGCTTGCGCTGCCGATTGCTAGCTAGACTAGGCTTCACGTCGCCCCACCTCGCGTTCGGTCGCGTGCGAATTTTTCGTGCTCGATAGCGACGGCTCCCCCCGTGCGACGCCAATTGCCAGCACGGCGAAATGCCAACTGTGCGAGCAGTGACTCCTCACTTTCTTTCTTTCACCTCAGCAAAGCTGGTCCGCAACGATTAGTTCCAGTGCCCAACCAGGCAAGCGTCTCGCGGCAAGCTTGCGCACTTGTGGAGGTGAGTGGTGTACCGCGCGTCCACATGGCACTGGCAGCGTGTGCAGTCTGCAGACCGACCGTCCACTCAAGGTCTCTGTAAACCGTTGCCCTGACGACGTCCCAACGCCTCAATCATTCCCGCATTCCCACGCGGCGAGCTGTCCTGGGCCCCGTCGACGCAGCACTTGGGATGGCAGTACCGCCATCGCACCGCACCGAATCGCATTGGCATCCCTGTCGCTACAATCACTGTTATTAGGACAGTGGAAAACGTCTGTCAATCGCCGAATGTTGGTAGTAGTAGGATTAGAATTCCAACTAGTCCTCATTCTGTTGTTTGTTGTTTTTGGTTCACTTTCTGATATTTTTGGTCCTGCAAAAGAAATAAAAGGCTTTGTTGTGTTATGCTTTGGGAATTTGGTGATCTTACCCTTACTACGAAGTCTAATTGTGATTTTGCCTTTATTTTTACGACTTTGCGATTTTACCCTCACTTTTCGGAGACGAAGACTCCATTTGCCCCTGGTTTGGATTCTGTTAGTTGGATTGGAGTAAAAAAAAAGAAAATGAATGAGAAATGAATAAAAAGCACTGTGAAAAGACCATAATACCCTCGCCTTATCCATATACCCCTCCCTCCTCTCTCTCGTTCCTGCTCAGCAAACTTGCCCGACCCTCCTCTCCGGCTGGCGGTGGGCTCCGGCTGGTGGCGGCGGCGGCGGCGAGATCCGGCTGGCGGCGACGGCGCTCTGACCGGAGGTGGCGGCGACGAGCTCTGGCCGGTGCGGGCGCATGGCTCCCCTTGTCGCAGGTGGATGAAGTTGCGGCGGCCCTGATTGCAGCGAGGATGAAGCTGGTCCACCCTGGCCTGAAGAGGAAGGCGGACGGTTGCGCAACCACGATGCCACCAACAACTTCGAGCGGGTCGATGACATCCCCGCTGCCGTCTCCGCGGAGGTCGCCTCAGCCACTGGCGGCGTTCAAGAACGCGTCCTCTCGTCAGTGACTTCCTACGACTCCGGCGAGAAGTCCCACGCCGCGGCTGCGTCCTCCATCTCCGATCTCCGTGCTCTGCTCATCCCCCTAGTCAACGAAGCCTAAGATTGGATTTGGATCCACAAATCGAACGGTGCTCCAAACGCAGAGGAAGAGGAAAATTAGAAACAGGGATGCATTATTAGGTTGATTTGGACTTGATGGTGTCAAATCGAGAGTTGGTTTAGTTTGACATTGTGTAAAAAATCAGCCGCTGTTCAAACAGGATAAAATCGCACACTACTCGGAAAAGCAAGGGTAAAAACACTTGGGCAAACTTGTCTTTTTATTGCTATTTTAACACCGTTAAGTGTTGTTCACGGAACAGGGGCAAAACCTATCTTCAATTTGGAAAAGTAGGGGCAAAATCACACAGATCAAAAAATGGGGGTAAAATCACCAATTCCCTTCGAAGCAGGGGTACAAACGCAAAAGCCCCGCTTTTCTAGATCATTAATCGATTTCTTTTACAGGTAATCTGGGATCCCCAACTGATGTCAATGTTGGAAATGGCTCTGGGACCTCACCTGAGCAGCAGAATGGCCTGGTCACTCTCTCTCAGATAATGGACCTTCTTGGATCAATGCTTCCTGGAGAAATCATTCGAGGAAATAGCTCTAGTCAGCAAGCACCAATGGCTTCAGCTGAGCAGGGAGATGGTAGAGATCATGCGCCGACACCCGTGTCAGGAGCCAGTGAAGAGGCACTACGCTTTGCTAGCATGGTGAGACAAATTATGCCATTTATCTCCCAAGTTGACACACAGAATCAAAGTGCCCCAACAGACACTAGCGGCACACCTGCACAGGCAAGTGCTGCTTGCTTGATTCTGCTTGTGCTTTATGTTTGGTAAAACATTTAATCTCTTAATTGGTGTGTGGCATTGGAATTGGATTCAGGCTGCATCTGGGAGTGCAAACAGAGCAAGGGATGGAGCAGGAGATTCTACGAGTTCCCATCAACATAACCGCGACCAAATTGATGAGCCTCATTCTAAAAGACAAAGGTGTGACACTGACTAGTCATTATAAATCAATCATGGATGTTTTTCTTGGGATACGTCTTTGAATTGTCATTTACATGGGTATCAAATTGTAGCCCTAAATAGTATTTGAGCCTCTATGATCTTTAGTGGTCTAGTAGGAAAAATGCCTCATATGCAATTATACTGCTGTAGTTTTCAGTTATTGATCCAGAGTAATTTTATAAATGTTTTCACTGCCTCAGTCCACTCAGATCTGTGTTCTTACAGCCTTATAAAACCCCAGCTGCCTTTGGTTCTTTAGAACGCCGCAAGACTCGCAATTGATATTTGTGGACTAATCATTTTTCCACTGAACATTTTTGCAGAACCAGCGACTGATTCAATTCTGCTTGAGCTTGAGCTTAGAATCTTGCCAGTTCCTGCTTACCCCAGCGGACTGTCAAATTGGAATTCGAGGCAAATGGTGACAGTATCCAGACAGATGTGTTGTAGTATATAGTTGGCGTTGAGGTCACTAGACGAGGTACCTATGCTTATCTTTTTGCGCATCGTATAAGCTTATTTGCGAGTGCACAACCATACATGCCGGCATCCAATCTACCAATATGTAGAAGTTTAATTTATCCGGGCTGGAATTATTTATGCGACAAATCAAGCCTCTCCTCTGGTGGGTCTTGCCGGAGCATGTGGAGGACTTTTGTAATCAATAAGTTATGAGAATGTATAGCTTAAGTTCGTATTTATTGAACATCGTGTCGTCGTCTTCTATTTCTTGCACACATAATAGCTAGTTATTTTGCGCTGTTGCTACAGAGGGCATGTTTGGTTATTTCGTGTTATGTTTCCTTTGCTTGTGGGCACGCCTTCGTGCCGCAACCTTACCCTCGAACCCGTGGTGGTTGTCAGTTCGGACCCGTGGCGCCTGCAGCGCGGCCATAGCGAGGTCGTGCACGTGCGTGTCCGCCTTCGTCTTTTTTTTTTTTTTTTTTGGGAGCAATGTGGCCGCCTTCGTCGTGCAACGGCACCTGGGCGTGGGCGTGGGCGTGGGCTGCCAGACTTTATATTCTTGCTTGAAGCCAATCAGGCTGAACAAGAAATTGTGGGAGCTTTCTGCTTTTCAAATTGCACGTGCAAAGCATCTGTGAAATTCATAGCGAATTTGAAAATATTGCACTGTTTATCAAAAGGAACTGTAGCTACTCTGTAGAATTTGCGTTATTATCACAGATAGTTGCGTGGGCTGCTAACGAATTTGCGTTGAAACTTGAGTTTATTATTAAAAATTGCGCAACCATTTTTAGCAGCTTAACTGCTGGTGTTCAAAAAGTGGGCTAAACTGATACGACTTCTTCGCTGTACCTTGTTGTTCATTATTCTCAGTACAGCATTTTTTTAGGGCAAATAATTATTCTCAGTATAGCTTGTGGCTTGTTGTTTGACCTTTTTATTCCAACAACTGCATCGTCTAAGGTTGAACAAAGCCGCGTTCAATGTTACAATAACACCGCGACTAATGGAGAAAGAAAAGTTGTTCTTCTTACACAGCCTTTTACGGAAGGATTTGCATCGCCGTGGTTTTTTTTTCTAGAACGTGCATAGCCCGTTTTTTCATTAAGCGGAAGAGAGTTATACAACGAAGCCACTTTGAGAGACCCTCAAAGCGCAAGAACACAACATGAAAAAAAAAAACCAAAGCTAAACAAAAGACCCAAACGACCTGAACAAACCACAACTAGAAAGAAGAAAGAAGAAGGAAGAAGAGCGGCCACCTTAACCCACATAACCTGCCAACCTAAGCAAGACTAAACTTCAACTTCAAAGCCTGCCGAAGAGATACAACACCGACAAGGTCGCCAAAGGTCCTCAAGCGACGACATTGGTGGCAAAGCATCCACCAATCACAAAGACATGGCGGCCAAGCATCCGCCCGGAAGCAGCAGAGGTGGCCAAGCATCCACCAAACGACGGCAAAGAAACCGCCAACGAAGAGATGGGCGACAGTCCGCCAACAGACAACGACCAACGGTGGCAAGGTATCCACCGAGCATAGCAACATCATGGCGGCCAAGCATCCGCCCGAAGCGACAAAGGTGGCAAATCATCCACCAAACGACGGCAAAGCAACCGTGAGCATAACGAGAGGCGGCAACGCATCCGCCAACAGACGACGACCTAGGCAACCGTGGTGATGTTGAGGAGACATGGAAAAGATAGGCGCAGAAGAATAGCCGACGACCACTTGGCAGGAAGAGATCCTAACCCAACTAGAACCTGCAGGAGGGCTAAACACCACGAACACACGCACATCACCGACCGACTAACAATCCGAGCTAAGAAGGTAGAGTGAGAGGGTCATGCAGGACGATGCCTTCACGAAGGGAGCGACGTCGACGCCGCCATCGTCCGACTATCCGTGACGGAGGTAGCCTCCAACACCGCAAGCACCACAAAGCACCACCATCAGCGGTTCCACAGGGAGAACGTCGGAGCGACTTGAGCCCGAGTTGGGGCGGGTCCGGGCCCGGAGCCCGAACGGGCCGGCACCTAGGGGGCAATGCGACATGGAGGCGGCGCAGCAGGAGCCGCCACCGCGCCCCCAAGGCCGGTCAGCTTCCGACCCAGATCCGCGGCGGCGAGCGACCCATATCCCGGGTTGGGCGGATCTGGGCCTGGAGCGGGCCGGCACCCAAGATCGGGGCGGCGGCCAGCACCGAGAGGGGGAAGGAGGGGGGAGCCGCCACCGCGCCCAAGGAAGGCCTCGGCCGCCGACCCAAACTCACAGCATTATCCGATTTGATCTCCTTGGCATAATCCAATCCGATCTCCGACTCGAACTTCGTCATATTATCCGATTCCGATTCCAAGAAACTTCCTCTTGACGCCGGCTTTGACACGTGTTGAAAAACGGTGTCAACAGGTACTTTTTCAAGAAAAAACTAAATGTTCAAGACAAATTAATTATGGGAAAGAGAATAATTTAGAAATCGGCACATGAGAAATAACTGTAGTTTATCTTTATTGCAAGGAACATCGTGATCCACTCTATTCTATGGCAACCTCCACCTCCTGGATGGATTCAAGTTAATACAGATGGATGCTCGAGAGGTCAGCCAGGACCATCGTCATGCGGAGGAATCTTTCGAAACAGCAGAGGTACATGGATGCTTTGCGCTTTCGTTGGGCAGCGGATTCGCATATCAGGCAGAGTGGGTTGGGGTTATGACGGCTATCGCTATAGCACACTCCAAGGGCTGGAAATACCTCTGGATCGAGTCAGATTCAACATATGTTGTTTTTTTATTAATATTAATAAGTCAATGGCATCTAGGTAAATTGCTTACTCTTGCTGTGACTAATAGTTGGCCTATTCGCCAACTCGATGTAAATAACGCGTTCTTGCAGGGTTCTTTATGAAGTATTCATGGAACAACCACCTGGGTTTGAAGACTTTTTTACTCCTGATTATGTTTGCAAGTTGCATAAGCCTATTTATGGCCTTCGGCAAGCCCCTCGTGCTTGGTATAACGAGCTTCGTACCTTACCCTTTTAGTATCTGAAGGATTCAGCATCTCACATTCCTCATTGTTTATACTTAACTCCCCATTTTCGGTTATTTATATACTAGTTTATGTTGATGATATAATCATCACTGGATCCGCAGCAGCTGAAGTGAATGCTTTTATCTCTACTCTTGCCAAACGATTCTCTATAAAGCCAGCTTTCTTATTTCCTTGGAGTTGAAGCTTACTACACTGCTAATGGCTTGTTCTTATCTCAAAGGAAGTATATCAGTGACCTCTTGCATCGACTTAACATGGCTGATGCCAAGGCTGTCTCAACGCCTATTATTGCTACTACTGAAGTTTTGTACGCTTTGTAGCATTGTGAATTTCTAGTTTTTTTGTGTTGGACGATAAATGTTTAACGTAGGAATACCCAACTTCTAATTCCTGGCTCCGCCACTGGTGTAGATCAAATTGCTCTGTTTCTTCCTCTGTGTACTATGCCAATGCTTTCGGATGATCTTGCATCGCCGTGGTCTAAAACAACATTTCAATTTGGTTAACGTGGTGCTGCCTCACTTATAACGAACACGCAGTGTATTTGCTTCTGCTTCTCGATCAATAAAACCAGGTAAATATATGTATTTAAAAAACTACTCGCACCTTTGGTCAGGTTAGAACACCAAGTCAGCAAATGGATGAACAAAGATGACATGACATGCGACAAGGAACGGGTTCCTCCTCCTGCGGCTACTTCTCTCAGAGTAACATGAGGCCTGAGGGATGAGCAAAGATGAGAAGACGCGTGGTTGTAGATGTGTTATGTAGCTATGCTCACAATTATTTTCCAGATTTTGGAACTGAAGGAATGGCAATGCTTCCCGTGCATCCATCCACAAGGACCGAAACGTCGCATGAGTTCAGCTAAAAAATAAAGCATGCACGGAGACTTAAAAAAAAAGTTTATTCAATTCATGTGCTAATTAAGAAACCTGCAGGGAACAGATCGCAGTTCAGAAAACTGCAGTTCGATACGCCACTAGAACCACCAGCCCGGCGCCGGCGCCGGCGCCGGGGTCGGAACCGGGGCGGCGTCCTCGACGTCGATGACGAGCTTCATGCCGTTGTTGCAGTGGTTGGGGACGCTGCAGAAGAACCACGCCTTCCCGGGCTTGTCGAGGGTGACGACGTCGTTGCCGGTGTCCCACCTGTCGACCGCGTTGGCGTTCAGGTTGCACGCCACGAAGTCGGCCTTGTTGCTGACCTGGACCACCGTGTGGTTCTCCTTGGGGTACATGAACACTGCGAGAAAGGAGCCGGCGAGCCGCCAATCAGGTACTTAATTATACAAACTAGTCAGATTAGCGCGCTATGCGCGCTACTATAAAATTTTTTATGTTCCGAAATATTAATAAAATAACATATATTGCTTGTATTGTGTTAGTAGCAACATTGTATTGATTATTAAATCAAGAGATCAATTAAAATAATTAAAAATTTAATTGATCAGTATTAGAATATAAATTCATCCCAAAATAGTTATACCTTACATCATTGGTTATTTGAGTCTGAGCGCCATACAATAATTTTCGTAGAATTTGATAATTATTAGGCATTTATGTTGTATTGGTTCTTTAAGCACGATATAATATTTTTCAAAAATTGTAAGTCCTGTTTTGCAAAAAAAAAATGGTGGGCCCCACATATAGTGGTCCGTGGGTCCCACGTACGGGTATGCGGGTCCCACATGTGCGGGTCATGTGGGCCCCACACCACGCGTGTCACGTGGGTCCCACGCATGGTGGGTCCTGTGGGACCCATGAATAGTAGCACCTAGCCTAGGATTGCTCCAATTCTTGGAGCTTTAATATATAGGAATAGATAAGATCATATTCGTTTTGTGGGGTTGAAATGGATCGAAGAACATTGGAACGCATTAAATCTCCAATAAATTAAAATATCTATCAATCTGCTCCAATTCCTCTGAATTCACACAAGGAAACTAACCGAATCAGCTCTAAGAAAGACTGGAGGTGACTATTTGAACATGGTTTGAGGTATGTCTTCACCTTTAATAGAGTTGATCGCTATAATTGTATCCATTTTCTTCAGCGAAAGTCCGCGTTCTGCTTATTTGTTTTTTAGCCACAACGAGCTTGTTCTGCCTTATTTTATCTTCTTCTTTTACATAATACTATTAAAACAGCCAAAATCAGACACAACCAACCAACTTGTCCACCAGCGGAACAGGCTGCACGAAAGACCATCTCCGGTTGGCGTTGTCTCCAAGAATGCGCTCTTCCAACCTACACGAAGAAATTAAAGTAGATTACCGAAGGTATTTCAAGCAAAGATGGCATGGAGGGATGTGTGAATTAGTGAATATCATGATCAAAGAAGAGCAAGTCAAGTTGGATACGCTTATCTTAATGATCTCTTTGTAAAGTATATTCACGGAATATAGTTGTTAGATAAGGGTAAGGATCCAAGAAAAAAGTTCTCTTATCTTTCTATAAATAGAATCCACCCTACTGTCCAAAAGAATGATAACTTTTCAATAAAGGCACAATTTGAGTGACTAAGTCATCGTTGAGTGTTCAATCTTTTTTGAAAAGAGATTACCTCTACTTTTATTGAAAGCAAATGAGTTTAGTACAAACGACAACACACTGGAGACACCAGTTTTGCACGATAAAGAATAGACAAAGCACGAAGGAAACAGAAGAAAAGTACAGAAGTCCAGATGTTCCTTGGAGAGTAGTTATTTAGCCACTCCATCATCACATTCAGCACCACATCAATCTTCTTCTGATCGTAAGGCTTGAGCAATCGCTTCCATTTCTGCATAAAAGAGATCCCAGTATATATGACATCCATAGGATTATTAGGATAGATATGTTCAATAGCCATTTTGTTTTGATTTCGCCATAAAGCCCAGACAAAGCCTGCATACAAGAACCAATTAAACGACTAGAAATTCTGAGATGAGCAGACATCCCCCTTGCAGCTCTACCCAGCTCTTAGGTATACTACTGCAAACCAAACATGTTCAACCAGCCATCCCCCTTTCAGCTCTGCCCAGCTCTTAGTAATAAAGTTGTGCTTCAACACAAAATCGAAAATGGTCACAATGTATGAGAAAAAAAGAAGCTTAAAATTCAGAATAGTTAATTGTATATTTATCCCTAATATAAACCAAATTGTGCAACATAAATGCACATTTTTTTAGAATTACACGGTAGAACGCAGACGCTCACAACATGCACGCACACTCACCCCTATGAACACACGTACACAAACCCTACCCCTATGAGCACATTCGAAGGACTGAGCACCCGACAGATCTATAGATTCCCGAAGTAACTATTGGCGTCTCGTTGTCGACGGAAACGCCGCTTACCACTTAACACGAAACGCCGGTAAATGCTGAAAAATCCTTTCAGGAAAGGTGTGAGCATATAATGGGCTGGCTTGTTCTGCGCCATCTCTACTAGTCTTATCAAACAGCAGAAACCGGCCCGAAACTGTACACTATCTGAGCCCAGCTAAAGGCCTGACCCAACCCAATACGGTCCGATCCCTATCACCCTCAGCCACCAGTCAGTCGGTCACCCCCGTGCAAAACACCTCCCAATTCCCAATGCTCCGCCGCATCGCCGCTCTCCGGCCGCCGCCGCCGCCGCCGCGTGCGGCCGCTTCGGCGGGGGCGGCCCCCTATTCCTCCAAGTCCACCTCCATCCCACAGAAGCAGCAGCGCGTCCGCGACCACGCCTTCGACGGCATCATGGAGGTCCAGAAGCGCGTCCGCCGCTTCCACGCCCTCTACTCCCTCATCCTCTACGCCGCCGCCCCGACCGCGCCCTCCCGCGGCGGCGGGAGCGGCGCCGTCTCCGTCCCCTTCACCCGCCTCGGCGCCCTCGCGCGCCGCCAGCTTCGCCTCGCGCCCCTCGACGCCGGCCGCTTCCTCCTCCGCCACGCGCACGCCTTCCACCTCTTCCTCCACCCCGTCCACCGCATGCTCCACGCCCGCCTCACCCCGCGCGCCGCCGCGGCGCTCCGTGCCGAGGCCGACGCCGTCGCCACTGCACTCCCTTCCGTCTCCGTCATCCGCCTCCGCAAGCTGCTGCTCCTCGCGCCCCCGCACTGCCGCCTACGCCTCGAGCACATCCATCTTCTCCGCCGCGACCTCGGCCTTCCCGACGATTGGGCCGAATCCATCATCCAGTCCAACCCCTCCCTCTTCCGCCTCACCCCCGACGGCTTCGTCGAGTTCCTGCCCTCCCCCACGGACCCGCCCGACCTCACCGTCGCCGCGGTCGAGCGCGCCAGGGAGCGCCACTACCGCGAGCACCGCGCCCCCGATTCGGCCGAGGAGGACGCGCGTTTTGCGTTCCCCACCCGCTTCCCGCCAGGTTTTAAGATCGGCAAGTACTTCCGGATCGCTGTCTGGAAATGGCAGCGCCTCCCGTACGCGTCACCCTACGCGGATGTCACAGGCCATGACCTGCGTTCACTTGAGGCACAACGCCGCATGGAGAAGCGCGCCGTCGCTGCCGTCCATGAACTGCTCTCGCTCACTGTTGAGAAGCGCACTACTCTGGAGCGCCTTGCGCTGTTCCGGGAGGCGCTCGGTGTGCCCAAGAAGATCAAGGAGTTCTTGCTTAAGTATCAGGGCATATTTTACATATCCACCAGGGGAAATCAGGGGAAGCTGCATACAGTGTTCCTCAGGGAGGCGTATTACAAAGGGGAACTTCTTGATCCAAATGAGATACACGAGGCAAGAAGGAAGCTGGAGGAGCTGCTCATGATCAGCCCACAGAAGGCGAATTTGGACCGGATGTTCACCAGCATGGGTCGTGGATGGGATGAGCTTGGTGGTGGTCGCCGTGGTGGAGCTGAATTGAGGGATGAGTTTCTTGGGAATGGAGGTGGCCGGAAAAGGCATGCTGATATTGATGGTGCCGATAGTGGGGAGGATTCAGGTGTTGAATCACTCTACATTGACTGAGGAATAGAAACATATGGTGGCATTGGAATCAACTTGGAAGGGAACAGTTACTGCTCCCATCTAGAAAGGTTAACTTCATGTATTGGCAACATTACCATGTTATCGTGATTTTGGTCGATGTGATTGGGAGTCTCCAAAAGGAGCAGAGTCTCAGATGAAAACTGATGACACCATGTGAAGACCCGATGTGCTACAATGGTTGGATGATCTCCTCCCCTCGCACTCCACCGTGTGAAGACAGATTTCAAGGACAGGACAAAACCTTTCAGAACTCGAGCTTATGCTTAATTGGTTTAGTGTTGTAAGTACTCTGGCACATGGAATGGATCTCTGTCTTCATTTGGCCCACTGAAAACCTGTGTATGTCTAGGGATTAACATTAGTTATGTTATTGTTTTCTTGATTCTTCTTTACACTATGTATGCAAACAATTAAAATGCTGTGGGTAATAAAAGCAATAGGGAACCTGTTCTTATCTGCATCCCCCAGAATGAACAGAGTGAATAAACTATTGGAAAGGGAAACAAATAGGGCAAAGGCACTTGTTGATTTATTGAAATATAAATGCAAGCTTTTACTTCAAAACTAAACTTTGTCATATATGCTACACTCGCACTGATTGACTAGCTGTTTTACATTACATTATTGCCTGCATTTGATCCTTTTTTCTTTCTGTCTTGCTATATCATGAATAACATATTTGGAGGTTCAATGATTGGGCCACAAAAAATTGTAGTCGTTGATTTTACTCTATCAGTAATATACTAATATTAGCTTAAAACAATACATAACGTTTTAGGGGCAATTGTCAGGTACATTTTTGCTTCCAGATAGACCAATAACCTTATGTCTGACCCTTTGCAGAGTTTGTAGATGAGTTAAATGCACCACGGGCCCTTAAACTTGTCCCGCTGTGCCACTTAGGTCCATGAACTTGCAAAATCGAAATTCAGCACCCAGTACTTGTTAAAGTGTGCCATTTAGGTCCATACCCCTTCAAAATATACAAAAGAGCCCTTTAATTTTATCTTCTTCTATCTCTACGCCCTCCGTCTTCATCTCCCTCTCCTCCATCTCGATTTGCAGCCATGGACCGGCGATTTCCTCGCCGGTGACGAGGATTCTGACGCGGCGATGATGGCGTCCGCCATGGGCCCCGCGCAACTGGTGGTGGGGTGCGTCCTCGTCCACCTAGGCATCCATCCATGACCTCCCCGCTCTACATCTCCGAGGCATCCTGACGGCGGAGGCCTCATCGGAGAAGATGGCGATGACGAGCATGGCAGGGGAGCAGTGCGGCCCCTAGCTCTTCCTTGCCGCTGTCGTGCTTGAGCTCCCCGCCTCAAAACAGAGGGACGGTGCGGCCCGCCGGCGGAGGGAGGAAGGAGGATGGCGGCGTCCCCACCCCAGTGGATCTCACTGCTAATCTTGTCGCGCGTGTGGATGGAGGTCAGGATGGGAGGCGGAGAGGATGGAGGCCGGGATGGGAGACAGAGAGGATTGGGGCTGCTGCGTGATCCCCGCCGCCGATCCTGCCTTGCCGTGGATGAATGGAAAACGCCGCCGCGCTGCCGTTCCTCCTCAGCACGGGAGAACCCCGCCGCACTGGCGGCACCGCCGATCCTGTCTCCGCGTGGGCAAGTCCGGCTACGATGGCCGCGCGGGAGAGCGCCGTAGGCGCTTGCGATTTGGAGGGGATGGAGCGGATTGCTGGAATTTGGCCGGCAGAGCTCGGTGGCGGGTTGAGCTCTGGCGGCCAAGGGATTTGAAATCCCAAGCGATTGAAGGGTCGGCTTGGGCTGCAGTAGCATCGAGGAGGCCAAGCGGAAGGTGGAATAGGCGTGGGTGGCAGCCTTTGGGTGGAGATGGCCGGAGCTTGGTGTATTTGGCCGGCGGCTGCTGGTCTCGGTGGAGAAGAAAGGAGGGGAGGAGGGAGAAAGGAGGAGGAGGATCTATAGGTAGAAGAAGATATAAATCAGGGGTTCTTTGCAAATTTTGAAGGGGTATGGACCTAAGTGGCACAACTTAACAAGTACCGGGTGCTGAATTTCGATTTTGCAAGTTCATGGACCTAAGTGGCACAGCGAGACAAGTTTAAGGGGCCCTGGTGCATTTAACTCTTTGTAGATTGAGCCGGGATTAGGGCCAGTCCTTGGTCTGTACTCATGTACTTAGTTTGCTGAGAGTCGTTGCATTTTACTTGCAGTATTTATGCGTCATCTTTCACTTTCAGTTGGTTTGTTGGTTCACACCCATTGGAATAGTTGTTTCTCCAGTCCTATAACTTACAACATTCTCAAACTGGGATAGTGGTTTCCCATCTGTCCTATGAGGTCTGTAATCTCGACACTGAGCAAGTTAAACCTGATTGTGAAGTTCAGTTAAAGAAAGGCTCGGCACTTGGTGGCTAATAGTTCATCAGCTAACTGATGCAAGTCAGTTCTTTTGCTTCATCTATACTCTATACTCAATAAAAGGAGGTTGCTATCATCTACATTTGCAACTGTAAATTGACTGATTAGCATCATCATGCTTGCCAAACACCTGACTGAAACCTGCTAAAGAAATGCTTCTATTGCACTCAGACACTCTGTAGCAGCACGCCAGAAATACAAACCTACTTGACTTTACTGATCTTTGAGACATGCTTCTATCCTGAATATCTACGATCCCTTGATTATCAGCTGGGATTCTTTCGCTTTCCTGTTAAAACCAACTTAAAATAGAAAAAAAAAACCCACATGTTCTAATCTGAATGTCAGGGAGAAGCTTCTAGTTGATCCAATGAACCGAGCTTTTCATGACTGAAAGAACAATCAATAGGCAGAGCACAAGGTGATAATGAAACCTGTGTGCAAACTGTACATGACTAGTCCATTCAGATTGCAACAGAATGATGAAGGTTCTTGTAGCTCTGCAGTTGGCTTTGTTCAGGTGTGATCAAGTGTTGCTGTGAAGCCGGATGTCATGCTGATAGGTCATTGGCGGTCTGTGTTACCGCTGTTGCACCTCTACATACACTGAACAGATGCACGTAGTCAATTGGACCTGTTCAGTGCTGCTTGTGTTATTCTATAGCACTATGATTGCAAAGGTCTGAACTGCAGCTACAAGAACAAAGCATTAGGAGGCCAATAGTTGGTACATGATGTCACCTACAGTTATCATGCCTCACATTTTCTGGAAAAAATGTTATTCCCTGAGGATGCTGTGATTTCCAAAAATGTTTAATCTGATCACTACCCTAAATATGCTGTACTTTGCAAAATGCTGACGTTTAGATTTTTGGCATGGATACCAGGCTTAGTTAGCAATGTTCGTTTTAGTGATTCATTCCATAATCGTGGAATAATAAATACGACCTGACTTTATTATATTTACAGCTATACTTGAGATTGTTAGCTCTTGCTGCACATAGCAATAGTAATCTTGTCTCAAATGTCAGAAGACAATGCTTTTCATTCCTCATTTGGCCTTCTCATTTGACGGAACTTGGTTCTGCTTCTTTGCTCTCTAGCTGTCTTCAACCCCCCCCCCCCCCCCCCCCCCCCCGGGTCTATCTGCTAGTATCTGTAGATGGTAGCTTAATGCTATGTTTCTCGTTTTATTAGTTGGCAGTAGTGGCTGAAGGATATGTCTTGTTCAAAAATCAGGCTCAAACTTCGTTTTTTTAATACACAAAGTGCCAGAAGATTGAATAGCACAGAACGAGCCACGTTGTGTGTGATCTAGATGGCACATCAAGATCAGTTTCATTCCATTTAATTCTATTGAGAATTTGCATTCGTTCCTATCTACATCCTAACTTTATTTTCAGTTTTGGGTATCTCTTTTGTCCTTTAAGTTTCCTCGTTCTGTCATTGCCTCTTATGTGGTAATGTTCAATGATAGCTCTACTTTTGTGCACCAATTATGCAGTGTCTAGCGCGTAGCTGACTACATTTCTGGAATGACCCGGCGCAAAGAGACGTGCCATGTGTTCTGCACAATGATCATCAGATGTGGAGGAGATTCACATGTTTCCTATAATAGCTGGATTCTTTTGGCATGACAGGTATGTTGGCGTCACATTAGCTTTAAATTCCTGAACAAACTGTGCTAATCGGAGTTAAGAGCTAATGGACGTTTTAGGTAGGCTTGTTTGGTGTGTTAGAGTAACTGCCGTCGCTGTTGAGCCTTCGCAATTAGGTGGCTTGGATTGATCGACGGCTAGCGTGGCGCAAGCTTATCCATCATTTGAGGTGATTCAATGTCATTAGGTGCATAGCTGGATCTCTATTCCGCTGAGAGCTATGGTTCAACAACCTCGAGTGGCTTGGTTTGCTGTCCTCTGTGGAATGAAAAATGATAATATGTGATCACACGCAGGCTCTGATCTGGGAGGGATCAGGAAGCTGACGCGGATACCGCCTGTACAGTTTGTTCCGAGGTCAAGGAGGCCATCAGGGGAACGTCACAGGATCTTGAGAGCTCCAGAATTTTTTAAACAGAAAACCCATGGTAAGTAAGAGTTGAACGTCAGAGGATTTCTGTTTCTGCCTTTCTGCTTTCAGAAGTTGGCGTGATCGATGGTCTAATAAAAAACAAATGCACCTGTCCTGCAGGATTCTGGTGTTACCGGCGTCATTCAAATGTGATAACGGCGGTGAATCTTCTTGTTTATCTGTGAAGAAATGGAACTCAAAAGCTGGTCTATGGCTCCATGACTTTTCCCAGCCGGTCGGTTGGTCCCAGGCAGTGCCTGAATCATCGTGCCCCCACGGCCGTCAGATCGAGCAGTCTGGTGCAGTGTTGTTACTCCATCGGATAACACGCGTCCGGTAGCGTTGGACTGAAACTAGTCAAGGCTGCATTTGCTTCCGCTGATGCCTGATACTGCGCGCGGTCCCGGTGCACGCCGGCTTGCTGATGCTCCCTCCCTTCGTGGATGAGCACCTGCAGCTAATTAACTTGCTGCGCGTTCATTACCTTGTGCTTGCACTTGACTTGAGTGGAGTTCGCAAAGCTCTTGTGCATGAATTCAGTGGCGATCTGCGTAGGGAAGCTTGGAACCACTATTCTTGCCTGAACTGTTCACTTGCGAATGTTTTTTTCCTTTTTCTTTTTGTCCTCTAGAATCGAATACGTGGAACCGAATGTTTTTTTTTCTTTTTCTTTGTCCTCTGGAATCGAAAAGGTTACTGGTAGGTTGGGAGGAGACTCACGTGTAGTAGCAGAGCTGCAGAACTACACTGGTAAGATCACACACGGTTCGTCCGACGTCCGACGTCCTCTGGAATCGAAAAGGTTACTGTTTCTGCTTTTAGAAGCTAGCGTGATCGATGGTCTAATAAAAAACAGTGCAGCTGTCCTGCAGTATTCTGGTGTTACCGGCGTCAATCAAAGGTGATGTGACGTGCGCTGAATCTTCTTGGTTATCTGTGAGACCAATGGGACTCAAACAAGCTGTTTTTTTTTAGCAAATTCCCTCTATGCCACACAAAATGTAACTCTATCCCTTATATGCCCCGAAAAATATAGACATCCCTTCTATGCCCTAACTTTAATTTTTCATCCCCTATGTGCCAAAACCGTCAAAAGTACATGTTAACACCGTTAAATTTTTTTCCACCGGACGTTTTTACCCTCCCTAGTAAAACTACTTTCTTTGGTCATGTTATGTTTGGTTGAAATTTGTCATTGTATCTTTTCGGTTTACTGAGGCTGGCCAGCAAGCTGTACGTGGCCTGGTCATGGTCACGGTCCTGAGATGGGATATGGACATAAAAAAATACTTGTTTTCTTTGGTCATATTTATTTTATAGGGATAAAAGGGTACAATGAGCAATAGAATGGATCAGGGGTATTGTTGTCTTTTTACCTAACCCTTTAACACCTCCAACAGTCAAATCTAACTGTTTTGGCACACAAGGGATGAAAATTTAAAGTTGGGGCATAGAAGGGATGTCTATATTTTTTGGGGCATATAAGGGATGAGTTACATTTTGTTGTGGCATAGAGGGAATTTGCTCTTTTTTTAAAGCTTAGACAAGCTGGCGTTCTTGCCAAATGCCAACCGAAATGCGTGGATGGGTACCTGCCGCCCAATGACATCCATGCCTATGGTGTCCTTGCTTGCTCAGGGATGACAAGCGATGAAAAGTTTAGACCGGGTAGGTTGGGAGCAGTCTCACGTGAAGTAGCAGAACTACACTGGTAAGATCACACACGGTATGGATATCAGGATGTATCTACACCCACGTCGACGTCTTAACACGAAACCGTGTCTGCCGCCGATACGCCGACGATGAGGCGCGCGCCGAACAGGGGGCCCTATCAATTTCGCAAACTGTTTCCCCTTCAAGTGTCTACATGCATGGTCTCTGACCTCGCCTGTGATGAAGGTCGAGCGCAGCAGCTAGCAGCCCGCCGGCATGATTTTGTGCCGGGAAAGCAAAGCCAGTCTCTTGATCGCGACGGGTCGGTATAACTGTCAGCGTCCCCCTTTCTCCCTCACTTTTTTTTGACTGTATCGTAGCTTTCTCTCTGCCAAGTGCAAACCTTTTTGTTCTCGCGGGGTGCAAATCTAGCATGTGAAAGATTTTTACGAAACTGCCGCTAGCCGGCCTGCCGTCAAACTGCCAGCGGGCCCCGGCACTGACGTGCGTTGATCTTGCGTTTGCGGTGCACAGCGATCTCGCAGGTAAACTTTACACGATCTACTGTACGCGAGCAGTGAGTCCTGAGAGATGGAAGGCGCATAACTGCCTGTCTGCCTATTGGAGTTGGACACCACACACCGGTATGTAGAGAGTTCTTTGTTCCGTCTTTTCCTACTACGTATATGAACAAGTTTCCAGATGAGTCAACAAGAACCAACCGCTTCCTGGTAGTACTGGTAACATCTAACATGAGCCGCTACATCCTATACTACTCTAGAGCCGGTCCCTTGGAGTCGGAGTTGATCGGCCAACGATATCTCCGCCGTACGCTCCCCGACCCGGGGGCAGGCAGCCGGCAGGTCACACACAAACTAGCTCTCGGCCACGTCTCTATCTCTCGGCCGCGAACCAGGCAGGCTAGCTGGCGCGATCGTTACTCGGCACCACCACCATCGGTGATCGGTCGTACGTACCCAGGGATACAGCCACAGGACGCGTTCGTGCGTGGAGAAATTTGTGCTCGCGCGCGCAGTTCGTCCGGCGGATCGATTATATTTCGAACTCCTTTTTAGTGGTTTCCCGTTTGCGAATTATTCAGTACAAACAAACTAGCCAACCAGGAGATTTCGTGCCGAAGCCGGAGACATAGACCACTACCAGAAAAACTCACATTGGTGCGTGGCCCTTAGTGTCGGTCAGCCTGGAGCCGGCACTAACATGGCTCGAGTGAGAAACAGTGACCGCGAAGCCACGTTAGTGCCGGTCAATAACACCAGCCGGCACTAACGTGCATCATTTAGTGTCGGCTGGTGTTATTGACCGGCACTAACGTGACGCGTCCATTTAGTGCCGGTCAATAACACCAGCCGACACTAAATGACGCACGTTAGTGCCGGCTGGTGTTATCGACCGGCACTAACGTGTCCCGAGCAGGTTTCTTTAAAAGGACACTATCTCTCACTCAATCATATATGATGCATAGGTGCATAGGTGAGATGGTAAGAAAGCAACGTGCGATGCTAGAGCCCGTGGGTTCGAATCCTCACGGCCGCGTACGCGTATTTACGCGTGACTTGTGACTTGGGATGGCGCGCGCGTGCAGGCCTCCCGGGTAGTATTTTTTTTGGTTGACGCAAAAGCACGCGTTAGTGCCGGTACTAAGGCCCTCGACGGGGATGGCAGGGAATCCGGCAGAGGAGCAACGGTGCGAGCGCGCGCTGCGCCTGCGCCGCTGCTTTGACTGTGAGCAAGGCCAAGGCGGGCGCGGCGAGGCAATGAATCTTGCGACTTTGTGAGCCCTCTCGGCACTGTGACTGCTGTGAGGTGAGCAGGAAGAGCGGGAGCAGCCGATCGAGCAGAGGCGTCGAGCGCTGCCTGCCCCGATTTTATTGCCCGGCTGGGGTGTGGCACCCATGCTAGTAACCGAATATCGATACTATCCAAGACTTAACTTTTACTGAAATTTTTTCGACTGGCAGTATTAGTATATTAAATGTTTATTTATTAGTTAAGTATAAAATGAGAAGAGTGTTTAGATTTGTTCCTTATCAAAAGTACTTCAAACATGTAAATAGGTTTGGTCCATTTGTACAAATATTGGCATAAAGAACGGAGGGTCCCATGTTAAATTGTGTAGTCAAAGTTATTACCATCCACTGACATATTAACATCCATGCACGGATATTAATACGGGGATGTGGACATAGTATACATAGTACTACAACACATGCAAGCTACAACTTTTTGGAAGCAAAGGAATGAAGAACATAGTGACAAAAAGAGGTGACAGCATGTATCAGGAGTACCCAATTTTCGGTGTTGTCGTCTATGGACGACACCAACTGAAAAGTATCCAAGGTCTATCTATATGGTGCAGTACTCATCGCGGATAGCATGTACTCCTATGGTGCAACCTACTCTCCAGTACTATCCACCACCATCTACTACAAAAACAAGATTGCACATTTCAATGATCTACTAAAAAACAAGCACATTTCACAACATGTATACCAACTGAAACGAATTAACATTATGAAAAATAAACAAACACAAGCCATCTTGGGGATCTCATCAGGGTCACCTCATCTCTCTCTATATATTTCCCCATATTGGAGAACTAGAAGAAGAAGAAAAACTCTTCACAAAAAGGATAAAAACAAACTGCTAGATACATATAGGAGAAGTCCTAGGGGATTTTTAACTTCTTTGCCAGTGACTTAAGTCAATACCCGAACCACCACATGAGCATATATCAACCTTGAGCAAACAGTAAAAACATGTCTGCTCAAGAGATTAAAGCCTAGCGCACGGTTCGTTCTTGACTTAATCCCTGTGTACCTCACCCCATATATTGCCCTATGCAATACATTTATACTCCACACTATATAATTTATTTTTTCCTTTTGTCTTTCACTGCCTCTCAAGCACCAGTACTTCCTTTGCAGAGTATGGCCATTCTTGTTGCCATTCCGTACCGACGAGCTCAACTGTTTATAGTAAGCATCATTCCACCATTGCCCCAAGCTAAGCATTTGACATGGCATCCGGCCGTTCGCGAGAACCGGTGGCCGGAGTCCACGTCAAATGCCCGCTAGGGCGTGACAATGCTGGCCTGGAGGGCAGACTTGATCTTCTGGATGGTGCAGGAAAGGAGGTTGCTGACAGTCTCCACCGACTCCACAGTGAGCTTCGCAGTGGGCAGGTTGTTCACCAGGATTTGGAACGCAACGGTGACCAGAGACCCGGTGTTGTTGTTACTACCAACTGTGGAAGACTGGCCGTTCGGAGAATCCTGGGCGGCATTAGACAACGGCTGGCTGTGGCCGTCCGGGAGGATGGCAAAGCCGGAGGGAAGGAGGGAGACATACGCAGAGTCGCCGCCGTTCATGACAACGTGCATGGACTGCACGTCCACTGGCGCATACACCACCAGTGAGCCAGATGAATCGGTGCAAGTCTCTTGCAAGATCAGCATGTTGTTCTGGTTGCCACTTGTTGCCTGCAACATCAGCGTGTTTAGTAAGAGCAAGCTATGTAATGCATCAAATTTGAAGAGAACAAATGACTAGAGCGCCAGTCAACTTCTCTACTAATTACAACCAAATGTGTAAACTATATAACTAATTGATACATGCATTTCCTGTTCATATTGAAACATCATTGTAGACTGGCAGTATGATTAGAATTTTACAACTAGTGCAACAGTAAACTGGCACCAATTTGGGTTAAAAAAATGTACTGAGCCAGTTTCAGAAGGGATAAACCATTTTGGACTTGGAGTAAGAATATATAACCGTCTGGATATAGAACCTCAGACGCAGAGTACACAGATCCATCTGAGATTCCATCAAGCAGGATACAATGCACCTCAAAGGAAAAAAGCAGATGGAAGAAATCCAGAAATAAAAGGGCAGACACTCAGACAGGCTTTCGGGAGCAAGGACAAGGGCACCTATGCATGCATCCAAACAGCTAGGAGCTAGACCATGCTCTCAAAAATGTCAACCCTGCCCCAGTTTCTGGTAAACTGCCAGTTTTTAACCTTTTCCGGTTTGTCGTCTTGTTCATGTCACTATGTCCCTCGACCCATGCAATGCATGCACATACCCACAAATCCAGCGCCATGGGTACTGTGCTAGGTACTGGAAAGCCATTGCATTGCAACAAATAATGGAACGGAAAATCTAAGAGATCATTATTCACTAATCACGCTGGTAGGAGTAGTAAAAGATAACTTACATTAGGACGAAGGAGGGAGACGGCGTTGCCGTGGTGCTGGCCCTTGGCGATGTGGTCCATCTCCTGCATTGCCTCACCGTTGGCCAGGATGTCCCACTCCCCGCGGCGCTGCTCGTCGCGGAGGTAGTCGAACACGCGGTGCGGGGGCGTGGACGGCAGCCGCACGGACGTGGTGGCGCTCAGCACCACGCCGGGAGGCTCCCCGGGCGCGCCCACGCTCTGCCGCGCCATCATCCGCACCTTCTCCTCCCCCTCGCCCGTGGCAGCGGCTTCTCCTCCGCCATCGCCGCCGCCGCGCCACTCGTCCAGGCGCCGCCACTTCTGCGCCGCCGACGCGCACACGCCCGCGCAGAAGTTGTCCGTCATCCGCTGCGCCAGCTTCAGCATGCTCCTCCGCCCCACCGGCGTTATGGCTGCATTCAAGTGTTCATTTACGGCACGCCGCCGCCATGGTTATTATTAGTAGACACATTAATTTGTCAATCTTAACAGCCGATCAAAGCGACAAAGTGCTGGCTACTGAATAGTAACGAGAGTTGCTCACCGGCGTGGTCGCGTGCGGGGAGGGAGTTGGAGCAGAGGATGGCGAGGTACTGGCACTGGCGCTGGAGCGAGGCGAGCCAGCGGCGCGCGCCGAGGGCCTGGCCGGAGCGGAGCAGCTGGCGGTAGAGCTGGTGCACCGCCGTCTCGTCGTACTCCGCGTGAACCACCCACGTGACCTGCGGGCGCGGTACAAAGCAGCGTCGTTAGCAGGGGGGCAACAGCTAGGCAGGCAGCTCCGTATGCCCATGACGCGTGCCGTCACGGCTTCCCTTTGCGTTCCCCGCTGGCCACGGCCGGCCACTTGTTGCCGCCGCGACAGGGCAGTAATGGCGGAGGCAGGTGAGCGGGGGCCGGGGGCCGTGCCCGCCTGGCCGCGAACGCCAAGGTAAAGGACGCGCAGAAAACGGCCACGACGAGATGGATCGGGGGGGGGGGGGGGGGGGGCAACACGCCACCGCGGAAGCGGACAAGCTAGGGGATCGATCGACGCAGTACGCGCGTATACAACGCAACAGCCCAACTGCTATCAGGCTGCTGCGGGCTCATCATCGTGGGCATGAAACCCAGTTGACCGCTGCAAAAGGCCCTACCTTACGTACCAGTACTAGTACTAGACGCACAGGAAGCAAACAAGATCTGCATGGGTGTCATATGAGACGTTTGGATTTTTATAATCGCGGGGTCGCGTTCGTGCGCGCGCATACAGTAGTGGCGATCAAAACATCATGATACACTCTCGATCGGTCCTAAAAAAAAAACTGGATCTAGGCGACCTAGAGGGCGCGAGCATTCCGCCCGCACGTACGGCGATACGGTAGCGGAAGCATCGAAAATGTTTCAAAATCGGGTAAGAAAATCATGTGATACCCGAAGCCTAGCCTAGGTGCCCATCCTACAGGTCAAGCTCGGCTGCGCCTGCGCGTCAGACGGCCGGCGTCCGGCCGTCCGCAGACCGCACGGAAACCCAACTGATCTCATCACACTCTCACGGGTCTCGGCCCCCGCGCCCCGGCCGGCGGCCACGGGGAGCGAGCAAGCAAAGCATTGACCTGCGCCCGCATCGATTGGTGTGCCGCGCGGCCACTGCAGTGCAGGCCTTGGATTCACTGGGCAGCATAAAATACCGCTGGGCCGCGCGCGCGCGCCCTAAATGCGCGCGTAACTGGGCGCAGTACTGTAGTCGTCACATGCCGCGGCGCCGTGCGGATTTAAGGCGGCCGGATCGGACGGCGGTGGAGCAGGGAGCGCAACCAATGCAACCACCGGGCGAGAGGACGGACGGGCGCGTACCTTGGAGTAGCCGTTGTTCATGTCCTGGACGATGCAGCCGGTGGGGAGGAGGCGGCAGCCCATGTACCCGGCGGCGCCGCCGCCGTTCTGCTCGTTGTGGTGGTGGTTGCCGCCGCCGCCGTCGGGGCGGAGGATGGCGTCCACCGAGACGTCGACCACGGCCCACAGCCCCTCGGCGTGCTGCTTGCAGAAGCGGAGGAACACCACCTCCCGGATCGGCACCAGCGGCGACAGCACCTGCAGCTCCGCGTGCATCTGCAATGCGTTGCATATTCCATTAAACAAACAGCACGAGAGGCGTCGTCACGAACGGTATGTTGCAGAATAGACTAGTGGTGAGGTCGTGACGACATGGGCGGTGTGCGTGCGAGAGGATGGGAGGCAAGGCAATGGCATTGCGTGACGGAATATCGAACGGGGGGAGAAGACTCATCACTCACCAGCTGGATTGACCCGCTGCGCGTGCCGCCCATGCCGCTCGAGATGATGTCCGTCGTGCTCGCCCTCGCCACGATGCACGGGAACATCTCCGACCACCGGCCCTGCAGGGAACACGTCATCATCGTGTCAGTGCCTCACGGATAAGCACGTATTCCACTGACGAGCGATGATTAACGCGCACGCACCGCGTCCATGAGGCTGTCGACGAGGTCGACGCTGCTGGTGATGGCGACGCCGGCCTCGCGCGTGGCCTCGGTCACGTACCCGGCGGGGCTCGGCCCGAACACCCTTGCGAACGCGCGGCGGTACTCGTCGAGGTTGAGCGTCTCGAGCGCTCCGCCGCCTTCGTTGCTGCCGGAGGAGGGGAGCCAGAGGGGGCGTCCATCTGCGCCAATTTCATCAGCTCCTCCATCGCCGCGAGCCCGAGCTCGAGGAGCACGCTGCGGTCGACGCCGTCGTGCATGCCGCCGCCGTCGAGGCCCGCAGGGAGGCGCATGGCCGCCGATGACAGGCCGCCGCCGCCGCCGCCCATCAGGTCCGGGAGGGGCTGCAGCGCCGAGGCCATCGGGCCGAGGCCGAAGCCGCCGTTGGAGCCGACGCCGAGCTCGAGGCCGGAGCACCCCTGCAGGGACGACGACGACGACATGGGCCCGCCGCCGCCGGAGGAGATGATGGGGCGGCCGAGGAACTTGCCGGCGAGCGCGCAGACGCGGTCGAGCTCGTCCTTGAGGCGCGCGTTCTCGATGCGCAGGTGCTGCTCCTCCAGGGACACCTCACCGAGCACCGCCGCGCCGCCGCAGTTGGCGCAGATGGGGTTGCGCATCGCCTCCCGGATCGTCATGTTCTCCGCGCGCAGCTTGTCGTTCTCCTGACGCAGCAGCGCGTTCTCGTGCCGCTCGATCTGCGTCTGCGCCATCGTCACAAGATTACTAACTTACTATATTATCAGATACAGTGTCCATTGATTGATTTGACTGAATATTTTGTGCGTGCTCCGAACCTTCATCTGCGTGCGGCGGTTCTGGAACCAAAACTTGACCTGGCGGCTCTCGAGGTTGAGCCGCCTGCTGAGCTCCATCCGTTGCTTCTCGTCGGGGTGTGGGCACTCCTTGAACACACTGGGCATAGGCATATTATTAGGTCTAATCTAAAAACTCGATCAGGCGAAAAAAGAAAACAAATCTTCTACTATGCTAGTGCCTGTGTTGTTAAGAAGGCGAGCGATGACATGACATACGCTTCGAGCTCTTGGATTTGCTGCGGGGTGTGGCGGTGGTATCTCTTCTTCTTCTTGCGCGGGTTGGTGTTGTCCGGGTCGAGCTCGTCGCCGGAGGCGCCGTCCACGTTGTCGCTGCCGGACCGGCTGTCGTTCTCGTCCTCCCGGCCGCGGCCCATGGACTCGCCTTCGTTGGCGCTCCCGCTCCCGCCGCTGCCCATCATGCCCATACGACTCGTATCGCCTAGCTGCCCCCCGTCCATGTTCGTTTGCTAGACCAACCCAAAAAAAAAAAAAGAGTCAAGCACAAGAAAGAATCTGAAAAACACAGAAGCGCATGGAGAGGGTCTATCTATACCAGGCCGAGGGAGAGGCCAGGGGCGCCGAATCCGCCGGGCTTGGGGAGGGGCGGCGCGGGGATGAGGCGGCCGGTGTTGTGCATGCCCGCGCCGCCGCCGCCGGCGGCGGCTGAGGCCGCGTCGTAGGAGAAGACGCCGGAGCCGGCGCCATCGAACATGCCACCGAAGCTCATCAAGAGCGGTGGACTGGAAAAAACTAAGACTGGGGGGTTTGTTCTCTTCTCCTCTTCCTCCACCACTCCTGGCTAAAATCCCTGGTGCCCCGCGATCCTACCAACCCCCTTCCGGATCTCCTCAGATCCCAAGGAAATTATCAATTATTTTTTTTATGAGCGCGAGAGGGAGAGACGGCATGCATTAAAATAGCCGGAGCGCCGCCACGCTGCCGCGGGCGGACTGGCGGGAGCAAATATGGAAGGGAATCATGGAGCCGGACATGGAAAGAAAGAAACCCGAGTTGGGCACAACCCGCCTAAACAGGCGTCGAAGGCGCCCCGAAGAACTCGACGCCAAACTCCGCCGCCGCCGTCGTAACGGCGGCGATGGCGACCCCTAGCTCTTCCTAAATAATCCGAAACCCCTCAGGGCATGGAGATGAAGAAGAAGAAGCCGCCGCTACTCATCCAACCCCCACCGCATGCAGCTAGCATGTGCCTTGCCGGGCGAGAGGGAGGCTAAGGAGAGGAGAGAGCAGACGGCGAGAGGAGAGGGAAGGGGAGGAGTATCGAGAGGCTAGCTGGCCGGCTATGGCTACGAGGGAGATATGAGAGGGAGCTAGATAAAGCGGGGACGTGGAGGTGGAGCGAGTCTACGAGGCAGGCAAGGCAGCGCCGCTCTCGTCTCGCGGGGGTCGCAGATAAAAGAGATGACGCCGCCGCGGTGCACCGCGGAAGAGACACGCAGTGTCGCGCTGCGGCGGACCCCCTCTGCCCGTCGTCGTGTAAAACCGGCGTGAAACGACTGAAGCCGCGGAAAAAAGCTGTGTTGTTCGGGAGCGCTTTCGGGGGGCCAAACGGAGGAAACGAACAAGCCCGCGGGGGCCGGGGGAAAGAGGGCACAAAAAATCAAGTGGGGCTGACTCGCACACGGAGGCGAGCGCGAGAGTCAAATGGCCCCCACCGCCGATGATGCAGCGGGGACGACGCGCACGGCCATGGCCAAGGCCCAGTATAAACGTAGGCCTGGCCGGGCACGGCCCGGCTGTTTACTTTCACACTGCCAACACTGCTTGCCACACAACACGTAGATCTGGCAAGGGCAATGCAATGGCCAACAGGCGGAACGAACTGTGCCGATGGAGAGCTCGAGAGGGGACCGCAGATGGATGGTGTGGGTTATCCCGATTGGATGGACGCCAAGTACAACAGCGACCAATTTTTATGCTTCGAGGGAGAGATGGGGACGGGGGAGGAGGAAAAAGAGGACCCCCGGGGCTCGCTGTCAGCCGTGCTGTAGCGCGCGGAGGAGGCGCGAAAATGCCGTGGAAAAAAAAAAAGCGGCTCGCACGGCGCGTCTAGGCAGGCAGGAACAGAAAGGAGACGAACGTGACGGGGACTCGTCACGGGCGGTGGTGGCTGGCCTCGATTCGGCTGGGCCGCCCGGCCATTCAATCCGTGGCGCCCCCCCGGACGCCGTACGGGTCCCCCGCCGCGCGGCTCGTCGGGTAGGGGGATCGGACGGCCGGGAGCGCCCGGGCTGGATGGAGTAAATGAGGCGCGGATGGGGGTGGGGCGGGATTTTTCTGGTGCGACGGAGGAGAGGCTCGTTCTCGTTCGGGTTCGTTTGCGAGACGCGCTGGGCTCGGCTGGCACGGCGACGCCAGGGAGTTAAATGCCGCGGCGACCCCGAGCGGCGCGGCGGGCAGGGGCGTAGGGTAGGGTACGGAGCAACGGACAGCGCCGGGCACATGCATGCGACGCGCCGTGTGCCGTGCCGAGCACCCAGCCACCGAACGGTGTACTCGCAGGGGGCGGAGGAGGTGGCACCGCACGGGCCACGCGCCGTGGTGGATCCGTGTAGGCGGGTGGCGTCGTAGTACGAGCACGGGCCTGAGGGCACACCGCACACGGCGCGGCACGGCAGGCCGGGCAGGTTAAGCGCTCCGATCGGCGAGCGCGCGCGGGCGCGGCTGCCGGTGCTTGGCAATTGGCATGATGCAGCGTGAGCCTTCGCGGCCGTGGCGCGGGGTGACCGCGCCGTCGCGGTGCGTGTACACGGCCGCCGCCCTGGCTGCACGACACAGCGTGCGGATCATGCTGTACGTCTCTGGCTGTGTGTTCACGATTGATCGTTGGAGAAAATCGTGCCGTGGCCTGGCAATCTCGAATAATTGGATCGATTTCAGGACATAAACAATCTAAGGAGAGGGATCCGGTTCCGGTCATACCCCAGAAATATGCATGCATGAGCTGGTATTAATAATGAACGACTTTAATTAGGGACGCCAAATCCACGGCTACAGATTTGGTGATTTTCCCAGCTGTAGTGGCACACTACTACGGCACGCGCTGTGTCTAGGGGTGGTAATGGGCCCAACTTTTTATACTAGCAAATTTAAGGATCGGACCCTAAACAGAGCGGATCGAAATTGTATACAAATTTGGCCTACAAATGATTAGGGCTGAGTTGGATCGTGAAGAGAGCATAAGGGTCATGGCCCGTTACCATCTCTAGCTGTGTCTGATACTGCGTGCAACAGCGCAACGACTTCCGTCGCACCACGGCCTCATCATAAAATCGCCACCTGTTCGGGAGTACTGCTAGTAGTACACCGTTACGGAAATGCGTTTATTTTCATACAGTTTGTTTTCCGATTGGTTCATGCTGCAGTGTCGATGCTAGCTGACCCAATTAAACCACCACATGCACCGATCTGGCCGGGTGCGCTCCCTGCATCCTTTTGCTCCGAGACTTGGACTACTCGACATGTTTAATAACTTGTTAAGCATGGTACGAAAACATATATACTCTATAGTCTATATAGTGCATAGACTTGCTGTTCTATCATAGCCCTCTTTTGGCCGTGGGACTTCCAGTTTACACACACGTTATCGCGTCTATCATGTTGCTCACTTTCCTCTCCAAGTACGTGCTTGATGTGCCTCCTCTCTTCCCCTTTTTCGCCACGCACGTTTCGCTTTTCTTTAGTGTTGCTTTTGGAGGACGATCGTTGGGCCGATTATTGTGGCTAGTCATCAGGTTTATCAGAATGTGCGAAATGCTTATTAGGCGAGCCTATGCGGCTGTACGTCGTCGGAGTCAGAACGCCACGCATCATATGATTCGTATCACAGAATGAAGGACCAGGAGTGAACATGGTCGCGGGCGGTTTACGTCGCGGCCACAGCAAATTCTCATATGTGCTAATGATACTATTTTACAGAGTTTTAATCATCGCGGTCTCGTGTTACGGTTCATCCAGAGTTCCAGAATGAGGCAGCTTTAGCATATGCCGTACGCTCTGGTCTCTGATCTCCTTTGAGCAGCAAGCGCTACAGCAGCGCGAAAATAGTGAGCTTATCAGTTGAGACGACGAGCCTGGGACTTGGGACGCTGACTCTCGACATTAAGTAGTGACTTTGACAAGAACCCACAGGCCACATGCGCTGCAAACATCTACTACTACCAATTAAAACACTAAGTGGCACTGATACCGCATTCATATGCGTTTTTCTGTACTCTTCCAGGAGCCAGGAAAATTCATTTCTCATTTAGTTGGATATGGACAAGAGTTATGCGGAGGGTACTCCCTTGGAGGACTTCATAATAAACTCTGAAAGAATGGCTTCTGAGTTCTGACGTCGTCTAGGCCACTTGCTCTTCATAATAAACCGATGGTGGACGGGACACGAACGTACGAACATGAATGTTTGACTAGGTATGGGCACTCTTAATAGTATACGTACTCCTACTCTCTTACATACGGCAAGTTCTCTGTACAATACGGCTGCGTATAGGATGTCGCGCCCACGATGTACGTGTAGCACGCCATGCAGGTTTGCCAAAAATCGCAGCCTTCGAAGTTTGCAGGACTCAGCAGAGAGATAAACTTTGTGAAATCACGACCTGCGAATTTGTGATCAGAGGAAAAGGAGTTTGGACAACCAGACAACACGATCAATAAGCCGTGCTCCTTCCTTCACCTGCGCGTGCCTTGCTTTTTTTCTCGGTGCAACCGCAACAACGGCAAAATTTAAGGAGGCGTGCACCAGCTGCGTGTTCGGTCACTACTCGCGATCGTCGTCTCAAGTGTCAAGTGCCATCGGCCTCCAGCCCGGCGACGTACGGTTTAGCTACCAGGCGCGGCGCGACGGGTACGACGGTGAATGAAGGCGGCGGCGTGGCGTGTATGCATGCGGTGAGGACGGTTGCGCCATAAAATAGGGGATGGGGGGAAAAGGGCGGCCGCGTACGTCTCGGCTCGTGTTCCTCAGCTCGCAGTAGCAGTGCCAGTTTCTAGGTGCAGCCCAAGCATCCGTCTGCTGAATTCAGATCTTGGCCACCAAAAGACTGGGATTGCAGCCACCAGTTTGATCTCCTATGACCACCATTCTTCCCCTCGCAACCTCTGGGACTGCTGCTTGCAAATTGCAACGGTGCTCCTCTTCAGACACCTCAGGAATGCTGCCATGATGCTCCTATACTACTCTGGGTAGAGCTTTTCATGGAGCTGTCTGCCGGCGTCGTTGGTGTGCGTTTTCCGAGACGAGAGTTTTGACTGACGATGCTGCTGAAACCAAGACCAGTGCATGCGCGGTGTATTCATAGCGTAACTGATCACCGATCAGCTGGTTGCAGGCTTGCAGCAGCAGCAGCCACCATGAATGTGCGCTTTCGACTGCCACAGGAAAGCCGCAGCCATCTTGATTGCCATGTCTTGGGGTGCGGGAACACATTGAAAAGCCCCTGCGCAGACGGAGCAAAAGCGCGCAGTTCGTTGCAGTCAGTGTTCAGCAGGCCAGCGAATCATCATCAAAGACGTGGAGGCAGTGAATCAGTGAAGTGAAGAAGGCTGAAGAAAGAGTGAAAGAGCCTCCTCTCCTCCGTTCAGAAAAAGAAAAGACGACTGACGACCAGCGTCTCTTGCATTGCATTGGGTCACGCCGTCAGACTTGTTACTCCGAATGAAGTCTGAGCTTTTCCATTCTCAAACGCTCTTGCTGGCCCGGTTATCTACCAGTAACCCCCAGTGATTGCTACTGAAAAAAGAAAATGATATTTTTTTCAAAAAAAAAGAGAGAAAACGATCAGTTTTGTTGTGTTACTGAAGAAACAAGTGCAGCAAGGAGGAACAGAGGATCTGGTCAAGCGGTTGTCCCTGCCGAAGTGCTTGAGCCGTCCGGGTGACGTTTATTTAGTGGTCGAAGCTGAAACCAAAACTGGTGAACTCATAAGAAAAATGCACTCTTGTTCCATGTTCTTTCGATCGAATGGAAGTTCAGATAGGCTTATGGGCTCGTGGCACCCCGTTGGATGCTTGGGATGACCTGCTCCTTGGGAAGACGCAGCTGAGCTGATGGTGGTGGTCTTGCATTTTGGGCCCTGGTAGGTGAGAGCATTTTGCTGACTCGCACACGGGGTATGTCTGACTTGAGATATTTCCTGGACCATGCATTCAGCGTTTGGGCTTTTCATTGGCATGGATTTTGTGGATCCGGAAACATTTGTACAATTGCCAATAAATCAGAGCAACGGCGTGCGGACTCTACATACTGATGTGCAAATTTCAGGGCTGATTCAGGGATGGGTTTCCGTGAAATGACATTCATGAAACCAAGATGAGATTCATCACAGCAATAATCCATCGATCGGTCAAAAGATCAAATTTACTAAGACCATGTGTGCAATTGCCATTGGATCAGATTATTGCTGAATGGCAATTGCACACATGGTCTTAGTAAATTTGATCCAGGGCTGATCCAGCCATTCAGGAATGGTTTTCAGTACATCTGACGTTCATGGAACCAAGATTAAATTGATGTGAAAAATAACCCAGAATTGAGTCATCATATGACTAAGCTAGCGTTGAAATTTGATGCAAGACCACGTGTTGACGCAAGAATATTGTTCTTTCAAGTCAAGAAAAGAAAAGAAATTTTGTATTCTGCTATAACCGCATGTGGCCTTGGACCCGAACAGCCATGTGCAGATTCCTAGTACTTGTGTGCAAATTTCAGAGTTGACTCAGGGTCAGGGCTCTGCATCCAACAAATTCACAGACCGGTCGATCATATAGTAGGTTGTTGATCCCCGGAACCAATCGCGTCAACACAAGAGCTCTGTCCAAGTCCAACAGGGTAAAGCAAGGAAATCACAGGCCAATTTCTTCTTGATGCACAAATTTGGGGTCCAATAGATCAAGCCTAACGGGCCTAACAAACAACAATGCCAAGGAAGGTAGCAATTTCTGTGTGATCCATAGACGATTTATAAAGCTACAGTACTACTGCCGGTTATGTAACCGCCAGAAAGGTGACAACCTGAAGAGCATCAGAAAAGAATGCAGCAAATTGTTTGACAGGGGCTGTTCAGATCATCCAATGTATTAAAAAATCCAGACGATCCTACTGATGAGTAGCCATCAGGTCATAGAAAGAACCTCCCACTGCAAGATCAGACAAAGATTGCAACCCTGAAATCGTCATTAAAATAGTTTTGATCTAGCATATACACAGAGGTCGACGTTGACATTATGCCCTGTTCGTTCTTATTACATTCTTCGAACGGCATCCAATGCCTAACGATCCTAGCGACTTTTCGAATAGATCCCACCAAAGCTCAAGAACATCCTACTGGAAGATCAGACAGACACCCCAGAAACTAGCATTGAATCTAATACTAGTAGTTTTGATATGTACGCAGCAGCACTAGACGATGTTGATGAAACGCCCAGTCGCCTAGCACCCGAGGGGGTACCCCATCACGGCACCGGCGGGAGCCGACGGCTTCCCCTCAGCCGCCTTGGCGGCGCCAGCGCACGAAACGCCACTCCCGCTCGGGCCTGCAGCATCCACGGCCTTCCCGGCCCCTCCCAGCACCGCCGCCTTCCCCTCGGCCGCCGGCGGCGCGCCGTCGAGCCTCTTGATGGAGATGTTGAGGATGCCGTTGCGGCGCCTGACCCCGCTGCACCCGGAGTCGAAGAGGCGGTAGCTGAGGCAGTGGAGGTGTCCCGGGGGCCCCACGGTGAAGTCCTCAACGGGGACGCGCGCCGCCGCCACGGGCTCCGCCGGCCGCCCCCCGCCGCGGGCGCGGCAGATCTCCACGTCCAGCGCGGGCGCCCCCGCCGGTAACGCCACGCGCACCGCATCCGACCAGTAGGGGAAGCCGTGGCAGTCGGCGTCGTCGTCGACGCGGGTGGACGCGGACGCCGCCCCGGTGTGGACCACGGCGTAGGCGCCGCGGCAGAGCGGGCGGCCCGACGCCACGCGGACGCCCTCCCCGGAGATCACCGTCACCTCCAGGGTCATCGTCGGCATCGGCATTGCCGATGATCCCTTGCGCGCCATGGGCTCTGCTGCTGCTGCTGCTGCTTCGACGGCGAGAGGGCCTCGATCGGCGGCGGGGAAAAACCTAGGACGGTTTGGGTGCGCACTCTGACTCGATCGATGGAAGAACACGGGTCACGAAGTCACGGGTAATTAGTCGATCGGGCGCGGCTGCTTATAAGGAGGAGAAGGGACGGAGGCGCTGATGGAGTCGGACACGATGCTCTGCTGTGGAGCGTTCCGGGCTGTCGCAGCGCCATGAACACGGAGACAGGGATCATGGAAGCTTCGTGCTGATCGGAACGGGTACGGGTCGGATTGGCGCGTACGTACCAGAATGGTATTCCCCGATTCCGATTTGGTCATGGCGTAGTTTGGTAGAATTGCCGTTTCGGTGCTACAATGCACGGTCACGGAAGTTTCTGGTGCGCCCGATACGTATAGCATCCAAAGCCTGACAGTAGATAAGCGCGTGGTGGCACGCGCGTCGAAGATCTACTAGCCTTGCAAGGTCATGGCACCATAATTTTGCGGAATTTATATCGATCGAGGCTATCCAATCAATTGTACGCAATTGCGTCGAATGTGCATGTTTTGCATAGGGAAAATAATAAAATAAGACCAGCGTATTGCTAGGCTCATTGTTACCGTTATACTAGCACAGAAAACGTTTATCTCACGGAGTAAAAAAAGCATGTCTTGCATTGTGGGCCTTTACGTTACATCAACTAACTACGGCCAAAAGCGCCTCTTACGTCAGGTGCATTGGCGTTGTCTAATCGGTTGTCCTATAAATTGACACGTGATCAAAGATCACAGTACTCCGTATGTACACAGTGGTTTGTATTTTAAGTTGTCTCCTGTATTAATTGTGTAGCAACAACACACATGAGTTGTCTTATATGGTCTTGAAATTTAGCCTATGATACAGTTGTTCATCAAACAACCCCATTTTCTAACATATCTCTCACCCACGATGTAAAAAAATTCTACATGGCATGCATCGGACGACTTTTAAGACTTTACGTGTCCTTATGGACTATTTTTGCCTATCTAGGAGACTTTTTCAGCCTTTGTATTTGCTTGTGAGCTTGTCTAATGATCTTAGCATAGAAACATCCTATTACAAAGAGTGGAAGCCAATATTAATTACTTTGTATGAACATAAAACACAAAATGATTTCGTTAGGTTCATATTCAAACTTAATTACTTTGTACAACTTATGGTTGTAATTTATCTTGATGAAATTAAATATGCCTTGTAAGAAATTGGAGGGAGTAACATTTACTGCTTCAGTATTAATATCTGCACAACCTACTGAAGCAGTAACTAAAATATTGCGAGCACAGGGTGCATGTAGGCCGAAGCTGGTGGAGACGAAAGGTGGTAGTGAGATACGAATGGTTAGCAGGGTGTCGTCCATTTTTGCGCCCTCCACCTTACGCGGTTAGGCACAAAAGAGCAAAGCAGAAAAGACAGGCATGTTAGGAATTGGAGAGAACGGCAGAAGTGGTTGCTCAAATGCTGATAGATGTGATGGATACGAATCAGTTAGAGCATAGCAGAACTAGGAAGGCATGGTCTGAAGGCTAACAGTAACAGAGTAGCAATGGTCGAAAAGGAAGAGGGAGAGAGGAAAAAAAAAAAGAGTTCGAAGATGGTGTAATACGCGCAAGTCAATGGTAGGAGGGGGCAAAACGTAGTCAAGCTATCTGGGCAGATATCTCTGTTTACAGGACCTTTGAGGCTTTGAGCATCAGAGCATCCATCTTATTCAAAAATAGTGCAAATATGCAAAGGTATAAATCATTCCTGAATTAACAAGATTGGTAAAAATAAATTTAATAAACGCCATGTCAAAAAGTCGATGTCTCGATGATCCGGGTCTGATGAACTTCATATAAAAGACTAGTTAGGCCCTGTTTTCATTGGCTGAAACCTCAACTCATCCACGTGGATGGACCGAGAATTTAGTCCAAAATGCTGTCCCATTCGTACATTGTGGTTTCTCCCTTTCTACCTGCAAGATTGCCGTTGACAAATCAAGTGGAGATCTAATGTTCCAAGAGTTTTTTTTTTCTCCTCTTAAGCGAGAAGAAACAGCCACGTCTTTTACAGGGCGGATACAGTCACCCCGAAAGTTGAGCGCATTTTATGACGATTCAGTGGCTAACTAGAATAGTGCACGGCGTTGCCGTGCAGAAATAGCCCTCAATCTATTTGCTTCGGAATACATATTTTGATAGTTAAATAAAGCGTACAACATTCACTCAATATCAAACATTGGACTTGAAAAAGTATCTGGTGCTTTGATTCTTTCTTTTTAAATACGTTATGAACTCTTTTGTTGTATTATTTAACTGTGTTGACGCGCTGTGTGGCCCACTACAACATTCTTTTGAGTTTTGTTGTGTATATCTCAAAATTAGCATAATCTTAGACTTTATATATTAACAAAAGTGCTTTGAATTAGATTTTATTTTCCTGCATCAAAGGTCAAGTTTTGTTCTTTTTTACGATGGAGTAACAAAAAATTAAAAATTCTGATGTGAAATTGTGCGCTCACTATAGTAGTACTGAAAGTGATCTTGCATGATTAAGATATTGCCGACATATTTTCCATAATCTCACCAAGATTTATATCCAACAGGAAGTAACATGCCAAAGAAATAATTTCACATCAGGGTGTAACCATCATTTGTGGCCAAGAAACATTTACGATAGCACAAAATGCTAGTATTATGCCGCTTTAAATGGATATTCCTTAACGAAGCCATCAAAAGTTAATCCACATTTTTTATATTTATTTGTATTTTATAACTGGAAGGATGATGTTTCAATTTCATGAAAGGTAGAGGGTCCTTCTAAAAAGTTGTTTGAGAGAGGCTGGTGGATGACAGATCGTATCTCAACGAAGTCTGGGTGTTTAGTGAAAAACATCCTAAGAGGCTTTTGGACTGCGAGTTTGATTTTTGTTAAAGTTTAGGATCCTTTTAGAAAATCGCAAGACATATGCTGTTGATCTGGGTTGTCCGTCCGTGATCCAACGGCCGGTGTTTTTTGACATGACGTGGACGTCTTCCCTGGCCGCGAGCGCGACCAGGTTCAGTCTTAAAAAGATGGCCATGCAAATTCAACAGTCCGATACTCCAATGACATTCAGAAAAAAAGAGAGGCAAAGAGCAATTTAGAAAGGTCAAAGCATTTCGCCTGACCCTACAACGATTGTACGACGCGTCCCTGTCTAATCCCCTGCAGCATCCACACCTCATCACTTATTCACTTCAAGAAAATCCAGAACAAAGCGCGCCTTCTAGTTGGTAGTGACGTCTGCAGACTAATCAGTAAACCCTCCACGCAAGTGCTGATTAATCCCCCTCTCTGAATTGACCCATAACAACATCCTTATCTGGCCAGACTCCAGTATTGCAAATTTGACTCGTATCACAAATTGGGTGAACAACGCGGTGCGCCGGTGCCAAGAAGCACCATGCAAATCAGTCAACTCGTATTTGTTGGTGGCCTGGTGGGCAAACCCACCCAAACGAGCATTGAGCAGTTGATATGAGCATTGATCAAACAACACCCTTTGTTTCTTTTGTTTGTTCATCACATGTTAATCGGGAAGGCAGGTTGGGGCTCTTTCAGCGCAGCGCAGCAAGCTGAAGCCGAACAATGATGTCCTGGGTTGGGGCTCTTCCGGGCTGATTAACGTAGGCCACTAACAAGGATATTGTAATGGTGTAATGCAGTAATAAAGCTCTCTGATTTGCCCAAAAAAAACAACACCCTGGAAAATACCTTCTCCCCATTTACAGGATCGGCACGAATAATAGTACACCAACACCTGGCTTGCCCTGATTTGTTCATGGATTCTGACCGCAGATTTTATACACAGAGCATCATGGACATGTAGTGCAGATTACAACAAGGGGGAGGAGTTTCCCTACCCCCAACTAGCAGAGTAATTAAAGCACAAAAAAGGATCTAGTATTATTATATATGTCTCTAAAATGACAATTAGTTGCCCATATAATATGGCAATTGATTAATCGGGTACTAGAAGGTTCTACAAGCTGGGGGCGGACCCACTCACCTGGAGTTGGACCCGTCTTGGTCGGACCCCGCCCCCTGGTCCGGCCCATTGCAGGGCCGCCTCGAGTGGTACATGGGCGTGGGCCGGTATATGGGCCACGGGTGCTGGTCCGGCGACGCTTCCTTGCTGCTGCTGCTGCCTCCTGGATGTTGTTGTTGTTGATGCGGATCCGACGCCTCCTCCGTTTTCACCTCGCCGCCGTGGTCCGCCGCTTCCTCGCCGGTGTCGTGGTCCTCCCGCGCCCGCTTCTGCCCGATGGAGACGCCGAACAGCCTCGCGGCCTGGTCGGGGTCCGCGTCGGCGACGAGGCCCGCGGCCGCGGTGGCCAGGCCCGGGCACGAGGGCATCAGATCGAGGATCGCCGGCGGGAGGGGCGGCGGAGGGGGCAGGGCCTCCGAGGACTCCCCGGAGCAGTTTACTACGGAGGACAGCGCCGCGGAGGCGTCGAGATGCTGGGAGGAGGCGTACTTGGTCATGAGGAGCAGGATGTTGTTGCAGAGCTTCTTCATCTGCCCGAGCTCGCGGGTCAGCCGCGCGTTCTCGCGGCGGAGGCGCTCGTTCTCCTCGCCCGTATCGCCGGACGCCGACGCCGACGCGCCCCCGGAGCCGGACGGCGCCGCCTGCCGGTGGTCCTCGGCGGAGCCGGAGTTGGAGGAGAGGACCTGCTCGTCGGAGGACAGCGCCGGCGAGCCCGGAAGCGTCACCGGCAGGGCCATGGGGATCGGCGCCGCGGCCACCGTCACCGCCCCGGACGCCGCCGCCGCGGCTGCGGTCGCCAGCGCAGCTCCCGGCGCGGCCTGAGCCGGCGCTACCTTCCGGCGGTGTATGTCGCAGAGCAGGCGCTTCTCCCCGCGCCTGAAGCAGTCGTTGGCGAACTCCCATCGGTCCGGCACGATCTTCCTAAATCCCTACGTCACAGCCAAAGGAAATCCAAACACATCAGTCACAGCCCAATTGAAGAATCGAGCCAAGGCGAGCACGTATCCTACGTAGGTGTTGAGCTGCCGGACGAAGCTCGAGAAGTTGTTGTGCTTGAAGTACTTGGGGAGGAGGTCGCGCGCGAACTCCGCCGGCCGCCACACCACGAACGTGGAGCCGTCCTCGTTCCACGAGATCACGTCGTCCACCGCCGGGTCGTCCACCAGCTGGTACGTCTTGGTCAGGAACGGCGTCGGCAGCGACCTCTGCCCGGCCGCCTCTCCGACCAGCGGCGGCGGCGCCGGGGCAGGCGCAGGAGCAGGGGGCTCGCTGCCGCCGGCCTCCCCGGTGGCGCCGCCCTGCTCGGCCATCTAGCCACCGGCCGGATCTGAGCCCAGGGGAGACCGTAGCTTCCAGATGCGGTAAGGAGCGGAGCGAGCGACCTCGCGTTGGGTGGAAGGTACGGAAGAAGAAGCCTTCTGGAAGCTTCGATTGCGGATTAGGAAATTTTTTATACTCCAACGGGAGGAGGGGACGGAAATGAGAGAAGGGAGGAGAGAGAGATGGTGGGAAAGGGGGCAGAGCTGCACGAGGAAAAAACCCGACCCACTTTGTGAACCGGACTGCGACAAAAACCACTCGTACCGAGAGGGAGAAGCTAGCCATGAGGTGGGCCCGGCCGCTAGATATCTTGCTGCGGCGCTGTCCGGGGCCGTCGGATGCCGTTCTTGCGTGGCACGGGCGGCTGCGATCGGGGATAGCGCGGGACTTGGTGCTCGGCGCTCGCGGAGCTGAGTGTGAGTGGTGTGGGCGGAGGAAAGTGCGCGAAGGCCGGAAGGTTCCCTGGCCTTTTCACGCCCATTCCTTCTGGAAGGTTCAGGTAGGCGCGGAGGTGGGACAGGGTGGACGGGGACACGTGTCGACCGTCGGGCCACGGATGCCGGATGGGATAAGATTTTTTTTGTTTATTTTTTTCATCCTTTCGATGTCGTGCACCCAACCCTCAGAATTAGCGCATTTCAGAAAAGAAAAGTAGAGACCTCTGGTAAAGCAATACAGCATCATATGCACTGATACGTAACGTACCGTAATACGAACACCCGTTGAATTCGAGTGGAATATATTTCAGAAAAGAAAAAAGACCACATAGTAGCTGAAGTAGTATTTGGAGATCATGAAAAATAATAACTCGAATGCAGCCATGCAGGAAAGAATGGAAGGGTAGTACAGAATTATACTTTTGTGTAGAGACCAAATGAATCATTTTGGGAACAAAAGGTTTTGTAAAAAAATGTCATGTTCAGCTTTTCCATAAAAGTAAATGACACCAATCCAACTCTATCAGATTGAGTACGTTCATGAGATGAATGATGCCCTTTCTATAACATTTCTTGCATAAACGTGAGAATTTGTGGGCCTGATGGGGGAATCAACGCCATCTTTGGACATCGGCAAAACGCTGCTTTAAGACTGGTAGCCCTTCGTCGGCATCTTCCTCTCCTATAGGTGCCAACGGTGTTTATCACAAAGAAATTGAAAAATATTTACCCGCGAGTGTTTATTTTACCTACCACCCCCCCCCCCCCCCCCCCCCCCCCCCCACACACACACACACCCCACACAAACAACCACCCCCACTCCAACTGTAATGGAAATTGGCTAATTTTGGCCTTAATCCTATTCAAAAAACTTTACTGTTGATGTGACAATGGGTTTAAATTTAGATGACACAAGATATTTAAATAAGTATATTATATTTAAGCACATCTAAAAAATTCAGGAAAAACATGAAAATATTTTGGGACGTAATATATATTTTTAGTAATGATAGGATCTTGTATTTGAATATTGTAGAACTTCGTTCGACGGGCGCGTCCCCTACCACTGAAAGAATAGGGCCGGTTAAGTTATGGAATAAATTCAAAAAAATGAGAAAAGGTTCCACCATAAGGAACCTTACCAGTTGATCTACGCTTAGTTCGTCACATGGCTCTAGTTATTATGTCCCAAATCATCTCTAGAATTTTTCGTGAAACTTCTGAAAGTGTACGCCTTTTTAATTCTCATCCCAATTAGAAGTAGAGGTGCCCAAACATGACGGTTTTAGAGTTATATATAGGTTAAAATTATATGAACACGAGGGTTAAGGGGTCAAGTATAATCTCATTACCAAATTAAACCATGACCCCTGTCATATTTTCTAACTTAAGATGCGGCTGGCCTCGTAGTCTCCCTAAACGTAGTATTCCTAGAAGATGTCACTGCACATTGTGCTCGAATCTATTACAGGCATGAGTTTCAACGTATAGCATCACCGGTACCCATAATGCTTGCGTAACAAATTATGGGGGGGGTGGGGGCACAAATAACTTTGAGAGCAGATTCGACAAGACAAAAGGTTCATAGTTAGCATATGGCACGTAGACAAGACCGAGAAGGTGTTGTCCATGTGTAGAATGTACTAGGACTGATAGAACCCGCCATACATCAAGTGTACGTACCACAACAAATACTAGAGACAAAAGTGATGCTTAGGAGCTAGAGTAGTGGCAAGTATGGGGCACTCCCCAGTCTTTTCTCTCCTTTTCTAAATAGAAAGGTAAATCCCATTTATTTTCTTAATCCCGTGACGAATTGTCTCTTACGAGGATCGGTAACAGGTACGTGTACTTTGCATACTCTCCGTTACACAATTTAGTCCGTTTTAGCTTTTGCAGGTTTGATTTGATGCGTAGCAAAACTTAGAGTCTAGAAAAATAAAAAAGAGACCAATGAAGGAAATATGTTGCTACGCTGATCTAGAAAAATTGCATGTATATCCTGCTGCAATGCTGTCTTTTCTTATAAAAGTCAGCAGTCAGCGCCCGACGGTGTGAATGACCAAAAGGAAGCGCAAGGGAAAGTGATCAAGAGCAGCTTGTGCTTGTGGGACGAGAAGAAACCCACCCCACGTTCCAACCATCTTAAGTCGCCCGGTAGCAAGCGTTAACATACTCCTATCAACATCACACAACATCGCCCTCCGACACGACACAAGTATATGCCCATTGCTTTTCACAACTTGAGAGCTTAGTACTATCCAGATATTATAAACCATATCCCTATTCTGATCTTAAAAAGAAGAGAGACATCATACGAAACTTTTGTAGACACATTTGAGTGGTCTCTGTACTTATTACATCTTCCACTGATACAGGTTTCAGGCAACCATAGGCAACTCAGCCCGGAACTCTGATGCTGATGAATCCATTCTACTTTTCTGCACCGCCGCAGTAGCCATACGGGTTCTTCTTGGCCCAGTTCCACTGGTCCCTGCACATGTCCTCGATTCCGTACTGGGCTCTGCAACCAGGATAGCAACTCTCAGCATGCACTTTTTTGCCCAAGCAGTTGAGCACAAGTTTACCAATCATTGATAAGCATTTAGAAAATGCGGATAAGGTAGAGGTGTCACTGTTCGCAACAATTACCTCCATCCAAGCTCCCTTTCGGCCTTGTCAGTGGACGCGTAAACCTCCGTCGCGTCACCCGGTCTCCTGGGGCAGAGCTTGGTGGGAATCTCCTGCAGTTTTGCAACCAGAAACGTCAGTTTCGGGTCCCTTTCCCCGGATTAGAGAGAGACAATGATCCACGTCCATGCACGGATAGAACCTTGCCGGACGCCTTCTTGAACGCCGCCACCATCTCGAGAACGGATGTGCCGCGCCCCGTGCCCAGATTGTAGGCCACACAACCTACCCAGAAAAATCAAGAGATGAACACGAGGTACTATGGTCGAGTGGATTCGGTCGATTGCCGAGTATGCATGTGTCCTGGGCAAATATGGTTCGTACCGATGTCAGGAGTGTCGAAGAGCTTGTTCAGCGCTGCGATGTGCCCGTCGGCCAGGTCGACGACGTGTATGTAGTCCCTGATCTGCAACACACCAATCGATCAAAATAAATTAGTACTGCCAAGATCACTTTCAGTCTAGAAATGGTATACGAGCATCGACTGTTTTGTGCCGAATTTGTAGGCAAAGAGTAAAGTGCAGCGCACGCACCGCAGTGCCGTCCCGGGTGGGGTAATCGTGGCCGTAGACGTTGAGCTCAGGGAGCCTGCCGACGGCGACCTGCTGGATGTATGGCAGCAGGTTGTTGGGTATCCCCTTGGGGTCCTCGCCGATCTCGCCGGAGCTGTGCGCGCCAATGGGGTTGAAGTAGCGCAGCAGGACGATGCTCCAGTCCGGGTCCGCGCGGTGGTAGTCCCGCGCCATATCCTCCAGGATAAGCTGCAGCAGCAAATAAAGCGACCAGCAGAGACATCAGGGGCTCAGTAAGCGCTAGCAAACGACGAGCGCGTCGCGCCGGCCGTTTCGCGTCGTTGTCAACGAGAACGTGAACCACAACAACACACGAAACTGGCGGTTTCGTCGGGCACGGCAGCGGATTTCATTTCACCTTGGTCCTGCCGTAGGGGTTGGCGGCCTGCAGCTTGGCGTCCTCCACGCACGGGATCACCTCCGGCCAGCCGTACACGGTCGCCGACGACGAGAACACCATCTGCAAACGCGGGCGTCAGATCGATCGTGCGCGGGTGCAGCAGCGGCGATGTAACATAACGCTGGCAGTGGCAGCACGTACCTTCATGCAGCCGTGCTTCTTCATGGTGTTGTAGAGGTTGATGGTGCCGACGAGGTTGTTGTCGTAGTACATGTCCGGGTGCGCCACGCTCTCCCCCACGGCCTTGAGCCCGGCGAAGTGGATGACGGCGTCGTACCTGCAGGTGGACATCAGCAGGGCATGGGTGGCAGTAGCACGCACGTTTGCGCTTGGGCTAGAGCTCTCGAAATCGCGCGCTGGATAGAATCGAAATGGGGAACAGAATTGAGAAGAGAAGGGCACGCGTGCTCTTGGATGGACGGATCGATCTAGCACCTCTTGGCCGCGAACACCTTCTCCAGGTCATCGAGGCTCCTCAGATCCCCCTGAAAATCCCACACGCCAAAGCACACCACAATCCAGAAATGAATCAGTAGCCCACGGAAAGGGGAAAAGCATCACGAGAAAGAAGGCGAGAGGGGCTCGTGCGAATCGGCGGCGCGCGGGGCGAGTGACAACGTACGAGGATGAAGTCGAGGCGGGCGGAGAGGGCGGGGCCGGCGATGAGGCGGACGCGGCCGAGCGCCTCCGGGACGGAGTTGTGGAAGTTGTCGACGACGGTGACGCCGTATCCCCGCTCCAGCAGGCGCAGCGCCGTGTGCGTGCCGATGAACCCCGCGCCGCCCGTCACCAGCACGCTCCTCTGCTTCTCCCCCGCCGCCGCCGCCGCAGCCGCCGCGGCGCCGCCTCCTCCTCCTCCCCCGCCGCCGACGCCGTTGCCGGCCTCCGCCCCGCCGATCGCCATGGGTTCCGGCCGAAACGATCGATCGATCTGTGTGCTTTGTGCGTGCGTGCGGGGCGCCGCTGCCTACCCGCTTGGCGTGGAGGAGGCGTGCGGTTCGGTGTTGTACTTGCACTGGCGGCGCTCGCCAGCTGGGGGCCCGAGCGGGGATATATACCGTGGGGTCCGGTGCCGTTGGGACGCGTGCCGTGACGGAAGAGGCCTGCGCAACGTGACGGGCTCGCGCGCGCGGTCCTCAGAAAAAAAAATAACGTGACGGGCTCGCACGGACACGCGCGTGCGGAGGGTGTGCGTAGCGCGCGGCGGATCAGATGCCGATCGGGCTCTCGTGACGTTCGCGTGGGGCGCCCGTTGCTGTGCACCCAACCAAGAGGCCACGATTGGGTCGCGGTCGTTCTCGTTTTCTTCGCGATTTCCGCTTCCCCGGTACTACTGGCAAAGAAGCGAGCCGGGCGGCGGCGGCGGCTTCGCGTCCGTGGCAGTCGGGCGGGGGGAACGGCATGGGCTAGCGAGTGGCGACAGGTCGGGGCGGCCCGGCAGGCTTCTCGTTGGCCCCCGCCCAGTCACCCGCGTGCCTATCTGCGTCGCCATCACATCCCATACGATGCGGGGGATAAGCGAGAATCCGGCGGCGCGGAGTGCTTTTTTTTTCCCCGGCCAGCAACCGCCGCCGTGCGGGGCGCTCTCGTCCTGCTTCTACTTGCGAGTTGCGAGTCAGAGCCCCTAGTACAGAGATGGGCCTGATGGCACGCACGTCTCACCGGACCAGAGCACGCAGTTTTCTGAACCGCCGCATAAACAACACACAAAAGGTAATCGAACCCCAGAGCTCTCGAACCAAAAGGCAAGCCAGCAAAGCCATGCTGCCAAATAAAAAGAAACAATGCCATGCTTATCCATCGAGATGCAGAGGAGTGCGGAGGGGGGGGGGGGGGGGGAAAAAATCAATGGCGTTAGCATTGGCACGCAGAAAAATACATATACACCTCTATGTATGGATTTTTCCAGCAATGGACAGAATAGAATGGAGTTGCAAATACCGACGTGCCAGTCTCCTACAATAATTGGGTCCTTCTAAGATGCAATATCCGATTGATATGTGAAGACAAAGCAAGAAAGTTATCTACCTCTGTTTTGCAGTCACAACCAGCTTGTTCTGGATTATTCTGTCTTCTTCTCTCTCACGTAATACTATTAAAACAACTAAATCAGCTAGCCAACTTATCTACAACTGTTTAGTTTAGGATGTGCAAGCTATACATTTTTATTATCGCATTCCTAAGAAAAATCAAAGTACACTTTTCGTAACGAAAGGATTCGTAAAAAAGAAAGAAGCTTATTATCAACAAATAAAAGAAGAAGAAGGAAGAAGCTTCAGGGCCCTTGAGGCCTGGATTCAGAAGCCGGCCATGCAGATGATGCAGAGGAGTGCAGGAAAAGGACACAGCAGGTACTAGCATGCATGGCATTCCTCCTGCTCATAGCCTCTCCTCTTTTCTTGCACGGTTGAACTACTACTTTATTTATGGCTGGCTTCCTGAATCATCCCCAAAGGAACCGGACATGAGAATTTTTCATCATCCGGCTCGAGCAGGTTGAACGCGAGCTGCAAAATGGTGCAAGATTCCAGTCCCTTACAATAGGCAAGAAGATGCAGTTCCTCCAAATAAAAAACAAAAAGGAATTTTTTTTGTCTCTACCTAAAGTGTCAAAGCAATCCAAAAGCTTCTACAACATTTGGGCATATATTTACGTTAAAAGAAAAAGATACTCCAGGCATATATCAATTTTCAGGGATTAAGCAAAACATTTGGGCCGATTGAAGCAGGCCTGTTGTTGATACGCTAGTGAGCAACATCAATACATCATAGGCCGCGATCTGAATTCATACAGGCCAGTTGGGCTTGGAGGAAAACTGAAGAGATCCATCCTAGGGGCCTGCAAAATTTCACACCTTTTGCCACTCCGCGAAATTCCGTGCTGGAAATATTAAGCTAAAACACAACCGCCAACACAGCGTACTACACTCTAAAAAACACACAGCTTACTACTACACTCTAAAAAACACACAGCTTACTACTACACTCTAAAAAAACACAGCGTACGCAGGAAACTGTACTTCGTTAACAGCACTCATTCTAATTATTTTCGAGTAATCATTAGCTTGTGCTACTTCTAACTTTCACCGATCTAAATGGCAAGAAAAATATAGAAGTCGCGACGAAAACAGGGCATAATCCTCTGTGGTATTGCTAACCATATTCTCAGCCTTATAAAATGTACAACACTCACGTGCTTTCCATAGGCAAACTAGGTACTTACAACCAGCAGGGTTTTTTTTCCTGACCGGAACCGGTCCGGAAACCGCGGGAACCGGTCTAACCGGTTCGGGAACCGCGGGAACCGGTCTAACCGGTCCGGACCGGTTCCGGATCGGGACGGTTTCGAACCGTCCAAATTCAAAAAGTTTGAATTAAAAAAAATTACCCAAAAAATTACAAAAAATACTTCAAGCTGCGACAAACGTAAGAATGTAAATATTTTCAAATCTTCATTCGTTTACATCAGTTTACGAGAATTCAAAGTTTAATTAAAAAGAAAAAAACGCCGCGGCCCGTTAAGGCCCATAACGGCCCATTAGTATTTACAGCCAGTTAACCCCCCCCCACCGGCGCCCCTATCCTCACTCTCCTCCGCCCCTTCCCCGTGCTCGCCCCCTGCCCCCGTCCGCCGCCCCCTGCCGCCGTCCGCCCCGTCGCCCCCTCCCGACCGCCTCGCACCGCCGGTTAGCCGGGCGGTTTGACCGGCCGGCCGGGGCGGTTAGGGATCTGTGGTTCGCGGGCGGGAAGCCCCTCGGTTAGGCCGGCTAGCCGCGCGCTCTGGGCGGTAAGAATTCTCAACTTTAAATGTAGAGATGAATGATTTGTTTAGGATTTGTATTTGATTCAAATGTAAAGATGAATTTCTATATGATTCCTGCAGATTTATGACTTGTGAGTCATATGTAGAGATGAATGATTTAGCATTTTGGATTTTAGGTGTATATATGAGTTAATTGAAAATGTATATTTGATCTATGAGTCATATGTATTTTGATGTGGTCTTTTAACATTAATATGTGCATAATTCATGCCAAAAAAATAATTTTCCATTTTCTAGATTTTTTTCTTCTTCGGTCGGTAACCGGTCAAACCGGGGCGGCTTACCGGTCAAACCGACCGGCTAACCGCCCCGAACCGCCGTCAAATTCGAAGATTTGAATTCGACCGGACGGGGGCGGTTACCGCTCCAACCGAAGCGGTAAACCGCTACCGCCGGGCGGCGGTTTGACCCCGCCGGTCGGGAAAAAAACCTTGACAACCAGTACAATAAGGGAATTGCATAAGGTATTTTTCTGAGCACCATTACTCTGTACTGTGAAACGATGGTCCAGGCAGGCTCTCTTTTCTCAGTCTCAAACGATCAAATCCATGCCCAGATCTCACTATGCAAGGTGGCCAGCCTTTTGATCCAGATCGGTGAGAAAACAAAGAAAAAACAGCGGGTAGGTAGAGGGTGGTCTACCGGATCAATGATTAAAGACAGAGCACAAAGAGAAAGGCATGCAATAAAAGGGGAGGCTGCGGATGCAGATGATTTCCTAAGGAAACAATGAGCATCTTTGCCCTGTTGTTACAAAACTTCTTCCACAATCCACATGCAGAAAAGGTGCTGAAGTTTCGGCTGTGACTAACATCTGGTACAATCTGAACAAACAGTCATTCAGCAATCATCAGATATGGACGAAAGATCCACTCATACTATGATGAAAACAGCATTGCCTATGCCCCGTCGAGTAACTCCAGAAATTGTGGCCTCCCAGTCTCTGGAAACTATATACTCTCTCTCTCTCTCTCTTTGTTTTTTTGAACATCTCATTTTAAGACCAGTAAAGAATTGGGAATAGAAGAAAATGTGGATGATAGTGATTTGGTAATTCAATTTATAAGGATGTTCAATTGATCATGTGAAAGTGTGCTGTGTGCACCTAATCAAAGTAGGGCACATTCTGAAGGTACATATCTATACCAGTTTTATTACAGTGGAGCATATACTATAACCCACATTATCCACAATTCTGCACCAATTGAAGGGCAGAGAAGTTTACTATCCCATGCTGCAGCTTAGTCACCTTTCACGTTTCCTCTTCATAGGGAGCAAGGTCTTTGGTTTCTCTGATCGCTTGTTCACTGATTCTTCATCTTCAATAAGGCGGAAACCAGGATGTGATGACAATTTCTCCACTTCAACTTTTGCTACATCCTTCCTTACTCCTATGTCAGTAATGTATCTACCAGCACAGTACATCCCAGCTGTGACAGTGGCCATTCCGAGTGGACCGGTAGCTAAAAGCTTAAATGGAGTGGACAGAAGAGCTGCCAATGGCACACCAATGGCTGAAGAAGCTTGCCCACTAGTCCCAATGCCAGGTTCCTCAACTGGTAGAAGCCCAGTCTTGCAGTAGAGTGCAAAGTCCTCACAGTTCTTCTCAAACATGTCATAGTTTCCAAACCCATTTTGAAGCAAGTACATCGCTCGATGGACAACAACCTCCGGTGGGTCTGATTCAGCAATGGTGCATGTTCCCCCACGAAGCTTTGCAAGGAAAACCGCAGATGGCACTCCATACTCGAAGCAGTAGAGGGAGCCATTGCGGAGGAAACAGTCCAAGCAAGTGAGGACCACGCCGCTATTGGGCAGCTGAAATCCACAATCAGGGAATGTTTGGCACTCTGATGGAATCTCTGATATCAGGCTGGAGGTGGAGTCTGACGAATCTGAACTTTCAATTTCTTTCTTTCGTGTAAAATGGACCACTTTGCTTCCTCCAACATAAATTCCTAAACATGACACAAGAAAATTTCTTGAGAAGCAATGGAAAGGAATTTCAAAACAGAAGGTTGTTAATGATATTCAATTGCTTGAGATATTGCCCTGTTGTGAATAACATGTTTGAATTCTCTATAAAAATGAGTAACTTGCTGAAACATGAAAAAAAAAACATTCCTTAACAAATTAATCCAGAGTTAGAGGATATAGGAGCCAAGTAGGATATTTTTCACAAATACAGCTTTTACAGGCAGCGCAGAACCCAGATCTTGTCCTCCCAAGATATAGGCCTGACCAACTGACCATAAAGGGACACTGATTGTGTGAGACCCAGACACACTATCCCCATAGCATATTGTGACACTCTGTAGAAGCATCGTATACCCTTTCTAAGTGAAGATCAAAGACTGTCATAGGAAAGTAAAGTGATGCAAAGTAAAAGAACTGCGGTAAATAATAATACAGCTACTAAACCTGGTAAAAGATCAAAGTAAAAGGAGGTGGCATTGGTCTCGATACCTCAACTAGTAAAAAGTAACTGGATAGTTAAACAACTTAACATAGGATGCTTTGGTGATAAGAGTTTACAGCAACTAAACCTAAACTAGTCACTTATCAGGTTCAATGCAGTATGGGTCAACTTTACAGTGCTCCTTTCCTGCAAGCAACCTCGAGTTAACTACAAGAAGGCTACTCTCAGTGCGCACTAAAGCCAACAAAGAGCACAGATACAGCCAGACATGTTGGTTAGCAGTAGGTGAGCAGCAACAAGTGTCATTTGTTCTACATGGAAAGCAAAGGACACAGCATGTGGCATCCTAGCCATCTGGAAGGTTTTATGGACAGGGTACGGGAGATTCAGCTGAAGCCTCATTTCCATGCCTAACCCAGCTGCAGTGAGCTCAGATGGAGTAGAAACATGGCATAGAGGGCCTGTCCCCCAACCTTTTTTTATGGCTGCCCCCCAGCTTAATTACTGTCGGTTACAGTCATCCACAACCACCAAACTACTGGCATGAAATTCCCGCAGATGAAATGGACGAGAGAATGAGAATTGGCATGGTTGACGTACATCTCGTAGCAACCAAGCGGCTGTTGCTTGAAGCAGAGGTTTTGCAGAGAAATTCAGAACATGAAAGCAGAACGAACTAAAAGAGAAACCTCAAAGATTACACAACTGAGACTGAAGCGCAGGGGAAACTGCACTGAACTCGAGCTTAATCCTACCGCCGGACAAAGCAAAAAACCGTGCCAGAGATATCACCGGCGGCGGGAAAAAAAACCGCCCACATTGACCGTCACGGGCCAAAATTCAGGTCAAGTCAAGCATTGAACGATTCGTTTCGCCAAGCCGGTGCGGGGCCAATCGGATCTGCGCCGCCGGCGACAATTCGCTGCGGGGACTCTACGAGGGCAGGAAACTAGCAGCGTCGCCATCGGAGGGGGGGCTCGAGGAGCGTACCGTGGTGGGAGTAGGCGTAGACGGCCCGCCAGGTGTAGATGTGGTCGCCGGGCCTGATCTCCGACCGCTCCACCCGGTTCGACAGCAGACCCATCCGCGCCGGCCGCCGCCGCCCTCCCAGCACACTCCACTCGTACCCGCGCCGCGCCGCCTCTACAGTTCCGTGACCCCGTCCATGTGAGGAAGCGAGCGGGAGGGGGCGGATGGAGGAGGGGCCATGGAGAGTGGTTGCGGGCGGGGTGGACGAGTGGGTTCTATATAAGGAAGCCGACGCCGAGGAGCAGCAGAGGGGGCGCGAGGGCGTCGGCGTGGTGTTTGGGGAGACGGTCAGGTCAGGTGAAAGAAAAGAATGTCGCTGTCACGGCGTACAAGGCAGGCACCCACACCACACCACCACCGCCGTCGATCCGCGTCCGCACCCTCCCCGTCCGTCCCTCTCGGTCGCTGGGCTTCCGCTCCGGTTCGAGGCGGAAAGAAACGGGAAAAATGGGTGGGTGGGTGGGGCCAGAGGGGCAGAGAGGCAAATTTACCGTCAGAATCACGGTCGCCAGCGGGTGGGAGGACGCCTCGGATCGTGTGCGTTCGCCGCCGTGGACCGTTCGTTCTTTCTACCGTGCCTCTGGCTGGCTGCGTATCAAGTTGCCTTGCTGCTTTCTTTTTTTTACTGCGGCAACGCACCTGCTCCCGAGCCGCCGAGCCGCCGAGCGCAATGTGAGAGGACGGGCAGTCGGGGACACAGCCGCACAGGACCGGCCACCAACTGCGGTCGCGCACCTAACCGGGGGCCGCTGTGGCACGAGATCCCGCCGTGCTGGTCACCTGATCAGTGATGCTAATGCGACTAGTCGCTTTGCTACACTTCAGTCGCTTGTTCGGTAGGCCGTAGGCTCGTCCAAAGCTTCATGGAGTATAATATATGAAAGTTCCTTTTCAAAAAAAAAAGCTTCATGGAGTATGGAGACAAGGAGATGGAGTTATTATAAACAAAAGAGTGTCATGGGTGGTGATGTCACCGACAAGTGATAACGTTTTCTAAAGGAAAGTGTCTCGTGGCCAATGATGAGAACATAAACGGGTCGATCGGTGCGTGCCATGTTGCTTACCGGCAACCTGACATTTATAGTGGCAATTTATGATCCGAGACCGAGCGAGCTGACTGGCCAGCGAAGGGATTCAGCTGCTACAGAGGCACAGAGCTCAGCGTTCAGCAGTACTGTAGCAGACATGCTGCTGTATCCATCTCACGGAATTTCAAGGCAAAATTGAAAACTGGGCTCTCATTGCGGGCCCGTCAGCCTACAAAACCCAACTAGCCAACATCATGACTCCATTTGCCGCCAATGGGCCATCAGCCCACCGTTACTCAAACAAGCCCGCCTAGCAAAACAGCTCCCTCTCGCTCACGCGCGGCATGCCGGCTGGCTGGCGCGCCTCCCGCAGTTCATACCGCCGCCGCGCTCCCCTCGCCGTTACTTTCCTTCCTCGGCGACCCCTCCGCGGACGAGACCCAAAACCAGCAACGGCATTCCTATAAGAATGCGCGCCTGCTCTGGCCGACATCCCCCACCCGCATTCCCCGCCCCGCTAAACCCTAGCCGTCTCCGGCGAGTAGATCCATCAGCGGCGACGCCCGCCGGTCCCGAGGAGGGATGGCCGCCCCGAACTCCCTGCCGCTTGCCGCCGGCCCGGCGGCCGATACCGCGGCCCAGCAGTATTCTTCTGCGGTGACCGCGCCGCATTCTCCGCGGGGCGCTCCCGCTCCGGGGTACGCGGCGGCGGCGGCGCCGAAGCAGGGGGCGGCAATGCTGGCGCCGCCGTCCCCGCAGGGCGCCCCCGGGTTCGCGGTCGTGCCTCAGGGGGCCGCGCCCGCATCCCCGCAGGGCCCTCCCGGGTTCTGGATGGCGCCTCAGCAGGGCGCGCCGGCGCCGCCGCAAGGTGCCGCTCCCGTGATGGCGCCGCCGCAGGGCGCAACGATGATGGCCCAGCAGCAGCTGCAGCAGCAGCATTTTGCGCCTGTGCTGGTGACGGGCTCCGAGCAAGGTATGCAGATGGCCGCCCAAGCGGCGTCCATGGGCATGATGATGGCCTCGATGTCCCAGCAAGCCCAGGCACAGGCCATTGCTGCACACCAGCAAGCCCAAGCACAGGCTATGGCTGCACACCAGCAAGCCCAAGCACAGGCCATGGCTGCTCACCAGCAACAGCAAGCGCAAGGCATGGCACGATCGCAGTCTTTGTCCACGTGCCCTTTGACCATGATGCAGATGCAGCAAGCTCAAGCAGGACAGATGATGGTAAATCCACCTCTGCCACTCGGCCCTCCACCATTGATGCAGCAGCCTTCACAGGCCGATCCAGCGATAATGGCACAACCCCCTCTGCCGCTCGGGCCCCCACCCGCGATGCTGCAGCAACAGGCTGCACAAGGGGGTTCAGTGATGATGGCACAACAACCTCTGCCATTCAGCCCTCCATCGGTGTCACTGCAGCAGCATCCACAGGGCAACCAGATGATGATGGGGCAGCCGCAATTGTCTGCTCTGCCATGCAAGCGCCAGCGTGTTGACCAATGCGGTTCGTCATCAACATTATATTCCTGATTATTGTCTTGTTTGAGTGGTAACTATGTCACTGTTAGGCGTAGTGTTAGTGTGTGGTTCAGTTTTGTAGTAACCATGTAGAGGACTAGAAACTCATAAGCATAGCAGGTGGGTAACTTCAAGGCTATGTTTCCTGCTAAAGCTTTGAATTAATCCTGGGAAAAGTATGTGCAAGGACCAAGGAGATATATAGAGATTTCCGTGCTGCTTTGTCTTGTAGTTTAAGAATTGAGAATTGTTTAGTGTATCTTTTGGTTTTGTTGGAAAAGGTTAGGAGATATGTGCCGTGTAGTACATCTGCATCTTCAGTTCAGATTTTAATTTTAAGGTTCTAGTTTTTGTTGAAAGAAAATTTTTAGTGCATCTTTGATGATCAACAAGATATAAGTCATCTTCTCAACCAAAAAAAAAAAAACAAGATATAAGTCATGAATTTAGATCCATTGAATACTGTTTACGTATTTCTGGTTGGTTTGGCTTAAGGTTTACGCTCTCGTTGTTTAGCACACTTTCTTTGTGCAATATTAAAAGTATGGATCTAGTTGGCTTGGATTGGGCTTTGCACTCCCCTAGATTGCTTGGCACCGTTACTTCCTGCAGCTATTAAAAATGCCAAGTCCCTTTTTGCCTTTATCCTCTTCATATTGGCGTGACTGCCAATCTTGGGACTTTTACAACCCCTGCACACATGAGCAGTAGGATTGCTTTCCTGATTCTATTCAGATGTTCTTTTCTTGACAGATGTTTTTTTGTTTCTGTTGCCTTGATCCCTTTTTTGATTTCTTTTGGTTTGCCTCTTAAATGGATGCCACAAAATATAACAACTTGAGGCCAGTGGCGGAACTTGGGCTGAATTATAGCTGGAGCCAATGAAGCTATTGGACTGCTGCAGGGAGTAAAATCCAGAGAAAATGACCCAGTGGCCTTTAGTTCTAGTGTAGTTTTGTTGGGTTAGGGAGTTGGCCCATATTGGCATCAACGCTACGCCCCTGCTTGAGGCTATCATATCTCATATGGTCCTGAATGACTTATTAAAATCTATGACTTGCAGTGTGTTCGTGAAACTAATTTAGTGTTTGTTACAAAAATTTTGTAGACAACCCTTATGGACAGCATACAACAGGCTATCATCAGGAAACATCAACATTCAATGCAGCAATGGGACATACTTTTGGGCCTAACTTACACAATGAGGTAATATAGGGTTTATTTCTTTTAAATTCAGAGTAACAACTCTTTAGTCTTTACTAGATGTTAAAGTGCTGCGATTTAACATTTCACTGGTGTATGATTACAGTTTGCTTCTTTTGGTGCATCTATGCCCGCTCTTCCTAAAGATGCAACAAGCACCGTTTATGTTGATGGTCTCCCTACCAACTGTACTAGACGGGAAGTTGCACGTATCCTTGCGTGTTGATGATTCCTCTTTCTAATATTTTTCTGAGTTGTCATTCTTTTTCCACGGGTAAACTATACTATATATTAATGTGCTGCAATCCATGTGTCCTTTTTTTTCCTGTGTGCCATCCTTTTATTATTGAGGTTATTGGGCCCATTAACTATTTTATCAGATATCTTTCGCCAATATATGGGGTACCGCGAAGTGAGGCTGGTCAACAAAGGGTCTACTAGACATGTTATATGCTTTGTTGATTTTGCCACTCCTGCACATGCTTTTTTCGCTATGAGAAATCTTCAAGGTGAGTATAATAACGTTTGCATACACAATGCTTTATCTTTAGCTGTATCTATGATGTTACTGAGCAAATTTTCCCGATTGCCCTTTGCTTGAAGAAGTCTAACTTAGTACCATTGGAAAACAGTATAGAGTATAAACTGAGAAATATCACTCAGTTTAGATGGCATGTGGTGTCGACTGTCGAGGGCCACATTTTAGTCATGCTTTTGGATGGTATTTTCCAACTCAGTGATGGTTGTGACTTCTGAGTGGTATTAAGCAATATTTCTGCTTAAGTACTTACCGTGTCTGCTGTTACCATTTTATTCGCACACCCTCTGTGCTCTTACTGAGCAATAGTGTCCACTTCAAGTGCTTCTTTATCTTAAGGAGTTCATAGTAAACATTGTTCCTTAGATGGTTATTTTTTTCCTTGATTGATTTGTGCAGCTAATATTTGGCCGCTATAGTTGCAGTTTAGTTGATCGTTCTGATTTTTTTTCCTTGATTGATTTGTACAGCTAAGATTTAGCCACTATAATTGCAGTGTAGTTGATCGTTCTGAATATCTTGTTGCATCTTGCATGTTTGTGGTTTGATAGAGCCATGATCTATTCTGTTCATGCCTTTCCCTCTTTTTTTTCTTGTTGGCTTCGGGGCCGATAGGTACACAATCTGCACATCAACATATAAGATATAAAATGATGCTTGCTATATATGATAATTCTTATGTATGCTTGGAGCACAAAGTAAAAAGTAATCGATTAATTAGTTATGATTATGGGCCTGTTTGGCAGAGCTTCCATAATCGTATTTGTGGCATAATATTTATATCAAGTTAATTAACCACTTCAAACTATGGTTGCATAATTTACTGTGGTTGTTGCATTACCTGCAGTAGTTTCACTTTTTAGCATACTTGCCGTGTCTACTTTTTGCAAATATGCTAGTTTTGTTGCATGAGGTCAATGCTTGCTTATCAATATCTTTGAACAGATTATGCTGCTCATTTTGTAGGTTATCAGTTTGACGAACAGGAACCTAATTCACGCAGTTTGAACCTGCAGTTCTCTCACTCTCCGCGTCTGGCGGGCTCACATGCCGGTGCTAGGCACTAAATTGTGTGGGTCTGGTTTTTGGTCTACACCATCCTGATATCTTTTGACATGGCAGGCCGGCAGCTAATCTTGCTTCTGTTAGCCCGTGAGCATGAAAGAAGACTGTTTCAGGACTTGCCTTATATATTATGATGAACCTATGTTACAACTGACATTAGTACTTAACTGCTGAATGTTGCCTTGCTAATTGCTATATGATATGATATAGTTTTTCTGGTTCATTGTAACAGCTAGTATATTACATGTGAATTTTCTGGTTCATTGTAACAGCTAGTATGGATGATTTGTGTCTTTTTGCTGGTTCTGATGTTCTTCAGTCGTCCACTGTTTTACATGGTATTGCTCGGCTAGTAGATTGAGGTCATCTGGTAGACAGGCAGGATGGTAGCTTGTGATTTCCAGGTCTTTTTGGCGGGTCCGGACTGTTTCCGTAACGCATTACTTGGCATGGTTGGCAGGCTCATTTTGTTGTAAATGAATTCCCGATGGTGGCGTCACTTTTTATATGGACTGGCAATGTTAAGTTCTTAAAACTTCATCTGTTAGTTGTCCTAAACATATTTTTAAACCAGATTCTCCTTATTTACCAATTGCAAAATAATAGTTTCTATTTTATGTGTTACAAAATAATAGTTTCTATTTTATGTGTTATAAGGGTAGTAGACTTAAGTTATGGATCACAATGTAACACACGGCATCACAAGACATCAGTTGTTTGCAAATGGAGCTATAAATATAAATATACTTACTAGGCATCACAAGAAACATATCAAGAACAAAAAAAGGGACTTATATATAGACATGGCAGGAAAAAAAAAGCTTGAGAGCAATAACATGATATAGGGGAGGAAAAAAGTGAATAGGTAGGGAAGAAACATAGCAGAAACCAAAAAAAACTGAGAGGAATAACATGATATAGGGGGAGGAAAAAAGCGAAGTAGGAAAGAAACATAGAAAAAAAAAGGACTTACAAGGCAGGCAAAAAACAAGCTTGAGAGGAATGCTAGGCAACATATAGGGGAGGAAAAAATTGAAGAGGTAGGAACCTAAAAAAAAAGGTCTGTCAGGCAACCCCTGAGCCGCCCTAGACCTGGATGAACCAGGCTAGGAACGATCATCTACAGCCACCAGAATGCACCAAGCATGGTTGCGTCCGAGCCGTTAATCACGCTCTGGCACAGGAGTCATGTTGCATCAACCAGACGTCAGTGCTTGCCTCCTTATTGGTAAAGGATGCAGCGGTACGAGCCTATAGAACAGATCCTGTTCAAGTAAGGTCGTGCCCGTCTGCTCACCCCGTGAACTATAAGCTGTGCTAGCTCCTATCAAACAGCCGAGGTGGTGCTAAAGCCGTGACCGGCTGATCGCTCTATGAACCGCGCGGACCGCGCTAGCTAGCTCTCGTTGGGGGCAGGTCTATCGCAGGCCGTGCTGAACGAGATGGTAGCCCATTTGGCCCGTAAAATTGCTCGTCCATACACGCACGGGCCACCTCAGCTATTTGGGCCGTGGGCCTCGGAGAAACTGACACCACGCAGACCATACCAACAAGGCAACAACGGTCGATTCGTCGCCGATTGGCCTCCGGCAGTCCGGCTCCTACCGAGTTATTGGAACGGTGCAAGTGCCGTCCACGGGAAGAGTACATGGTCCTGCCGCCCTACTGTACTGACCACCGGTTGTTGTGGAACGTCTATTCAAGCATTGCTCTCGAGGACAGTTTGCGCGCAGAACGCGTCGTCGTCGTACAGACGGTAGGCGCCGCCGGTACATCGTACGGAGGCCAATTGCTGGGTACACGTGCTTGCTTTGCTGCTGGCTGCTCACAACAGGACAGGAGAGAACATGCATAGTGCATTCGTCATCTCCACTCCAAGCACGCGTGCCCGGAGCGGCGGAGCACCGGACGACAGTGACCGGCCGGCCATCAGAAGACAGATGCAGATGAAGCTTCACTCCACTGGGGCTATGTCCTCGCAGTCGCAGCTGAAGGCTGAAGCTAGCAGATCAAGTTCGTTACGTTACGGGCGCACGCTGCTCAGGAGCCCCGGCCGATCTTTCAGCTCAGTTGCTAGGCTACCGAGCTTAATTAGGCGTGGCCACCTAATAATTTCATTTGCTTTGCTCCGACTCCTCAACACAGTGCGCGATGATAGGACCCAGCATTAGTCCTTGTAAAACGACAGCGCAGTAACGTGTCGCTGGTGCACTACTGTTGCCTGCAAATCAGGCAGGGATATGTAATAATGAGTTAATGACCCGCGTTGTGGCCATTGCTGTGCCATGCAGAGCTTTCGCTCGTTCAAGTTGTTCTTGCGCGGGGCGTGATAACGTGATTGCGTAGCCTGCGGAGGCAACGCGACGACAGGGACCCCTGCCACGAGAGGCCTGATCCGCGACCCTGACGCGCTCCGGGAACGAGCGCGCGCCGTTGTCTGGACCTGGATTGGATATTTCTTTGGCTTTCCTGTTCCGGATGGATGGCACAGGGTCCTGCAGGACCACGGCCGGTTGGTCCGGTCCAAACAACGGTTGCGGCGATATTTTAGCGCCTCAAGATTCGTCAGGCTTCCACTGACACGGCTTCTCAGGAGCTTGACATCGCGCATCTCTGAATTCTCTGATCGGGGCCGGGCAGTGTGATTGTGATGACATGAGATGAGCTGATAATGGTTCCGAAGAACTCCTGGTCAGTTAAAATCCTCAACCACCATTAATTTAATAGTTTGGATGATGCCGGTTTAATATTGTAAAATTGCTCCAACAGCTTCAATTTGTAGTGCTACAAATCATAGGTGTGGTACAAGACTACAAGCTGCAGGTTTCCCCGGCATCCCGTCACAAGTAACACAGTTCTGACTTCTGCTGCAGGCTTATCTTTGACCCCTTTCTTTTGGTTGCAATAATGTTCAGCGATAGGTATATACCGGAAGTGCTTTCCTCGAGCAGAAAGCAACGTCCCCCCATTTACTTGTGCTCCGCGTCGGATTGATGCCTTTCAAGCCCTGCAAGAAAGGCTAAAGGAAAAGACGACGCATATAGTATACGGAGTATGTAGACATGTAGTAAAGGTTAAAGTTTAATTTTCGCTAAAGCCAAATGAAAAGGGTAGGATGACCAAGACAAGGCGCGCCGTGGGGCTTTGGCCGCCAGCGTAAACACAACACCCCCGCAGGATATGATGGCTGCCGCCTGCCGTGCCGGCCTGCCCTTTGCGCAGCAATCCTTCTCGGTTCTCGCCAGCCAAAAGCACGACACGCGACGCGGGGGCGCGCGCTGAGCTGACCAGCAGGCAGCAGCGGCAGCAGAAGCAGAGCTCCACCGCCTCAAAAGCGCCGCGTATCGCTGCCACGCCCCTGCCAAACCTGCCCTGGCGCTATCCCCCGGCTTTGCTTCTTGCACGCCGTACAAGCAACCACCAGAGGAGCCTAGCCGAGCCACAGGTCCCCTGCCAAGCTCTTCGCCCTCTTCTCGTGGTCGATCGCGCGCGGTTTGTGATTGGCGCCAGTCGCCGGAGAATTGAGGCGTGTTCGTGACCGGGAATTCGAGACGGCGGTGAAGTGAGGCAGAATCGAAGATGGTGGCGGAGGAGGAGGAGGCGCGGTGGGAGGGGGAGGCGGAGATCGACTACGTGTTCAAGGTGGTGGTGGTGGGGGACTCGGCGGTGGGGAAGACGCAGCTGCTGGCGCGGTTCACGCGGGACGAGTTCGCGCTCGACTCCAAGTCCACCATCGGGGTCGAGTTCCAGGCGCGCACCCTCACGCTCCACCGCAAGCGCGTCAAGGCGCAGATCTGGGACACCGCCGGACAGGAGAGGTACGTACGTGCATCCCGTCCCTGCTGCCACATACACGCTGCTCCGTCCGTCGTCTCCGACGATCGATGCTCCGCCGCCGTGCGTGCGTGCCTCGTGCGTCGCCGGCGCACCTTTTTTATAGACCGCCAGCCATGCCCGGTGCAACAGGACGGACGGTTCGATTTGGGCCTTGTTCTGTTGCGCAGGGGGTTAGCAGAGATGGTATTTTTTGAGATGGTATTGGATGGCAGGGAATATAGCTCAATTCCCAACCAAATCCCTCACAAGTCACAACCCATGATACTCTAGATCAAGTCGAACATGCATGGCCACGATCCGTGTCATGAGAGCAGAGTTAGATAGGCACTGTACCCGTGTACCGTTTGGATTGCACTCTAAGGAACTTTGGTTCTGGTACGTCATGTGTACATTCGAAGCTTTAGCTTTAAAGTAACTTTTCCAAGCTTTTTTTTCTTTTACTTCGTTAGGATGTGCGTATGACAAGTGTATGCTGCCTAACTTCAGCCTTGTAGTAGTAGTTGTTTACAGTACTTTGGAAGAGGGGGTTCGGTAACATACAGTATGATTTAGTTGCTTCAGAAGGTGAAGACGTGAACCTGATGACTTGATGTCAGCCAGTATTACTCTGCTATAGAAACCGACAGCTAAAACTATTAAGAAGATGGGAATGCGATGCGTAGTCCGAGTTCTTAATTCCGACTCGATGCTTAGTTGATTCCAGAGAAGGAGATGATGTCTGCTACCTGCCCCATCTCTATCCAGAAATTAGGTTTTAAAAGGAACATTGTGACAAGATAAGATGCACATTGGCGGGCAGAGTTCAATAATGCAAAACTTAAAGCAGCTGAAAGCTTGAAAGCTATGTTTGCAATTTGATGAGTACTTCATGTTATGCATGCTACAGAAGAAAAAAAAAAACTCTTCAAGCCACATACCATAGCACAACATCATGCCGGCTGCGCTGAAAGTGATCTCTCCATGGACCGCCATTTCATTTGTAGAAAATGACTCGTCACATGGATTTCAAATAATCTCATGTGGACATCATAGATCGATTTCGAGTTAGGCATTTGCCACGCCGCCGTTTATCCCAATATAAGCTTACCCTCTGTTCAGTCTCTTGCAACCAGAGCATGCTATGTTTTTTTTGTTTTTTTTTTGCGAAACACACACGAATTCATTTTTGCATGAATTCAAGCACCAAATGCTAATACTGTATGCAAAACAAAACAAAGAAAAGAAAAATTCTTCACAAGTCTGGGCACCATGGCAATTGAACCATGCTATGTTTTGATGATGCCATGCGTGCAGGTACAGGGCGGTGACGAGCGCCTACTACCGCGGCGCGCTGGGTGCGATGGTGGTGTACGACGTGACCCGGCGCGCCACGTTCGAGCACGTGTCGCGGTGGGTGGAGGAGCTCCGGGCCCACGCCGACGGCTCCACCGTCGTGGCGCTCATCGGGAACAAGGCCGACATGCCGGCGGCGCGGCGGGAGGTGGCCGCCGACGAGGCCGCGCGCCTCGCCGAGGAGCAGGGGCTCTTCTTCTCCGAGGCGTCCGCGCTCACGGGGGACAACGTGGAGCGCGCCTTCCTCACGCTCCTCGAGGAGGTCTTCGCCGTCGTGTCGCGCAGGGCGCTGGAGCTCGACGAGGCCCGACGGATGCGCGGCGAGCAGGGCGGCGATGCCGGCGTCGCCGGCGGCGGCGAGGTGCTGTCGCTCAAGGGGACCGCGGTGGACGTGGGCTCCATCATGGAGACCAGCGCCATGAAGAGGAGCTCGCAGTGCTCCTGCTCGTGACGGCGTTCTCAGATCTCAGTGCAGATGTAGGAGTTCTTTCAAAATATCTTTTTTCAACAAATTCACATTCACAAATTACAGATTATTACCCTCGAGTCTTGATGTTTTATAGGCATGCTAGTTACCTTGTAAAGATTGCACGTATGACGGTATGGGACGTTCTATTGTATTTGTATCTGACCCATCTTGCATTGGCCATTGCTCTGCTGTTTCGAATTTTCGATGCAAAGAAAGAGGTAGATTTATGCCGTCAAACCATGTTTTCACATCACAAGTATATTCACAGAATCACATGTTTTTTTTTGGGGGGTTAACATAGGACCAGGTACTGTCAGCAAATTGCCAAGTTCTTGACACAAGATGGAACAAACGCAACCCGAAGAGAATCTCTTTCAGCAGACTTCATCAGAGAAAAAGAAAATAGTTTAATTAAGCTCGAGATCTAAAAGAAACTACGCTTCTGCTCAGTTTTACTGGTCAAAGCTCATAGTCATCATACTGCCATACACTCATACCCAAGCATCATACTCCGGCACGTTCGGCAACAAAGGTGACACGAGAAACCTAAGACATCTTCATATCCGTAGGAGGAACACGAGATATCTCAACGGGTAGAGATGATCAAGATCCTGTGAAGCACATTATTACAACTCAGTCACAGCTCCAGCATGTGAACAACGACACCATACCAAGAAACGGGTCTCTCTTGCTCATTCTTCCCCGTCAACAGCTGGTAGGCCTTCCTTGAACCATGCGTAAAGCCCTCCTTCCAGATGGTACACGTTGCTGTAGCCGTTCAGGACTAACAGGTATGCCGCTATCAGGGACCTGCCAAAGTCAAGCACAACAGAGGATAAGCTCCAACGTTGGTATATGCTCTTCTTTCCTTTCAGAAGAAAAAAGACAGGTGGTAAAAGAAACGTTTCATGGTCATGAACAAACTCAATCTTGCTTGAAAGTAAACTGAACAGCTTCTCAATTGGGTAGTCAGTAGTCTAGAACAACTTGTACGTACAGTCTGAAAAGGCAGTATTAAGTTACCAAACTACTAAGGGCTTGTCTGAAAGGGCAGTATTTGCTCCAATAATTTTGGGGATTTAGTTCAGATTTGAAGTAAATGTTAAGAATTTGGATCCTAATCCAACTAAATCTAAACACGTGAAGAAATTGTGGTTTAACCATTCAGTCACTGAAAATTGAAATGCACACAGCAGCTGAAATGAAACCACCATGTAATGAACTAACAACCATCTAATTAGATCCTATGAAGCTACATCCCACCGCACTTTCCATTCGATTGTGCCTGCTCATGTGCACAGTGGTAGAGATTGTAAAAGTGTGACTATGGCCTTAAGCTGATCAGATATGTTAACTTCCATCCCATGCAATGCAAAGTAAATAGAATTTTCCAATAGTTTCTTAATTTCATTGTCTAAGTAACTTGACCAGTCATGGTTGCACTTCCATCTGTCTCTCAGAGAATCAACTTTATTGAGAGGATAAACAGATATTGAGAATGATCGATTACACGTGTTAATGAACTTGTCAACCTTTCAGTGCTAATTACACAACACAACATACCGAGATTGCTTTCCATCAGGGAAATTTTGTGTTGGCTTCAGTGTCCCTCCTGTAGAACATGCCACAATTATCTTGGCATCTTTCCCAACTTTCGCATCAACGCCTGTACAAATATAACATATGCTGGTGATTACTGTATCATTTATGAGTAATCAAAGAGTAGCAACAGTAGCGCTTGCCGCCATACTTTGTATGAACTCAGGGTTCTCTTCTGTTCCAGCAAATATTCCAAAGAATGCAAATGCTGCACGCCTTGCAATATCCCATGCCGTCCATTCCTTTATCAATCTGTATATTTGTACATTGACGGCACCAGGTGGATGAGCCTGCATAAAAATAAAATCCATAAAATGTATACAATTGACACATAAGAATAAAATCTTGGAGCAATAAAACAATGACATGAAGTAACAGATAGTATCCAGTCATGTTGACAGAATACACATATTCAATTAGAACTCTCCACTCCATCATGTGATCTCTAATACGCATCAAAGTTACTAAAAGGTCGTATGTTTTGAATTCAGAAATGACACAGAAGAGAAAATACTTTGTGGTTTAAATATATATGTCAACTTGCTCTAAACATGAGACCTAGACTTGTGGCATTAAAAGTAGTTAGTAACATGATACCTCTTTGAACTCTGCTTCTGGTCTGACATCAAGAATTACAAAGTTGTTCTCCTTTTGAAGGCGCAGTGCTTCCTTCACATCAACACTGCGTACCTGCAAAAACAAACAATCTGGTCTAAATGAACACCTATTTCACATAGAATCCACAATTTTTCAACCCTCACACTTGTAGTTCAAACCCTCCTCATTGCAACAAAAGGTTAAAGTATTTCATAACAAACTGCCAAAAATGTTTACAAATAAAAATGCATGGTAGGGTGCTCCAAGTTACCCGCTTTTCTGCTAGGAGTTTCCGCTTAACTTTCCATTCTTCTTCAGCTGTAAGGAAAAACAATCAAGGAACGGAGTAGAGTAACAGCAGAATAAACTAACAGTTGCGTAGCAACCAAAACAAAAGGATGGCACAATTACAGTACCAGGAGTCTTTGCAGGCTTAGTGGCAGCACAATTTATACGTATCGAGCTCACAGCACGCGTCCGAGCGAGTTTCACAGCTTCTGTTGGACGCCAGGAATGACCAGATGTGAAGTCTGAACTGGATGATATCCTTGATGAGCAAGCAAGGTTGCTGTTCACCACAGAGCTAGCTGCGAGCATTGTGATCATGAGAGAAAGGGGCAAAAACTTTAGAAGACTCGAGAGAATTAGAAGACGGCTTAGCTTCTCTGAACTCTAAGGCTGCACCCAGTTATTGGAAGGAGATATTTTTTTGTAAGCAGAAATGTCCAAAGGACCCAGTGGTTTTGGATCGGATGTAGCTGCATATCTGAACTTGTGGTGGAGGTTGAGCAAGTGCTGAGATTGTCAATCTGGATTCTGACGTGTAGCTTGCCTTGACCCCACACCACCAACCTCAAAAAATACTTACCTCTTGTGTTTCTCATCCCATGATACGATTTCAAGCGCTTGGCCAAAAAGATCCAGATTTCTCTGGATGTGAAAAAAGGGGTAAAAGGAAAGGAAACAACATTTCTGCTGAATTCAGCTCTTTATTGGTAGCCACTAGAGTTGCCCAAACAGACTGGTCACCTGAAAATCAAATCAATAACTAACAAAGAGTACAGCAAAATCCAGAGATCCCAAGGCTCCTTAAGATTCCTTAGACCCTCTCAATTCAGAACAGAAACAACATCACCGGACAGGAACGCCATAAGGAGTTCCCTGCCACGATTCAACTCAGCTTTGTTCTGCTCTGCTCACTCACTCCAGTACCCGTCATTTTCCTTCTTTTCCTCCTCCCCCTCCTCCTCATCGCCCTCCTCGCCAATCTCCATCACCGCCTCCCGGAACCGCTTCACATCAGCCAATGCCGCCTTCCGGAACATCGCAATGTCCGCTGTGCCGGCCACCATATGGTAACCCCTCAGCTTGAGCTGCTCCGGCGGGTCATTCGGCATCGCAAACCCACCCAAGTAAGCAGCATTGCCGTCCGAAGCCGCCGCCACCTTCTTCTTCCTGGCCTCCAGCACCTTCCTCTCGGCCTCCCTCAGCGTCGCCCGCACCTTCCTGTTCCCGGGGTCCCAGAGGTACCCCATGCTGGCCGATAGGTCGAGCGGGCCCATCTGCACGACGTCCACGCCATCGACGGCGGCGATGGCTTCGACCTGCGCGATCCCCGGGGCGGTCTCGACCTGGCAGATGACGAGCGTGTCGTCCTCGCATCGGGAGAGGTAGGAGTCGTCGAGACCGTAGGCGGAGGCGCGAACGATTGGGTGCGCGGCGCCGCGGACGCCGCGCGGCGGGTAGCGGCAGTAGGAGACGGCCTCGGTGGCGGCGGCGGGGGACTCGACGGCGGGGAGCATGAGCCCCGCGGGGCCGAGGTCGAGCGCCTTCTTCGCCCAGACGGCGCTTGCCTCCGGGAGGCGGAGCACGGCGGGGGTCCGCGCGGCGTCGAGCGCGCGGAGGCAGGCGAGGGCCTCGGGGATCCCGCCGGGCCCGTGCTCCATGTCGACGACGACGTAGTCGTAGCCGGCGAGTGCGGCGAGCTCGGCGAGGGTGGGCGAGAAGGAGAGGAGGAAGAGGCCGTAGAGGGTGTCCCCGGCGGCGAGGCGGGACTTGAGGGAGGGCGCGGGGGAGAGGAGGTCGGACGCCGCCGCGGAGATCGCGGGGGTAAGGCGCCTGCGGCGGGGCAGAGAGGTGGCGCTGCCGCCCCAGCGGGAGGGGAGGCGCGAGGGGTTTGGATGGGTTCTGGATTTGGGCGCGAGGAGGAGGTGGGAGAGGGAGGAGGTGGCGGCGGCGGCCATGGCGAGCGAGGCCGGGCCGGCGGCGGCGGCGGAGCTTGGTGGTGGTTCGGTTTCGGGCTTTGGGGATCTGCGACCGCCGATGCCGAGTGTGGCGGGCGTGCGGCCGCTTGGGAGTGTGACTGTGGAACACTTGCTGAACTGGGTTTCTTCTAGGTCTCCTTGCTCACCTGGACAGGTGCTGTGTAGCGTCACTTGATGCTCATGGAACCAGGACCAGGTTACAAGTACACGAAGTGAGTGGTGGCCCTGTTTGGATACTCTAACTCTGTTAGAGGTTAGAATTAGTTTCTAGCTCATGACTAACCCTAAACTAACTCTAGCCAAAGAGGTGTTTGGATGACAGGGTTAGATTGTTTATCTTGATCATCTTGGACAAACAGTTCCACTCCTTCACTCGTCGTGCTCCCTGTCCGGGGTAACAAAGGGAGTCCGGGATACAAGAAAAATAAATTCTGACCAATAAATTCAAAAATGTGCAATTGGAACAAGTTCACGAGCAGGATCGACATAATTTTGACCAATAAATTCAAAAATGTGCAATTGGAGATATCATAATTTTGTCCATACAAATGAGATGTCCCAATTAAACATACAAGTTCTCAATCAAGCATAGCGACCAGAGCTGTGGATGGCGACCATAGCTCCCGAGCGTAGCTATGGACGGAGGTGGCCGAGCTAAAGGAAGCGGCGGTGCATGGAGGCTAGGACGCGGCGGCGCATGGAAGCTAGGGGCGGCGGCGCATCGCGAGCTGCGGATGGATTTTTTTTTCCGAAACGAGTCGAGGGGATGGATGGGAGGACCGGTGCGGATGGATTTTTTCAGCGGGCCCCACATCAACTAGCTCCAATTAGCACCCCTTGGTTGGGATAGTTTTTTGGGTGGGTTAGATGCAACTAACTCCACTCTAACCCTCCTGTTTGGATCCTTTAGGGTTAGTTGAGCTCCAACTAGCTCAAACTAACTCTAACCCATGGATCCAAACAGGGCCATTGTTGACGCAAAAATCGAGTCTTGACAGATGCGTCGAAAAACGGCGTCAACAGATGCTAATGTTTGAGTCTTTCATATGAAGTAGGTGCACGTTTTCCATCAAAAAACACGTGAGGTTCTGAATACACGTGTTGTACATTCAAAACAAATCAGAGCTAAAATTTTGGTTTGTGTTTATGGCCAATTTTGATTTTAAAGTGGCGAATTGGTGGAGTGACATGGAACAAGTTTTAGCTCAAAGTTGCTACGTTTTACATGACCAGTTTGGACAGCAACCAAAACAGTTCAAAGGACACCCTATGCCATTTTGGTGAGTGAAATCTCATGCAACTCCTAGATTGGTTTATTTGGTGAATAACTTTTAGTAACAGTACTACAGAATACATGATGCTAACAGGAAATGGTTTATTTTGTGAGATGAGGGAGCCAGGGAGGTAAGAAAATTCCCGCAGAAAAAGGGGAGAAAAGAAAAAAAAAGAACTCACAGGAGCGGTGACCGGACACAGGAGACGTGAATCGTGATAGTCCTCTGGCCCGGCCCAGATTGGCAAACGCATTTGAGGTCAACTGCCGCGCAGGCCTCACACTCCTCTCTACCCACGGCCCGAACCAAAGCTCACAGTACGGCGACGAGCACGAGCACGACACCGCCGCCGGTCCTCATCCCTGACAGATTCTTCACCGCCGCTCGTCGCCAGCTCCCCCCTCAGCCAACCGCCGCCCCTCCCTCTCCGTCTACCGGAGCGGAGCGGAGATCGAATCCGGTCATCTTGACGCGGTTTGATTTATCTATTGTGTGGTAAGTAATCGTATCCTACTCGAATGGATTGCTGAAAGAGTCCCGATTTCTGCGTGGTTTTACACTAATCCGTCCTCAATTAGGTTCTTCTTTAGCTCGCAGGTTCTTCCCAAGTTCCAGATCCAATCTGATTTCCAAAAGGCTTTGGGGGCTCGGCTGAACTCTCTCGCCCCACGGTGGTTCAGCGCCGGAGCATCATGAGGCGGCGGCCGGGGATCGCTGGCTTGCAGAATGCGGCGGCTACTCGCGTATGTGCACCTTTTTTGCTGGTTAAATTAAAGGACTTGGGCTCCCACCCACCCGGACCCAGCCCACTTCAGTTTCAGATGAATGTGTTCCTGGAAACTTTTAGGACCAATTCCGGCTGGTCGGGGAGAATGTGGCCAAGGTCAGGACGGATGTCATGAAGGAGCAACTGGCGACATTCCGGTCTCAGCTGGAGGAATTCGCTCGCAAGCATAAGGTGATTTGCTGTGCAGTTGAAAGTTGAAACTGTTGGATGCAACCTGTGTAGGAGGGTAGGGGTTGGGGATGTCTTTTGAGTTTTGATCCTGGCTTGATTACTACTCCGTAGTATAGGGCAACTGTGCAAGATCTGCAAACCTGTGCTTTACTTGCAAATTGCAACCTGTTGATTTCTAGAGAATTGGAATGGTTTTTCAGCAAACGTGAAAGTATAGTAGCTAGCTAAACCTCCACTATAGAAACATTTGGAGAATATTATCTCTATGATTTGGATTCAAGCTTCTCATCAAACTTTGGAAGTACGGGACTGAATTGGCTTATAAGTGTGTATCCCAGCATATATATCCAAACCAATCAATGGTCACAGTAACTGGGAAAAGAAGAAAACAGAATATGGAATATGCTACTGCATTTGATAGTTTTCTTTATTTTTGTTTTATGGATAACTCTGAAATAGTAATAATGCACTTGGTAGTCTTCTAATCTTGAGCAAAAGCGGAAGAATAAACTCAGACATCATAAATTTTTCTCTGATGTGGCCTTATCAAATCACTGTCCTTGCAATTTTGGTTCAGTAGTTTTTTTTATGCATTTTATGGTGAGCTTAGAATTTCTTACAGTGGCAACCAATCTGATCTGCTGGCTTTTCCAGCTTCTATAGGAAAACACAAAACTGCTCAAGACTGACATGACTAGAAACAAACCCAGTCATAAGTTTAACAGGAAAACTACCATCTAAACAGCAGCAGTCACGCCCCAAAGAAATAGTAGAAAAGGCGGAAGTTACAGCTTTCACTTGGTTTGTCTCATCAGCTAAGCAGCAAAGATGTCCATTTACATCATGTGGTGTCTAGCATGCTTTAATAAAGCTTACCGCTTTCTTGTGACAGAATTTGATTCAATTCGTCTCATATAGCATCTAATACTACTGAGGTGGTATTCCCATGTGCTACAACAGATTGCAATAAATCCCAAATGTTAAAGCATACTCTTATTCTCTCTGGTAATGCTATATACGTATTATGCTAGTGCAGAATGATATCCGTAAAAATCCGATATTTAGACAGCAATTCCATGAGATGTGTGCAAAAGTTGGAGTAGATCCGCTGGCATCTAATAAAGGAGTTTGGGCTGAACTTCTAGGGATTGGTGACTTCTACTATGAGCTTGGTTGGTATACTCACTTTAAGCTTTCTTGTGGGTTCTTCTTGTTTTGCAAGTAAAATTTGATATCACTATTTTTTATATTCTGCTTACTATCCTTTTTTTACACCTGGCAGGAGTTCAGATAGTTGATATATGCATTGCAACCAGATCACATAATGGTGGACTGATTGACTTGCTAGATCTCCGCAAACTGCTCTGTCAGAAGAGAAAAGCTACTCTCGAATCATTATCTGAAGATGATTGTTTACGTGCTATAAGTAAGCTAAAAGTAAGACTTGTAAGCTTGCTAACTTTTGAATGCAATGCACATTGTTTCTACAAGTTTGCACTTCAGTTAACAGATGATGGTTTAATATGAATTAAGATGATATACTGGGTATGAATTTTAGCTCATCTGGTCTTTCTTTTGTTAATTTACAGGTCCTTGGTAGTGGCTTTGAAGTAATTTCTGTTGGGAGGAGAAAGCTTGTCAGATCTGTTCCCACTGAATTAAATAAAGATCACAGTGGGATACTTGGGCTAGCACAGGTCTGTGCTTTCAATATTGTAATATTTAATGCCACATTACTAGAAGCTTTTGAATCACTAATATTATACTGCATAGGAAAATGCAACATTCCTTTGGTTATAACATTATTGGCAATTTGACACACAGGCTGAAGGCTATGTCACAGTAGAACAAGTTGAAAAGGAATTCTCATGGTCTACTGGTCGTGCGATTGATGCCCTTGAAACTTTACTTAAGGTAAAATAGCATTTAATGTTTATGTTCCAAAGAATAACTTAAGTATTTTACTTTGGTCTTTTCAATGCATGCTGGAGCCATATCGATGAATCCTCACATTAATCAATCTTGCAATTTGTTGGTACCATCCATTTAAATATGTAATTCCATTAACACGTGCCTGTGGACACTGCTTGGTAGTAGATTTGAATCAAACACGAAATTCCTTGGTATCTACATGATACATGATAGTATCTGTATTGCTGATTTTAAACCTGGAACTGTTACTGCTACCAGGAGGGACTTGCTATGATCGATGATGGCCACAGGGACGGCAAACGTAGATATTGGTTCCCATGCATCACTGTCAGCTCCGAGACAACCAGCGGTGAAACCAAGTCATAACCTGTACTATGTCAATTTTGCAATTTCGCATATACACCGTTTTGTATTCGTTTCCATGTGTCCATTTCTGTCTGAGAGGTGGAACACCAGATGCACTGTGTGTAAGAAGGATAGAATGACATCACACTTCTGAATATGAAAGGATGACATCACACTTCTGAATATGAAAGGTGTGAATTCAGCGGTTTCTTTTTATACAATATATTCATACTCCAGATGGTTCTTGCCTTCTGGATGTTGCAGCCTGTTTGTGCCATCTATTTCATTGGATGTCCAATATTTACATTTTTTTTTAAGGAAAGCAGGATTTCATTCATTCATAAAGTTCTATATTCCAAGGCCCATTGGCTATGCTGTGGACTATGCAATAACCCATGGGCCGTCAATTTGATACTGATTTGTGCGGGCCGTTGACTAGTCTTTACCATTACCGCCTTAGCTAAAAGGCGGTTTTTGGCTATAGGCGGTTTTTTCACGTTAAAGGACCACAGAAAGAAGGAAAAAAAGAGGACAAAACAGAGGTAGACGAGAGAAATGGCGACGGAGAAGCGCCGGCGTCGACACTCACCGCCGGCCGCCACGCCCAGCGCGTCGCCCACGTCCTCCTCGAACTCCGAAGCCACGTGCTCGCCTTCCCCTCCGCCCGACGTCGTCCCAGACATCGCCTCCCGGCTGACCTCCCTCGAGGACTTCTTCGCTTTGCGCGCCTCCTGCCGGGCCTACCGCGCCCTCCTCCCGCCGTTCCGCGGGGTCCTCGCCTCCCAATCCCCGCTCCTCCTCGTCGCGCTGTTCCCCTCCTTCACCGAGGCGCTCTTCCACCTCTCGCTCCGCCGCCTCCACCGCTTCCGCCTCCCCTGGGCCCATCACCTGTCCGTCTCCCGCCGCACCCTCCTCTACGCGCACGGCTACCTCGTCACGGCCACCGACCACTACCCCGCGAGGCTCCTGCTCCTCCACCTCTTCTCCGGGGAGCAGATCCGCCTCCCCAAGGTCCCCGGGCCATTCAGCAGCGTCATCCTCTCCGACGACCTCGCCGTCAGTCCTCTTTAGGCCCGGCAGTTCCACCGTACAGCACTGCCGCCTGGGGGACGCACTCTGGCGCGTGGCCTGCACCGATGCGTGCCACGTGATCGACGATCTGCTCTTCGTCGATGGCACCCTCTACGCCCTGGTAAATGGCCTCCGCCTTGCTACAGTCGAGCTGTCTGATAATTCGCTGGAGCTGTCGTTTCTTGGAGGGGAGTTGGATGACGAGAGCAGGCCGGCGGGAGGGTTGTTCAAGCTTGGAGAGTGCGGGGGCGAGGTGTTGCTCATCAGTGAGGATCATACGGAAGTGTTGGTCTACCATGTTTTTCGGTGGTTGTCTGAGGAGGGAAAGTGGGCTTCAGTCTCGAGCTTGGGCGGCAGGACACTGTTTCTTGATTACTATGGATTTGCATCTTGTCTTGGTCCTGATCACCCAGGAATTCGAGGGGATTGCTTATATGCAGCTGGGCTACGCTTGGGTGAATGGCATGAGTACTGCTTGGCTGATGGAACTTGTGATGTTCGATATGCTGAGTATCCAGGTGCACCGCCACTGAATAACAGGTCACCGGCCAGACCACCAGTCTGGGTCTTCCCCAGCTTGTGTTGATGTTGTCTGCAAATTCTTTCCAAGCATGTAGAACATCTAAGGTTGACTTGAAATAAATCATGGTATGTTTTGGTTTCTGAGATTTCCGCTGCTTTCATTTCTGTTAACTCTGTTGTTATGGAGTATTGAAAAGTGTATTATACCATTTATTTGTTATGTTGATTGAGATAGAGAATCACTCATTGAACATAAGTTTAAGAATAGAGAATGGTGGATCCTCCTGTACACAAATAAATGGATGATTTATCTATGAAATGTGCACCTTTTGGGACCTCAATTGACCTCATTTGGCTTCTTTCTTGGTATATGCATATTACCATAACACTACAGCAAACAATGAGTACGTCGCTGTGTACAATTATAAACTTAGTCATTGCTTGATCTAGTAGTACTAGTGATTTGACATGTTCACACTGGTGAACATGTCTTTAACCATCAAGCCATCCATAAAATTGCACATCGGTACCATGGTATGCCAAACCAATTTCGAACTACTAATGTCTTAATATGTTGGGTTATTATCACCAGGTTCAGCCACATGGTTTGATTCATCATGTTTGCATGAGGTTTTGGTAGGAATAGATAGTTCATAGTTCAGCAGGCGCTTTAATAAAAAGAATGAAGGGCCTAACGCACTATTTTAGTTTATTAATTTATTTCCCAGGAATAGGTAGTTAATTATATCACTCTGAAGATTCCAGGCTACCACCAAAGTTCCACCAAAATAATTGTCTTACTGTGAAGGATAGCTGAACCACACCTGGGGAAAAGCAGAAGTTTTTTTTTTCTCAGCACCTGATATTTTATTGCATATACTTATTTGCTCAATCAATATGGACCTTTTGTTTACATTTAGCCTTTGAACCTATGATTCTTATACAAATGACAAATGTGACCACCATGCTGAATTTACAGCAATTAGTATTGGGCGCACCAGTTTTTCATTTCAAATATGTTCGAGTGTCCAGTTTCCAGTTCACAAGAAAGATCTCTGGAGAGAACTGGGAGCATTGTTTCAGACCAAAGCTGTAAAAGGTTCTAAAGACATACTACCTCCGTTCCAAATTATATGTCGTTTTGGTTTTCTAGGTTCATAATCTTTGTTATGCACCTAGATAAACGTTATGTCTAGATTCATAAAAAAATCTACAAACCTAAAAAAAACCCAAAACGGCCTATAATTTGGAACGGAGGAAGTAGTTTATAGATAGATCAAAGATCATATGGCATTAGAAACGGGGAAGCACTATTTTAATCAGGAAGGCCAGAAGCCTGAGTAAAAGGTTGCACAATTTTCTGATAGTGTGGTTAAAAATCTTTCCCAATTAGAGAGGTGCTTGCATATTTGATTCTGTATTCCTCATTTGTTGAAATTTTAAGAATTTGGAAATTTGCATGTTGCAGTTGGTATGGAGAGAAATCTGTATTAGCTTACAGAAAATATGTCATTACTACTTTTAGATTCTTGCATTAGACTAGTAGGCAGTCCCTTGTTGATTTCTTGCAGGCGTGAATAATTCTGCAGCCCCAGATTCTGCAGCTGCAGTTATTCAGACATTCTGTCTTTTTGCTTGGAATGCCCTGACCTGCGTGAAGGGAGCATGATATTATCTGGCTTTGTGTTCTATACGGTACACAGAAACTGAAATTCAGTGCATTTCGTATCTATTTCCTTGCCATGTAAAGCTAGCTTTTGAGAATTTTCAACTACCTGCTATCTTTTTTTTTTTTTTGAAACGGAACAGTAGGGGAAGCCCCCACTGCATTTTTTCATTTCAATATAAAAGGATATGTACAGTGTCAACGGCCACAGGCCTAAACAAAGACCCTATCTAAGAAGAAAAAATTATGAGAAATTACATAACCAAGATTCTAACTCCAGCTTCAAGGAAGGCTTGGCCCTATGAGAGATAAGGCGAAGCTCTTGCTTGAAAGCCAACCTCCATCTACTAAAAGAGACTGAGGCACCATCAAAGGACAAAGATCACTGCATTACGATGTGTCCAAATGCACCAACACGCCACAATGACTATCTCCCTGAAAATCTTTCGGCCAAAGCGTTGACGTGCATCCATTATCATATCCATCACAGACCCAGAGGGATTTGGATCGATTTATGCATTTTGAGCCTGCTGAAAAATACACGCATATCAGTGTAATTTTGTTTGCTAAGCTGCTGCACCTGTACAAGTCATCTGCATCCCATAAATTCAAAATTTCAAATGTTCAATCCTTGCTTGAATCATTGACTTCCAGGCGTTCGATCTTAACGTGCTGGAGATACAGATGGCTCGACCCCGCTAATGTCGCACTGTCTTTTCCGAAGCTCTTGTGTAGTGCAGCACTTCCTGTACTATGACACTGATTCTTTGCTGTAAAAGAAGTCCATCCTTTTGTATAGTGCAACACTTCTTGTATTATGTCATTCTACTGGGCAAGTGTATTACCATGTTAAGCTGAGTTCTGTAGGTATATATGTTGGATTATTTTCATCCTTTTCACAGGCTATGCCTATGCGTTTGCCTTTGAGCACTTGTGGTGTTCTGTTTGCTTGTTCATCCTTTTCACTGGGATTGGGAGACCGTTGTGGGGTCCACGTGCAGCGAGTCAAACTCCACTAGCCGCCAGCAGCCAGCCGCGAGCTCCTCACCGTTCTCTTCCAATCCAAACCACCCGACTAGCGGCCGCCGATAGCACACACACGCACGCAGGTGGCCGGCGGCAATGCAACGCGCCGCGCTCCTCCGCCCGCTCGTCGGGTCCCCTCTCCTCCCCGCAGGTCCCTTAGCCGCGAGGCGCCGCTGCCGCTTCCATGGAGGCATTCGCGTGAGGTCCGCAACCGGGGAGGGCGGGAGCGGCCCCGGAGACGGTGGCGGAGGCGGCGAGGTCGACGGCGCCGCGGCGTCGTGGCTGAGCTCGGCGGTGGGGGAGAAGGTGGACGAGCTGCTGCGGCGCGAGGAGAACCGGGCCCTACTCGAGGGCGTCGAGGACGCCGAGCGCCGCGTGGAGCGCGCCCGCGCCGCGCTCGCCGACATCGAGCGCCAGGAGGCCGCCGCGCGCCTCGCCCGCGAGGAGGTCCGCCGACTTGAGAAGCGGCGCGACGAGGTATGCTTCTATCCACGTCCCCCGCGGGCCGTGACGCGCTTGCTGGCTCCAGCCTGCTCGATGTTTTGCCTGTTCCGCTGCTCGATGTGTCGCCTGCTCACTTGCTCAGCCAAACGATTCACATGATGGGTGGGTCGCTCGCAGTAGAGCAACCTGGCGTGTCCTGCATGCACTCGCGTCCAGCCTCCCATACTGCCGCATATCCTCCCATGTTCTGGTGTGATGCGATGTTACTAAACTCTGGTTATTACACACACCACCATAGATATGATTATATTGCTTTCCGCTGGACTGTCCAATCCTTCTTGAGTCCAAGTGTTTGACATATCCTTTTTGGCATTTCTATGGATATTCATAGATTGAATTTTGGAATTTACAGTCTGTTAACAATGATGCCTTACCATATCTATTGAGCAAACATATAGACATATAGTACCAGCAGCATTTGCCATGTCCTTCCATTGAAGGCAGAATGATTATTGGTTGTGCTGTCAACTTTTTATGATAATGAAGTTGTACAATCATTGAAGTCTTCCCGACATACTCGGAAAGGCATTAATAATTTGTTGCTTGATGCTTGGTCTCTTTCTTTTAATAATGTGCTAACAATGCTGCATTCATAAACAAGATTGAAGAATCACAGCAGGAATTGCGTCAAGCAAGAGAAATGATTGATGAAGCTGAGCGTTCTTTGTCTTCTAGTCTTGAGGAAGGAAGCTTTGGGGATGTGTCAAGTGGTGATATTGATGAAGATAGCGAGAGACTAGAATCTGTAAAAGCTGCTGCAGTTTCCTCTATAGTTGGTGTTCTGGCTAGTTTGCCCGTATCTTTCTATGAAGTTCAAGATCTGCCGCAACTATTTCTTCGGTCATCAGTTGTTTTCATAAGTTGTGCTTTGTTTGGAGTTACATTCCGATACGCTGTTAGAAGAGATCTAGACAACATCCAACTAAAAACAGGGGCTCCTGCTGCGTTTGCATTTGTTAGAGGTATAAACAGGGAACATGGTTTCTGAAAGCTTTTCTTGACATATTTCCAAGGCTGTTCATTCATTTACTGGAATTAAACTGTCTGCAGGCCTTGCTATGCTGGAATCTGGTCAAACCCTTGAGCTGAGTACTGATACCTTAATATCAATTGCTCTTGATGGTGCAGTTAGTGTGGTTGAGAATATTTTCATATTTCTTCCTGCTGCTGTTGCACTGGACTTCTGTTTTAAGACGAGATTTTTGAGTCCCTTTCCTAGAAGAAAACAATAGATTCTGTGAAGAATATGTATGGTCGATAACAGTATTGGTTGCTCTGGTGGTCATATGTAATACAAATGACGTCTTAGATTCATTAAGCAAACATTTTCCCAGTGCACTCAAAGATTCATTGAATCCACCAAATAATATTTTTAATTGATCTTCTTTCTAAGATCTTATGCAACATAGATAACTCATAATTTTGCTGTGAACATGAATTTTGCTTCCTTCTTGAGTGTCCTTATCTTTATAATGACTGGCATGGATAGCAGTTTCAGATGAAATTCTCTATATCATGGTTTGTCCTTCATTAAGTCTTCATCTGGCTTAAAACAGAATTCCCTACACTCTGGGATCATCTACCGTCTCTATATTCAAATGTGGTCACATAGAAGAAGCATTGCATGAACTCTACATTATTGTGTTAGTCTGTTAGCACATTTCCATTAACTCTACAAATCGCAATTGTTTTGAAGCAACTGGATGCTGAACAGTGTTCTAACCTGGTAAAGTATTTTCCTGGTCTTCCATAAAGTGCCCATCCAGATGGACCTAGGTAAGATATCATTGCACCACAGACATGGGTCCTCAGGAAGGCTGTTACCCACTTATTAGTGTTGCCAGCCTGGGCAGCATGCACCTAGGGTGCTTATTCTTCATCCATCAATGGTGGTGTAGAATCTTTGTTGGCTTCGTGAAGAAGACACATAGAGATGGGATGGTTCAGGGAAAGCGCCTCATGAACCATCACCTGAACAAGGTTACCTTCTCATATGTGTTTTATTATTGTTTTAATTATCTCCGATCAACATAATATTATCTGCTCACCCCCACTGCATTTGCTGAGTTTTGGAGCAAGCAGTTGCATGAGGTCTATCATAAGTACATCTTTGACTACATTGCATGTGGGAAGCCAATTAATCAATGATGCGAGACTTCATGAAAGCTACCTGCACATTTCCTTCTTGTTAAGATCTAAAACCTATTCATTTTGTTGCGAAGCTGATCCCTGAAACTTTGCAAGCTGCTTTGGTGCTGAAACTTTGACCTTTACTCTACGGAGTACAAATTGCAACCTTTACAGAGTACAGATTGCATACCATAGTACCATACCATGCTGGTGCCTCTCTGTTAGCCTTTACTTGTTCATGTTGGATCAGTTTATATGGCATCACTTTCCTTTCAAGTGGCTAGGCTGTTTTATGAAATTCACAAGCTTGTCATATATATATTTTTTAAACAGTGCAACAACATATCATCACCCAGAGGTGCCAAACGTTTCAGATCGGAATCTACCTCTACCCCAAGTCTGACCTGATCTGGGTGTCACCTCTCTTCGCTCCCCAATAAAGGAACCAAATAGAGGAGAGCAGCTGGGGCTCGAACTCCAGCCCAGATATTGTATCTAACTCGAGCAGACCGAGCCAAAAACTTAAAATTCATATCAAGGCAGTGAGCACTCTGTCGCCATACATCCTGTTTCCTAGCCTCATTCTTGCACTTCATTGTGGAGTCCGTGCAGTGCCATCAGGCCATGGGTGGACCTTAATCAAACGGGAGCCTGGTGGCGGCAGTGGGAGGTGGGAAGACTTAGCGGACACGGCAAGATCTGAATCACTTGTGCTGCTTGGTTTGGTTTGGTGCTCTGCTTGTGTGGTGGTGTTTCAGGTCGTGATTCCTCTGGGTGCAAGTTCGCTGCTGTGGCGTTGAAGATTGGGAGCAATCGTTGTGTGATTGTTATTTGGTTGTGGATCCTCTAGTCAGATGGGTTCTGTATTCTGTTTCCCCAATTCAAATTGCTTTGGAAAAGGGGTTTAGCCAATTGAGACAAGGTGTCTTATTGCAAACTTGGGTTTGTGATTTCATCTGCTGTGGATCGGTGCATATCTCCTTTTGTGTTGTGGGTTCTGCTCCTATTTACTGTATGGTCACTATTATTGTTTCACCATGTCGAATTATTGTTCTTACATTGGGGTGGGCAAGTGCTTGTAGATCAAACTGCAATAGCAATTAAGATTTTCTCATGTGTGAGTTCCATATTATGTGAAACGTTATGGTAGTTAGTGTGCTGTTCTAAAAAAATAGTAATCTTCAGCAGTCTCTGTCTCTGTTCTTGGCTAGCTTTGCCTGAATATCTAACAGTTTTCTGCTATCGCAGTGGGTATGTAGCATTTGCTTTCCACATTTTTTTTTTTGACAAAGAGTAGTGTATAACAGATGCAACGAGTTCCCTCTTGTATCTGAACTCATTTGGAGTAACAAAAAAGACGTGTCCAAAGGGTGACTTGATAAAAAAATTCTCAGCTTGCTGATATTCAATGTAAATTTAGTGGACTGTTGTAACGTATTCTTAAATGACAGACTGCTAGGATCACTACTGAAGGAGCAAAGCATATGCCTGCAAATGCAGTGGGGCTTCTCTGAAAACCCGGCCCAGGGAGCTGTAGGTTTGTTGGCATTTGTTCTGAATACCATCAGACAACACTGTCCGCATTTTTTTAATCTCAAAAAAAAAAAAAAACACTGTCCACATTTGCTTCCGGATGACGCTTCCGATTGATCAAGCTTGATGCGTACACCGGTCATTCGATAAACTCCGTGATGGGAAATTTTAACTGCCCTGCTGGTGCTGGGTGATGCATCATTGATCAATGTATTAAGGCAACCTTTGTTTGCTTGCATCATTGACTTCCAGGCGTTTGATCTTTTTGCTGGGTGCAGATGGATCGCTGAAACTGAATGCCGACACCGCATCGATGTTTCCATTTTTTTTAATTGAAAAGGCGCATCGATTTTTCTGAAGCTGCTGTGTTGATAGAAGTCGGTAGCAGCGTGGGGTCCAGATGCAGCGACTCAAACTCGTCGCCGTCCAGCATTTCAAACGTTGGACTTGGAGTAAACTCGTCGCCGTCCTCTTTCAAATTCCATCCCGAACCACAAAAGCAACAAAGCAGCCGGCGAGTGCGCACACGCTCAGGTCGCTGGCGGCAATGTGACGCTCCGCACTCCGCCCGCTCGTTGAGCATCCCCAGTTTCCGCGAATCCCCTCGCCGCTCGGCGCCGGCACCGCCGCGTCCATGGAACCATCCCCGGACCGTGCGGTGCGCGCCCGGGGAGGGCGGAGCGCGACGGTGGGGAGAAGGTGGAGGACGTCACGCGGAGCGAGGAGAAACGGGTCGCTGCTCGAGGGCGTCAATGTGCCCGAGCGCCGCGTGGAGCGCGCCCGCCGACATCGAGGGCCAGGAGAGAGATCGCCGCGTGTCTCGCCCGCGAGGAGGCCCGGTCCGCCGCCTCGAGGAGCGGAGCGACGAGGTACGCCGATATCCAACGCGCGATGCGCTCGGTCCCTTGCTGGCTGCCTCCAGCCTGTTCGATGCTTTGCCTGAATAGTAGCTTAGCGAGCGATGCCCATGCCGTGATGTCCATAACGGCTGGATCGCTCACTGTAGTGTAGAGCACTAGAGCAATCTGGCCTGTACCCCCCGCGGCCAGCCTCCCGTCCCACACTGCTGCACTTCACAGACCCCACAGCGAGGATACCATGAACGGGCACCATGCTTTTTCTGGTGCGATGCGATGTTACTATTGTGTGGCCCTTACATGTTTGGTGGATGCCGCTATTGCGTTTGAGCTAATGTGGTACCAATGTCTTGGAGGAAGTTTAAAATAGCCAGATAATAGGATCATGCTCAGGTCAGGTGTATCTATGCATGTGATTTAGGCAGGTTATGAATCTGTGCTAATGCAGGTAGGTCTGGTGATGCATACACCACCAAAGGAATGGCACTATAGAACCAAAGAAAAAAAAAACCACGTGCTGATAGATGTTCTGTTGCCTTCCATCAAACTGTCCTCGTGGGTCCAAGTGCTCAACATGTACTTCGGACACTTTTTTTATATCTATTAACTTGGAATGTACATCTTGTCTGCTTGCTTCATTATGTTGTCCATCTCTAGTTTGAGATTCTTTGTAATAAAAACTTTAAAAACTCATTGCAATCATGCCGTTCGGTCACCTTATCTTTTGAACAAACATACAGTACCCATAGCATTTGTCATGTGGCCCCATGATATTGAAGGAAGAATGACTATTGGTTCTGGCGTCAGCCCTATAAGATATTAAAGTTTTGCCATCATCCAAATATCTTCCTGACATGCTGGGAAGTACATGAATTGTTTCTTGCTTGCTGCTTCTTATGGTCTCTTTATTATTGTGGTTACAATGCTGCATAGCATAACAAAAAATGAGATTATATTGCAGGTTCCCAGCAGGAATTCGGTACAAGCATGAGAAATGATTGATGAAATTTAGCGTTCTTTGTCATCTAGTCTTGAGGAAGGAAGCCGTGGAAATGTGTCAAGTGGTGTATTCAGAATGAGAAACTAGAAACTGTAAAAAGTTTCCTCTACAGTTGGTATTCTTTCTAGTTTCTCCATGTTTTTCTATGGAGTCCAAAATTTCCGCAACTCTTTCTTCAGTCATCAGTTGTTCTCACAAGTCTGGAATCACATGCTGGTATGCTGTTAGTGCAATCTGGATAATGTCCAGCTAAAAACTGGGGCTCCTGCTGCGTTTGCTTTTGTTAGATTTAAACATAAAACTGGGTAATGTGGTTTCCAAAAGCTTTTCTCTTATCTTTTTTTTATCAAAGCTTCTCTGTTATTCCTGAGAATATTCATCTATTTATCAGAACTGTCTGCAGGCCATGCTCTGCTGAAATCTAGTAGAATCCTCAAGCTAAGTACTGATACCTTAATATTGATCTTAATGGTGCAGTTAGTGTGGTTGAGAACATTTTCATATTTCTTCCTGCTGCTTTTGCACAGGACTATCCTACCAGAAAAAAATAGCTTCTGTGAAGAACATGTGAGATCAATAATTATATTGGTTGCTCTGGATTACATGCAATACAAGTAACACCTTAAATTCATCACAGCAAATATTTCCTGTGCACTCAAGGTTTCATCAAATCCGCAATATAATTATTTTTACTTATTAGCTGGATTTCTATCCTATCTACCCTGTTTTTATCCTATCTATATCGACTAATGCTTGTTATACGGTGATTGTCTATTAATACTTCTCCTTGGTAATGTTTGTTGTACGGTGACTGTCTGTTACTACTTCTCCATTGGCTTCACGTTTGCTGTGAAGGAAATAGTTCCTGAACTGTACTGTAACATGATACAGTATTATTCCGGTCTTTCATAAATTGCCAAGCTGGATGGATCTGGGTGACATATCATTGCATAGCTAACATGGGTCCTCAGAATGGTTGCTACTATAGCCAGAAGGATGCAGAATATCTATTTTCACTATTATGAGCCTTGGCAACATGCGCCTAGGGTTCTTATTCTTCATCTATCAAGGGTGATGGATGCACCTGGCCTATAGGATCTTGCTGGCTTTGGGAAGAAGACACACAGGTCTCATCTGCATGTGTAATAGTTGTGGTGGGGATGGTGCTGGAAAGCGCCTCAGGAACCATCACCTGGACAAGGTTACCTTCTCATATGCCCTTTATTCTTTTTCATTCATTTCGTGACCCTCCCCACTGTATTTGCTTAGTTGTGGAGGAAGCAGTCGCATCGCATGAGATATATCATAACTGCATTACATATTTATATGTGGGAAGCTATTCAGAGATAACAGAATTAATAAAAAGGCCGATCCCTGAAATTTTGTGCTTGTTATTTGAGATCTAAGGCCGACCCCTGAAATTTTGGAAGCTGCTTTACTAATGTAAACTTCTGCTTTTACGAGCATAAGCCTACAAATTGCATACTACCAGTGCTGCTGCCAGCCTTTACTTGCTCGTGTGTAGCTGTACTCACCACTTGTCTGTGCTATTTGATGCCACAGTAGTATGCTGTCAAGTGCTAACTTACAGGCTGCTGCCAACAGGCAACAGCTACTTATGCCATTGCCGCCCTTTTCAAGTGTTTAGTGCATCAAACATGCCATACATAAAAGAAAACAAATGAAAGTCCATGCAGTTTACTGTTGAATGATAGAGTCAGTGCTGCAGTACATCTATTTGAAAAGCTGGAATGATGAACATATTTGTACATATGTCAAGTATCTGATGAACTTATCAACTTTGATTTAACCTTTACTGTTTATGGCTGCTTAATTCGGAATACGTCAGCTGTTAAAGACTATTCTCAATCTGATCCTGATAGGTTGATAGGCCTGCTCATTCTATGCCATGATTCTGAGATGACTGCTTTGTTTAGTTTTATCAGTCTGCATGGTATCTGTCACAAGGTAGCCATAATCCATTATGTCAATGGGGCCACAACATGCACATGCAGTGTGCCACATTATGGTTGCTGACTGAGTCGGATGGAGTCTTTCTGAATCATTCTCCTCTTGCTGTGACTAGTGAATCTCTGTCCTTTGCTGGCTTTGAATAGAATGTAGCTGGAAATCTCGCATTCGCATATCAACCTCAGTGAAAGAATTTACTTCAGTTGAGTGAGGCCAAGCCAGTTGCAACCAAAACTCCATTCTTTTGTCTCCTGGACCATTCAATTATGGGGCTAGTATCTTCATATAAAACCAAGCTATGCCTTTGAGGCTCCTATAAGCTATTGTCTGCCTTTCTCTTGTGATTTCAGATTGGTTCTGAAGAGATGGGTCTAAAGGTATTCAGTTTTGCTCATGATACACTCTCTTTCAATGTTTGATGTGTGCTGTCTTTGCATTTTATAACCCTTACACTGGCTCATGAATTCAGCTTAGCTATTCTTGTATGAAGTGCTCATATTGTTAATGGTCTACATGTTCTCATGACACTGCCAGGTGTTCCATTGGCTGAATCGGAGGATGCATCCTAATACTGAGTACTGCACAATCCATGGGAACAAGGGTAAGCATGTTCCTAGGATACCTCTCTTTTTGTGATCATATATTCTTTGTTCTTATTTTACTCAACTTTGTTTTTTGGAATAATGCAACAGACATGGAGGATAAGGAAGACTCTGGGCATCAGAGTATGGCTGAGAAAGACACTGAATCCCTGCTGCTCCGTGATGTGCTTCTTAATGGCATACTTGCAATTGGCACACTTGGTCATCACGTAGACTCCCTTTGTCACGAGGCCTGCATTGAAGAAGATGATTTTCTTACCATGGATGAGGAGGAAGTAGTTGAGGAAGAGAAAGATGAAGAGGATGAGAAGGTCAAAGAAGACGCTGCATTGGCAACATCGCTAAGTGAACCAGTAGTGCCTGCAGTTGAGCCTGCCAAGATGCATTCATCATCGACGAAAGAAGACAATTTCACATGTTTCGTAACGGAAGAAATACTTGTGCATGAGGTGGAAGATGGGGGTGATGCTAATATCCAGGAACGACCACTTCTGATGGTAGAGAAGGTGGAGAAAGTAAGAACTACACTTGCTGATTTATTTGCAGCAGAAGCATTCTCATCTAGTGCTCCAGGGGAGAAGAATTGCCAGGATATCGTCATTGTTGCTGGGGCATCCACTTCGAAGCCTACATTGTGCACTGAAAAGATGCATCAAAAGAAACAAACAAAGCCAACACCAAAGCCTCTGAAAGCCACAAGAAAATTAAGTCGGGTATGGTTTGCTTTCTTCACCCGTGCCTTATGTTTGTTGCAATTCTCCGTATTGTCTATAAACATCGACAGGAACCTTTGTACTCACGATCCATTGCCAACTTAATCAACATGGTGTAGCAATTTGTAGTACTACAAGCTTATCTGACATGATAACCCTCATATGATTACGTCCTAAAATATACTCATTGTCAAAAAGGAACAGATGCTCACGAGAAGGATATGTTATAGCCTTATAAGTTGTGCTATATGTCCTAAACTAGAAAAGTTACATATTGTTTCATATTTAACAATCTCTTGCAATGCTAGAAGTGGTCCAAGTTTATTATTCCATACCACTTAGTTTTTCAATTGGGATCAAGTGTGTTTTACTGGATCCCTAGCTAAGCAAGCATGATGTGCTGGCCTATCTTGACACTGAACAATCACTAACCTGCAATATATCTGTTGGCTTTTGGTCGTCTTGTGAAACTAAGTAGGTCATGAGGAAGATGTTGGGGAAGAAGATCCACCCAGAGCAGCTCAATGGGCGTAGCAATGCAGAGGGCCCTCTTACTGCATGATATACTTAGTTGCCTACGAGTTTGCTTCTCCATCTGGTAATCTGCTTCCTGGAGTTTTTCTTTCAACTGTTTTTTTTTTTTGAATTACATACATTGTTGAGTCCCGCACAAGCATCAGCCATCGTGTACTATTTCAGTTTTTCCTTGGCTTTTATTCCTTGGTTCCTAACAAAGTTATCATATCTTCCGTGTTAAAATTCATCAAATCTAGATTTATTAATAGATTTTACAAGTAGATATCATATATGTTGAATCATGGCTGCAATTTAGAAACTGAACATTCACTGTGTGGAAACATTTCACTGGTACAGAAATATGTAAAATTTGTCAGCTCCCTTGAGGTGCATACAAAAGAAATGAAGAGTGCAGAAAAGTTGTTGGCTATATCATGTTGTTCTTAGTGTCAAACTGTCCGTAAAAGGAAGTGATAGTCTGAAAAGGAAATTTTTTATCACCTGCTGCTTCCATCAAATATAACACAGCACCCAAGAAAAATGTATCACCAATTACCTCAATTTATTGAGAGCTCACAATTCAGTTAGTTAACTGCTGCTTGTGAGACACACTATGGCTCAAAATCTGACATGCCCCCTTGTCCCTTTGCTTTCGTGAAAAGTTGTAGCACTCCTGTCTTTTCATCCATTTCACCCTTTTACATGTGCATTCAGGTCTCACGATGAAGCTGATGGGAATAAAAAAAAGATCAGTTCAATCTAAATTTGATTGCTTAGGAATTATTCTGTTTCTTTGATGTTTGTATCTCTGATCCTATCATAGAACTGCCTGTAGTGGGAAGAGTGAGACGAGATGACCTTGTAGTGAGTATCTAAAAGGGAAGCATGGGGCCTAACTAGAAGCATTCCCCTCTGCCATGTCGCAGAGCTTTCTTAGAAGTTAAATAAGGACATGGTGTTGTGCCATTGCCTGCACCTAGTATTGCAGCTGCAACACGACGAGCATGTCCTGAAAAATGCTAGCAGAGAGGCAACTAATCATGTTCCGATAATCTGTGAGATATCAGCCAAGTCAGTTGATGGATTTGGTCCAACAATGGCAAGGTTCCCCATTCTTCCCACTTCATTATATATTGTGGACCAACTCTCTTTGGATCTTCCGCCGCACAGCTCTCATGATATGTCACTCATATGCATTATGGTATCACTAGAATATGTGGTTTACAAAAGGACGGCCTTTGGTGCTGTGGTAGAGCTTCACCGCTTGTGACCGGAAGGTCCAGGGTTCAAGCCCCAGCCTCTGCACATTTATGTGCGGGAAAGGCTGTGTGCTAAACAACCTGCCCCCAGACCCCGCATAGTGCGGGAGCCTACGGCACTGGGTACGCCCTTTTTTTTTAGAATATGTGGTTTACAATGGATTCAGAAAAAAAAAAAGAGTTTGCATTAGATAAACTGTCGGCAAGTGTATGCTTGATTTTAGAATGCATGGTATTTACTTTTAGCAATTTGAAGCCTAGATTCTGAAGGAGAATTATGTAGCCTTGGAACTCTGGGATATTTGGATGGTCATCGGACAATAGGATTCGTAGGCGTGGCCGAGTGGCACTATCTACCTGATGTTTTTTGCTCTCAGAGATTCACATTTCACAACGAAGTCCTGATGTTGTTTTCATGGAATTAGTGCAACCGATATATTCGAATTATGGCTGCTGTAAGGCAATTTTAGCTGAATAATTAAAGCATTCTATGCTGTCACATTTCGCAGGTCTCATTGGATTCCCCCCTATGACTGAGATTCCTTGCCCGAGAGAAGCATCCATGGATAGGTCGACCATGCATGTTGGAGTACCTTTTTTGTTGCTGTGTTTCGTCGCCAGTGAAGCATGCTTTTCCCACATTCTGTTGCTTGTTTTTTTTTGCATTGTAAATCAACTGTCGAGGTGTGTACGATCTTATTCTTGTAAGATGTCATTCTCTGGCGCACTGTCCGCGCCGCGCTGTCCCGTCGTCGCGTTATTGTCAAAAAAAAAGATCAATAAACCTCTCTGCTGCTTATCCCGTTTGCATGATCAGCACTGGTTCGCCCTGTACTGTAACGCATCGCGGCCGCCGTGCCGTGTGGAGATCCGCGACTGTGTGTGAGAGTTGTGACTGCCTAGACGGGGGCCATGCCCTGAGGACAGCTGCCGCGACACGGCACACGCCCCAGGTACGTCCCCTCGCGGCGCCTCTCCCAGAGATGGCGCCAAGGCGGAAGCCGCCGAGGCGCAGCGCGGCATGGCGCCTGATCATTGCGAGGCACCGGGCGGGGGGCGTGTCGTCTCGTCGCCCGCCGCGCCCCGCGACGGGAGGAAGCGGACGAGGCCCGCAAAGGGCAGGGCAGACAGGTCGCCGGTTCGCCGCTATCGCGGGGGAACAGTGCGTGGCTTCCCATCTCAGCGCGCTGCTGTGCTGTACGTGTCGTCGACGCGCCTTCGCGTTCGGCGGCGTCCCGGGCCACCATCACGATGCCGGCGCCTGAATCTGATCGCGCGGCTGCCGCCCTTTGCTCCGGTTTCTGTCGGTGGGGAGTGGCGTGTCTGTGTCGTGTGCGCCCCTTTGCATGAGCGGCTCCAGACTACGCGCCGATCCAGAGGATGATCCGTCGTACAGTAGTTGTTTTCTGGCTACAGTTGTTTGAAGTTTTCACTGGTACATGATTATCGCAGAAGCTGATTAGTTATCAGTTGTTAAGGAACTTGGTTTGAGCGCTTAGATCCCTGGCCGGAGCAAGGAGCACTCATGCATGCCTAATACCTTCACTGTGATTGATGTGCTTTCCCTCCACTATCAGTAGAGACTGCAGGTGACACACTGGAATCCACAGGTAGCACTAAGTTTTGACGCGTCCTGACGGGTCTCTGTCAATAGAGGCGACTATAACTTTAACCATTGGAATCTACACTGAGTGCAGTCTAATAAGATAATAAGATTTCGACACTAGTGTTGTAGAGTAGATTTTGAAGAGGTGCTAGGCCTGCTAGCTTAGCTAGCTTAGTGCTTGGATATTGATCGAACCGACGACGACGAGAGCAGAACCCTGATGGGAGCAAAGGAACACATGCGCCTGCGCCTGAATACCTTCATTGCGATTGATGTGCTTCCTTGCAGTACCATCTATAGTGCTGTCTCCCTCGCACGAATCTGTAGTGATATTTAGTACGTGCTGTGTGGGATAAGATTTGGACACTAGTGTTATAGTACCATGCTTCCACTATAATGTTTCTGAGGATGTGCTGCTTCTAGGCTTGTGCTATCAAGTGAGGAATCATCAGGTTGCCACTAATGTGTGAAAAAAAATACTAAAGATAGAAGAGACATGGATAAAGGCATATAGCTATTTTCCTATGTTCCATAAAAAAAATGCAATTCTAGTATTTGAAAAAAAATCTCATAAAAGAGTACAATCCTAGGAATTGGATCACAACTATCTTCCAAATTAAATAGTCATATTTGATTTGAACACCAAAATTAACTGCATTAGGTAAATATAATGAGGGCATGCGAGTCTTTTCACACCACCACTAATCTGTCAAGAAAAAAAAACTAGAATTGTTGTAGTCATAGGACAGAGGGAATAGATTTAGACTACCAGGGGTAGGGCTCAACGTTGTATCTGTCAATCACTGCAAAAAGAAAAAACAAGGTTGTATCTCTCAAATATTTTGTACTAAGAATTAATTACATGGACATACATTATACAATATACACCATCGGCTTCCAAATATGACACTTTGACTTGTAATTTTTATAAACTTTAAATAGAGAAAGTTACATGTTTTGAAAGTGTTATCCAATAATAAATCTATAACATCAACCACGTGATGTCAGTTTATATAACATTTTGTATATTGATAGGTTAAGGTAAATAAATTTGATCAACTAAAATCCTCTAAATGATCAACATTTTAAATTGGTGTGAGTATTAACAAAAGCAGGCATTATATGTAGAGCCTGGAGTAAATTGCACCCAACATACAACAACTTGTCATGTGGGTGCAAATTAGTCCAAGAACTTGTAAAATGCTCAATGTAATACAACAACTTTACGGGTGGGTGCAGATTGGTCCAACAACTTCTAAAATGCTCAATTTAGTGCAATAACTTGACAAATTGGTGCATTCACAGTCCAAATATTACAACGGTAACATATTAAGCAAACCAGATCGACCTATAGATTTTCTTCCCATCAACAACTCTTTTTTTTACAATTACATTTGTTAATCGTGATCACGATGTTGTGTGCTCGCGTACTCATTTTCCAATCTAAACAAGTACATACATGATGTTTTAAAAAAATATTTATGGCAAACTCCTCAGAGGTATTATTAACAACATCATGATTTCTTTTTTATTTAGCAGACAAGAAATACTGACAAGTTGTTAATTTATTGTATAATACGTCTGAGGAGTTTACCATGTAAAAAACAGTACGCGAGCACACAACATCGTGATTGGAAAATGAGTGACGACCCTATGAATATTGAATATAAAATTAATATTCTTATCACAAATTAATTTATTGTATAAAAATAATCAATATAAAGACAAAACATTAACTTCCTAACAATAAATGTTTTTGTCTTAGCCAAATACATTGCCATTGTGATACGAATATCCGTGATCAAATAATGCTGAATAATTTATTCCGACATGAATATATCCTTTACTGTGATCGCGTGTTAGCAAATACATTTGGCCTTTTAAGGATTGATTGCGTTTAAGCACTAATTTACCAAGTTATTATACTAAATTGAGCATTTTAGAAGTTGTTGGACCAATCTACACCTACTTATCAAGTTGTTGTATTAAACTGAGCGTTTTACAAGTTCTTGGACTAATTTGCATCCACCTGACAAGTTGTTGTATGGTGGGTGCAATTTACTCCAGAGCCTGGTGCTGAACTATTTCTGTGTTTGGATATTGATAGTACCGACGATGACATGAGCAAGAACCCTGATGGGAGCAAAGGAGCATGCGCCTGAATACCTTCATTGCGATTGATGTGCTTCCTTGCAGTAACATCTATAGTGAGTTAGTGACCCATCTCATCGCATTAATCTATAGTGATTTAGTGATGTCCGGGATAAGATTTGGACACTAGTGTTATAGTACCATGCCTCCACTATATAATGGTTGTGAAGATGTGCTACTTCTAGGCTTGTGATATAAGTGAAGAATCATCAAATTGCACTAATGTGTGAACATTTGCTAATGATAGAAGAGACATGGATGATAGAGGCATATAGCTAGGTTTAGACCACTAGGGGTAGGGCTCAATGTTTGTATCTCTCAAATATTTTGTACTAAGGTTAATTACATGGATATGCATTATACAATATGCACCTTCGATTCCAAATATGACACTTTGGCTTGTAGTTTTTTTATAAAACTTTAAATAGAGAATCTAACATATTTTGAATGTATTATTCATGATAAATATAGCATCAACCATGTGATAGTCAATATAACATTTCGTATATTGATAGGTTAAGTTAAAGAAATTTGATCAACTACAATCGTAAAAACGATCAATAATTTTGAATTGGTGTGAATATTAACAAAATCATGTATTATACTTATATAGAGAGCTTGGCGGGCTGACCTTTTGTAAGCCAACTTCTCTATATACAAAATTTGGAAATATTTTCAAATATGTTGATCAAGATATACAAAATTTAACTTTTCCGTACGGAAAAGTTAAATTTTGTATATCTTGATCAACATATTTGAAAATATTTCCAAATTTTGTATCCACATACAAGGGATTTTAGGTATTTTTAGATGAGTGTTAATAGATTTCTCTGTCTTTTTTTTGGGCTAAATCTTCCCCTTAATACATGTCCACTTGCAAATTTGTCCTGTAATCGTTGTAGCAACTGAACAACAATCCATTAATTCAGTAAATTAACGATCAAACAATACATTAATTATGAGTACATGAGTCATTTGCTCGCATTTTTAATGTGTTCTAAATTTGTTTGCACGCCTTATAATTCAGGACGAAGAGAGTATGAGCGTAATTTGAGAGCAAAAATTGTCAGATATATATAGCTTTTAAAGACCGTATTGAAAAATACTTTATGAAGTATTACTTATTATTATAAATAAAATAGGGCTGTGAAACAGTGTAAGCAATCATTTATTCAACTGACACCTCGTCGAACCAAAAATAACGAACAAAAGAGCACCGAGGATGGTGAAACTAGAACTCCAGAACAGCCGTCTATCTTGATCTGGGCGGTAGAAAACACTGCACGCCTCTCCATCCACCTGTCACTTTTACCACCAACCCCAAATCACACCCTTCTTATAATAACAACAAACCACCACCATGTCCACCTCCGTCTCCGCTTCCGCCGCCGCCGCTGCCGCTCTCCTCCCAATACTCACCGGCCGCCGCTCGCCACCGGCATCTCGTGTACCAGGTATCAGTCGTCGACGAATCGGTTCCAATCCCCGTCTCTTTTCCTCCTCCGCGCCCTCCCCCGTTCTCCCTGCCGCAGCCATGGCCACTGACGGCGCCGCCCCCGCCGCCCCCGACGCCGGCTCCAAGAACAAGCTGCTCGTCTTCGATACCAAGGAAGATCTCGCAGTTTCTCTGGCGAAGTACACCGCGGAGCTGTCGGAGAAGTTCGCCGCTGAGAGGGGCGCCTTCACGGTCGTGCTCTCCGGTGGATCCCTCATCGATGCGCTCAGGTTATTCGACGGTTCTCCCACCCACGCAGATCGCGCCTTTATTGGGTCGTACGAGCTTCATGGATCACGTAGAGATCTGTTGGTTTCGCAGCAAGCTGACGGAGCCGCCGTACCTGGAATCGGTGGACTGGAGCAAGTGGCACGTCTTCTGGGTGGATGAGAGAGTCGTGCCCAAGAACCATGAGGATAGTAACTACAAGCTCGCCTTCGATGGGTTTCTCTCCAAGGTATTCTCTGCAATTTCTTGTGCTTTCTTCAAGGCCTTTCCTGCTCTCTGATTGTGTGATTGGAATTTGGAAGACGGAATGCAGCTATGGGATTGATGTTATACTTGGATTGTACAGCGTGAAAGCGAATAATTCCTGTGTAAATTCAGTGGATGCGAATTGTGTCAGGAACCTCTATTTCTGGAGATTGAGCCCGTTTTCGTTAGTGACCATTTTAGGACGATAATGACAAGTTGTGAATTGATAGTCATAGCACTTGGAGATGGATTATTTAGCTTTTTATGTGATATACGTTCTGAGTAAAATTAGAGATATGTAAAACATTTTAGCAAAACGAACCCTAGAACCTAGGTGACAATAGAATAATCTATGCAACAGGTGTGCAGTGTATACTTAAATAAATTATAGAATTGTGCACTCATGCTCTTTTAACAATTGAAATCTGAGACTGGCAACAGATCCACAAAGCTAATCATTTGCACCATGTAAACATTCGTTGAATTAGCTGGTAATTACAACGGTACTCAAAATCATCTGTACGTAGCTTACTGCATGACACAAATGTCAGATCTTCTAGCATAGTGGTACTCAAAATCATCCAGACTTAGCATAGTACCCAAAATCATCCAGACTTAGTTTACTGCATGATACAAACGTCTGATATTCTAGCATAGTGGCGTATCAGGGTTTGCATAAGAATCATATGGCTGGTTCGTGAATGTTTGTGTTCTTAGGTTGCCTTTTAGAATTTATATCCAGCTTCCAGCCATTCAATTTTTTTTATCTAATTTTGTTGCAATTTTTTCACATGCTGTGCAGTATAATGCTTGAATCTATTGCGGCTTTTTCAAAATGATATATTGATATAGGTTCATATTTCCATTCTTATATATAGTGAGTTCAAGAATTGGCTTTGTGTGTTCTGAACAGTTTAGATGAGTCTTAATAACAAAAGAATAAGGTTTCTGGTTTAAATTTTGTTCAGTACGCTTTCCAATCTGCTTAAATCCATTGTGCTCAATATATCTTGAGCTCAATATTTGATATTTGTCGAGGCTTGGATGGATCCATGACAGCATCATATGGAAGTTATGTGAAAGACGTGTTCTTATGTGGTCATTCCATCCTTGGCAATTTTGAGGTTCTCTGTAATTTGTATGTAACATTAACTGAGCTGCCTTTCAACTTTGTAGGTGCCAATTCCTCCTGGGCAAGTTTATGCTATAAATGATGCCTTGTCAGCTGAGGGAGCAGCGGATGACTACGAAGCTTGCTTGAAGCAGCTTGTTAAGAACGGTGTGATTGCCATGTCAGCAGCGACTGGGTTTCCCAGGTTCGATCTCCAGCTTCTTGGAATGGGACCTGATGGCCACATTGCCTCTCTCTTCCCTGGTCACCCTCTTCTTAATGAGAAAGAGAGGTGGGTCACCTACATCAAGGATTCTCCAAAGCCACCACCGGAGAGGATCACTTTTACCTTTCCTGTGATCAACTCTTCTGCATATATTGCGATGGTGGTCACTGGAGCTGGGAAGGCTGGACCGGTGCAGAAAGCACTTTCAGACAAGCAAACTTCATCTGATCTGCTGCCTGTCGAGATGGCTGTGCTTCATGATGGAGAATTCACTTGGTTCACTGACAAGCCGGCAGTGTCCATGTTGCAGAACAAGTGAAGTCCATTGTAATCTTAGCTCGAAACCTTTGATGTTAAATAAGATCCAGGGGCCTGCATAGTGCAGTTGCAGTCGTAGTCCATGGATTTCATGTAAGGGAGACTTGAGCCCTTTATGTAGTATATATTGTTCTGAGTAATGTGTTTCAGATACTCATTTGGTTCTAGATTAGTAAATAACAGTTTCTGAAACATTGCTCAGCAAGTGTGGTTTTGTGCTTGTAGCCATGTTCAAGTTTCTCGCTGCTATTTGTTGGGCAATGTGGCTGCATTTTTCTTTCCGGCTTGCCGCTGCTGGCATGCACCAGATTCCAGTTATGGTTTTGAATGCTCGTCTCGTTTTGGTCTCCCTTTCAGTTTGTTGACAGACACCCAACCATGAAACACGTGCTGCAAGAACATGGATTTCTCTCATACAGCAAACTGAAGAACAGATGCGATGGCATTGATTAGCAACAGGACCCCCCTGGCTCAATTCCGAACCAAGCAGGGACCAGGGTCCAGGGAGTACTGATCTTTTTTTTTCTTGCTGTTGATCTTTTTTTCTTGTTGTTCGGCCCGCAAGGCCGCAAGCCCACGAAGACCTTTTGGACAGGCCCACTGTTACTTCTTTCACACAAAAAGAAAAAACTTCTTTCCTTTGAGATAAAGCCCATGACTTCAATAGAATGGTTGAAAAAGGAAACCAGAGAGATTTCTCTTCTAAAAGGAAGGAATCCAGAAATTAGGATCTCGTTCGTTTCGTTAGGCTGAAAAGTCTGAGAAAAGAATAATTTATTAGGCTGGTTGAATAGTATTTTAGTATAAAGAGAATAATCTATTGGGCTGGAAAGACAAGCGAATAGGCTTGCTGCCCGAACACTGATTTTCTCATGCAACAACGCAAAGAACATACCGCTGTAACCGACAACATTAGCAACACAGTCCTTAAGCATAGGCCATGCGTTACTTTTATTTCGTTGTCTGATCTGAGGCCTTGACCGTTTCATGCTGTGCTACCGGCTACCGCCCAACATTAGCAACACAATTCTCACGATCGCGTGGCCACCACGATCCGCCAAAAATCTCGTCGTATCTAGCGCGCGGCGTCGACACCTGTCAACGCGAATGCGCACATTCTTTTCTCCTGAGATAAAACCACAAATCCGCGCATCATCTGGCGGTCCAACCAATGTGCATTCTTTTCCAGGATTCAATGCGTGGACGCCGACCCGTGTCACGGATGCGCTCGTGCCGCCACGCGCTGGCTGGCCGGCCGGGCCGGCCGCCTGCGCCGACCTGTTCGGCCATTGCATTTGCAGCCATGGTCCATTCCTGACCGCGTTTAGATTGTTTCGCGAAAAAATTTACAGTATGTCGGGCACACATTTGAAGTATTAAATATAGACTAATTACAAAACTAATTACAGATTCTGTCAGTTCATCGCAAGACGAACCTAATGAGTCTAATTAATCCGTCATTAGCACATGTTACTGTAGCAATTTATTGTCTAATTACGACCTAACTAGGCTCATTAGATTCGTCTCGCGAAGTACACTCCATCCATATAATGGGTTATTTTTTTCGACTACATTTAATATGCCATGCATGTGAGGGAACATACTCGAAAAAAATTTCGCGAAACATCTAAACAGGCTCCTGCGTCCTGGTCCTCCTCGAGTCCTCACCTCGTGCGTCGGCGTCGTTGCCATCTGCCGACGCAGCCATAGCGAGCGAGCAATCTCTGAACTCCAGAGCACGAACACACGAGGGCCCAACCGCCCAACCAAACCAAACCAAACCAAATTGCCGCAGCCTGCCTCTGCAGTGAACCGCAAGCTGCAGGAACCTGCTCTGATCACCTAACCTTGCCCAGGTTCATGTGACTCTTGTCCAGGCCTCACATGAGCATGGACCAGAGGAACATGGCCCTGGAATGTAGGGCACTCGCCCTAAAACCTAACCGTTTCAGTAGCGGCATCGTCAAGATCGCTATTTCTTTACCTTTTTTAAGAGGGAAAAACGGGGGGAAATAGCTACTCGATCTGTGCATGATGCTGTGCCCAGGGATTCTTCTGTTTGCTCATATAAAATCTGCGGGTCTCATGGCCCGGTCGTCAGGGGAGGAGACACGTCGCTCGTTGCGTGTCGTTGCTGCTGCTGGGGTCTCTGAAAAATTGCCGGCTTCATCTGCAGCAAATGGCGCGCTTGGATCTCTATTCTCTAACATGGCGGAGATTTCTAGCCGGTTTTATTTCTCCGAAGACGGCGAAAAAAGCGAATGGCGATCAAAGGTGTTGGCGAAAGAAACGACCAGGGCAGAAAATGGAGCCGTTATGATCGCCGAAAAGGCATGACATATTTGCTTTTCCATCATAAGGTCTTGTGCTTCTTTATTTTAAATTTTTTAAATAAGGATCTTTGTGCTTTTGGCGCCTGCTTTGGTGCTCAAGGGAATCCAAATAGTACATTCCAGTTTATCATGTGATTGGGTCCCCAACTGGAAGTCTGAAGCAAACTGCTGCAAAAGGGAGGGTTGAAACAAATCAATCACAAGATGTGCAGCGTGCATAGCAAGAGATGATTTTGTGATTTCACGGATAATTCCCATGAATATAGGCATATTAGTGTTCAAGGGAGCCAATATAGGGCATTCCAGTTTTTGCAGTGACCATTGCACAGAAGAATGATCAGTCCCTTTCACTGAAACAAATCAACCATAGCATGCACATAGCAAGAGGTGACTCCAAGTCTTCTCCTATGGAAACTCTGCAGCACCCCTACCAAAATTTGTAAATCGTTCTCATCATTATTTTTGCATGCGTAATTATGTTTTTTATGGACTATTCTTTGGTCGTTTCACTGTATCCATGTTGCCTGAAGAATGAGCGACCAGTTCAAAGCATCGGTCCACGGCAAGTAGAAAGCCTTTTCGTTCTTCTTCAAAAGCAAAATATTTTCAGATTTTGTGTGGAGCGCAACTGAGGCACTGACAAGTTGCGGTTTTCCACGAGCTAAACGTGTCAGCTAGGAAGTCAATCCGTCTCGGTTACGTCCATACCTTTGGTAACCTCACACTTTGTCTTTGTGTAAGAAATGGTCAAAATATGTCTTTTTTTAAATATAACGGGTCAAGATATGGTTGATTGATTAATAGGGTCACATAAATCCTCCTGGTGTTTTTTCCACAAGGAAATTCCTAGGAATTAATTGTGTGGATTCGGTCGTCTGAATCCAATACCAGTATCAGTTACAGTTCGTACTCAGACATATACTAATTCGTCAATCGTCTCTTGATAAGAAGTTAGTAAAAGTTGCTAAACCAAAATCTGCGGCAACCCAATTAGTTTCTCCCAAAAATAAAAGAAATGAACCCAAACCGGATAAACTTCACCAAAAGTTGACCTCGAAAGCACTCAAAAATTCAGGGAAGGCAGGTCTTAAATGCTGGAGCGTTGAGTGTCCTACAATACAAATGCCCCCAGAGGGGCCAGGGGTAGGTCTATCAATCTATTGCCTCGTCACTGACTAGTGGGCCCACAGGGCCACTGCCCGAGAAAGCCCCACATGGCAGGTCCGAACGGGGCCCGTTTAAACGCGCACGGCACCCACCCCCACTCTTCTCTCTCTTCCTTGTGGCTCGGCTCGGCGTCACATGCTCTCCCCCTACTCTTTCTCCCTTGTGTCCCTTTGCTAAAAGCTTAAAGAGAAAAACCAAATCGGACAGTACTGTGGCCACGCCGCGCGCGCGAGGGGAGGGGGCGGACGCCGGCGGCGAGATCCTGCGGTGGCGGGGGATGGCGGAGTGGAGGCGGGGGACGGCGGAGCGGTGGCGCTAGTGGCGGGCAGCGGTTGGGTGGGTGTGGGGTTCCGGGGACGCGGGGTAGGTGGGTGAGAGGGACATGAAGGCGCTGCGGCGATCCAGCACCTCGTCCTCGCCGTCGTCGTCGTCCTCGCCGACGGCGGCGTCCTCCCCGCCGTCCTCGTCGTGGATCCACATCCGGTCGCTCCTCGTCGCCGCCGCGTCGTCGTCCTCGTCGTCGTCCTCCTCCTCAGCGGCCGCGGCGGGGAGCGCGGTGGCCGTGGTATCGGCTGCGGCGGCCGCCTCGTCTTCCTCCTCGCCGGCGTCGTCCTCGCCGCACTCGGATCGGTGGGTTTCTCTCTGCGGATTGGTGAAAGGCGGCGTCTTTAGGAGTAGAAATGTCCCATTCTCAGTTCGTATTACTATTACACGAGGTTCATTTGCGTGCTTCTGATCTGGTTCAGTGGGGACTGCCCGAGCTTGCTGTGATGTATAATTAGTGGTCTGAGGGCGGCTTAGATACTCAAATTAGGGTGTTCCATGTGCTTTGATCTAGTAAATATTTAGATTGCAGCTTAGAGCAGAGGTGTGAAATCCGTTTTGCCATCAAACGGTTGCCACTACCATGACCAATACTTAAGTATGTTTGTTTTCCATTTCAAGTTGTGTGCTCCGTACCAAGATGCTTCCCTTATTTGCTGAATAACCTGTTCGTTTCGCTGGGCTTGGGTTGGAAAGTCTGAGAGGAAAATAATCTGCTGGGCTGATTCAATAGTATTTTGTGAGGAGAATGATCCGCTGGGTTGGGATGATAAGCCAAGCGAACATGTATAGTTGACCTGTTTCTAGTTAGTTTGTCCTGTGGACAACATGGCCACCAAAGTATGTCACTATACATTTAGCTTGTCAGTTGCTATGCTGATATTATTTTGTTGGTTTTGTTGATCTATGTCTGTCTGATGAACCATTTGCTGAAATGCTCTATATGTTTACAGAGGTGGTATTAAATCTCCATGGTCTCGAAGGAAAAGAAAAAGAGCACTTTCTCGTGAACAGTGGGACAGTCTATTTTCAGCAAATGGGAAGCTTCGTGATGGTGGAAAGAAGTTTCTCAAGAAAGTTCGCAGTGGAGTAAGTACATTTCTTATTCATTTTCCATCCAAAAATACCATTCAAATATATGTTGCATCTTAGTTGTCAATTGACTGGCCAGTTAAAAATATAGTCATATAGTTATCTCTGCTGTCTACAAAATGTTTTGAATCTTATAGATTAACTAAATTGCTGACATAAATCCCTCTTTTACTGTACCAGGGTATTGAACCAAGCCTGAGGGCAGAAGTTTGGCCCTTCCTACTAGGAGTGTGAGTCACTTGATTTTTTTTATACGTCAAGTAAATCTATTACTGTTCATTTCTTTATGCAATTCAAATATGCGCACCATTTGAGATAGTGCTGCATGAACTTTCACTGGCAGCATACATTGCTGGTTATTACTACAGTACCAAACAACTTATACGAGTGGTACGCGTCTATTTGTAGTGTTTAGCTTGATGAATCTTGAAATTGGAGTTATATATAACAAATTGAAGATTGCAAGTACTTGTTTGTGTAGCAGCTTCTTTCTAGAAACCTACATTTAGTACTTTTAGGAACAACTTTACAGAACATCATGAACTGTATACTTAATGTTCTTCTTTTATGCATGTGTTTGTGTATCCACTGTGCATCTGCATGGATAGGTGCCATTTTATGCATGGCATGCCTATTATAGCTGCTTTAGTAACAATTCATACCTTTATCATTCGAAAGCTATGCATTTTGTAATGTTTTGTCAGGAAGATGGCTTAGTAAACTAGTAAAATTGGATCATGGCACATTCGGTCCAAGTTAATGCCCTTCAACTTTTTCGTATTTCTAATTTTCATCCTGAACTATTAAACTGTCTACTTTAAAACCCTCAAACTCCCAAAACCACTTTAGCTCTTAGCCCCCAAGACCGAAACATTTTATGCAATCAGCATGGCTAATCAACAATGAAACTATAGAAACATGATAGCACATAAGCAACTACATGTTATAACCACCATCATGTTATCGTAAACCGTGGTGGATTCCGGCTATGTGGTTTATTAAATTTGTTTTGACAGTTGAGACTTGTAAAGAAGATGGTTGCGTAGTTCAGGGTGTAAATTAGACTAATATGGACCTTTTTCCATTCCTTTTGTAGTTGATACGTGCAGTACATTTTGCAACTTTTAGGAACATGAGTTTTAAAACAGCCTCAATTTTTGGCTTTGTAAATGCAACCAATACTGGCATGTCACTCGTTGAATATTTTCAGCATTTTTGTTCTTTTTTATATATTGGTGGCTTCGTATTTCCTCGGAAACTGACCTTGTGGGATATTGTCTGCAGTTATGATTTGAATAGCTCTGAAGATGAAAGGAACACTGTCAAGAACAAAAAAAGGTAATATATTCATTAGCTGGCTCCTGCTTTATGGATCTATATGAATGCCTGGTTTGCATATACAATCTCCATGAAGCAAGATAACAAATATCACGTAGTACTTCAGCATCGTGAGTTGTTAATCTCTTGAATAATTTCAGAAAATGGTGCTTTTACAAATTTGAAAGGGAATGACACTAGGGTATCCTATAGTCATTCATGTCCTGTCTATAGGTTAGTTCTTTTCCTTTTTATATGAGATGTTAGCAATTATGAATTGCCATGGCTTTGGTACAGGAAAGAGTATGAAAAGCTGAGGCGGCAGTGCCAACAAATTCTGAATGGCTGCAAGGGAAATGGTTTAAAGGCAATAACTGAAGTTAATAACGAGGAGTGTTCTAGTTTAGAGGGTACTGCTGAAGGATCTGAATCACCTTTTTTTGAAGATGCCCATTCTGAATGTGCTCCTGTTTCAGTAGACGAGCTGAAACCTGAACATAACGAGGCTGAGCAACCGGAGATCATTGAAGAATGTATGGAAGATGACACAGATGAGTTAAATTATGCATATCCATGCATAGCAGAGTCAGAATCATCTGATTCTGAATCATCCGATGAGGATGACCCTGGAAGGATGTCTGTGTCTGGTGAGGAGAATTGTGATCCAGATCCTAAATTTACCAGGAGCACTTCTTTCAAGGCAGATTTTTTTAAGTCCAGCAGAACCTCAGAGGACTTTGCCACATGGCAGCGTATCATAAGGTTGGACGCTATCAGGTCAAACAGCGAATGGATTTTGTTCTCCCGCAACCAGGCTGAAGTTTCCAAAGAGAAGGCAATGCAGTCTGCAGCATCTGTTGGGTTGAAAGATTATGATCACTTAGAGCCCAGTATGATTTATCATGCTGCCCGATTAGTCGGACTGCTTGAAGCATACGCAGTCTATGATCCAGAGATTGGCTACTGCCAAGGTATGAGTGATCTCTTATCACCTATCATTGCAGTGATGGAGGAGGATGACGAAGCATTTTGGTGCTTTGTTGGTTTCATGAGGAAAGCAAGGCACAACTTCAGGCTTGATGAGGTTGGAATTAGAAGGCAGTTGAAGATTGTCTCTCAGATTATCAAACGCAAAGACTCACACCTGTATAGGCATCTGCAGAAGTTGCAGGCCGAGGACTGTTTCTTTGTGTACAGAATGGTAGTGGTTCTCTTCAGGAGAGAGCTCACTTTTGAGCAGACTGTATGCCTGTGGGAAGTTATGTGGGCTGATCAGGCAGCCATACGGGCTGGGATTGGGAGGTCTACCTGGGGAAGAATAAGGCTGCGTGCTCCACCAACCGATGACCTGTTACTTTACGCTATCGCTGCATGTGTCCTGCAGAGGAGGAAGCTAATAATTGAGAAGTATAGCAGCATGGACGAGATATTGCGAGAGTGCAACAGCATGGCCGGGCAGCTAGATGTCTGGAGGCTGCTAGATGATGCACATGACCTTGTTGTTAACCTTCATGATAAAATCTGATCTGGTGGTAAGTACTGTTCTCTGCCATTGTGGTGGAACAGTTGTAGGCCTCAACAAAAATTTGAGGTTCCTTTACCGCCTGATGAAAGCTATTCTATTATCTGCAATTCGTTCCCGGCACAGAACCCACTTTTAGGTATAGAGAATGTTGTAACTTAGAGCGAGGACTCGAGTGTCCTTGCAAAGAAAAGGCTGAAATACTATTTGGTTTTACTGAGGCACTGTAAACTATTCGTTGTTTAACCTGTTATAGGCAAAAACAGAGTTTCCTGGGTTGGCACTCCATCCATTTTATGCATCCAAGCACTTGTTAACCAGTAGAAATGTGCACTGTTGTATGGTCTGTCAATGTAAGAATTTGCTCTCATGTATTAGGCTAGGTTGGTGATCAATTTTGCCTCCAGCAGACCCTGCCAAATTTTGCCTACAATTTGGTTGTGCAAATGGCAGGAAAACCTTGCGGAAATTCCAGCACCAAACCATATAGGGACCAAGTTCCATTGAAAGTGCTACAAAATTCTAATTCGATTAAAGGTGCTACAATTTTTTTGGGTAGGGATTAGGGAAGGGAAGCTGTTCAGGACTAATCATCATTTCAGACATGGTAGAGAACTAGAGCTCTAAGCCTAGATGCATTTTGTTCCTAGTCTACCAGTACTGCCAAGAGGGCTTTTGTTTGATGTGCTTTTCGGGTGCCAACTTGCCGGATGTGGATTCTGCCAGAATGAGAGGGTGAACAAACACTGCCAAGAGGGCACGTACGATGAAGCAAACTCTGATGTGATCTTGCCTGGGACGTCTCGGCACTCGGCACTCGGCACTCGGCAGTCGGCACAATGGGGCCGGGCGTCCACAAGTTGCCATTATTAGGGTATTGTAGTTGTAGCTTCCGTTGTCTGGTCCGTGCTCGGAATGCTGGCAAGCTTTGGACTCTTCTCCCATCTGCTTGCGAAAAGATCACGCCATTTCGATGGATCATACTCCGATTCATAGTGCAAGTTCGGTCACAAACTGAACCGAATCGGACTATTTTTTGCCCTTAAACGCACACGCCATTTACTGGAAGCAAGCCCATCCCTCATGTGAATCGCAACAAATTGCTTCCTTGCAGCAATTCGTCGCCTCTCGTCCCGTCCCAATCAGCCAAAAAAAGCTCTGCACAGGTGCCGCCCGGCGCACGGAGCGAAACGACAGGATCCACGATTTTTCCAAAGCGCGGAGATCCGGGTGCAAGCCACTGAGCCGCCACGCCTGCACGCCAGCCAGATGTTTCTGCTGCTTCGGGCCCGAACCAAAAAAAACTCCGAGCCATTGGAGGGGGCGGCGGCGACGGCGACGGCGACGCGAGACAGCCAGCCGACAAGGCGCCGTGCGCCATGCCCGAACGCCCTGCAGGTGGACACTGTACGACAGAGAGGCCCGAGCAGTGAGCGTACTGCGACTGCCACAATGGAGATCCGGAAACGAGACGCTGATTGTTCCGTGCCAGTGTCAGATAGGATGATTGGTGGCAGAGCACCCATTGTTTTTCCTGGCTGGACTGCACGCCGCACGCGTGGATGATCAGATATTTTTCTGGAGTACTACGTGCAGACTACACCACTTGCTGCAGCCTATTACTCCTCGTCCTCGGTGATGTAATGCAGGTGCAGCTAGAGCTAGGGACATGGAAGAACCGCACGAGCGAGACAGGCGTGAGGTGGTGATTTGTCTTCGCACGGAGACCTCGGCGGGATGACCTCACGTATCTTATCTCAGCTCAGGCGTAAGGTGGTGACAGAAAATTTACTCATTTGTCGAGCAAAATGGTCAGGCAAGATTTGGAGCGAGATACTCTTGGTCACTCTATGTCTGGTTCCTCAAATCAAACACCCCCCTTTAGATATTCGGGGTCGCTTTCTTAGTAGAGACTAACCATTGATTGAGCAAAAGTTGAGGATCGAGCAATGTGCCATTTTCCGCATTCCCAACCATGTCCCAAGATATTAAGCAATAAAGATTAATCCATTTGCAGAAAAGGAGGGGGAAAAAATGATCCATCCTCAATTACATTAATAACCTTTTTTTTGTTCATGACAATGTAACAACGTACTCGTACTCTACCTGAATCGTGAATAAAATGAAGAATTAAACCAAGTAAGCCAGCTAGTGGAGCAGCATTACGTTTCACTGTCACGGTTGATCCATTTGCAAAGGAAATTTGGTCTTATCTTGAGATGGAGTTGGTAGGAAATCCTTTTCACAACCTTAGTCATGCATTTCACCTACACCTCCATGGCAAGAGATATGTTTTAATCTCTTGTGGCCATGGCTGCAATTGACCGCTCTCGCTGTTATTACCTCAGCTCAGCACACGTGTGGATCGAGCACTAGCTAACCCATATCTGAAACTCGTTCTGACAGCGCTGTCCACGCACTAAGGCCAGTCTCAGTGGGGGTTTCATCGACACACTTACCTAGAGTGACACATCATCTAAGAGAAGTTTGAAACTATGATGAAACACCCTCCCTCAATGCAAAGTTTCATCTCGTGTTGTTTCCAAGACAACATGCAAGACACAAGCTGTCTAGAGTACCGTGTAGAGAGAGTTTCATGAGGATGAAACTCATTTCACATCTCTCTTCATTAATACACTGCCACATCATCAAAAATGCTGACATGGCAGTCTATTTAATGCTGATGAAACTCCCACTGAGACTGGCCTAACAGCTATTGATGTCTACACTTATCTTCACTAAAATAGCAGCAGCAGCAATGCCTACTGCGTCATCCAAATAATGCTAGACAGCATCTGGCAGTATATGCAGTAAAACTTGATCGCTGAGATACGCCCAAGAGGAGCATATTTTCCCTGCAACAGCACCGTGCAAGAGAGCATTTCTCCAGGTGTGCTCAGCGCTCAGGCGACATGGATGAGAGCTTATATAATCTCATATGGACAACAAAAACTATAGATTATAATCCTGATTATATAATCTATACCCCCAGATTATCAATAATCCCATAAGCTGTTCAAAGTATGCTTATTTCAGATTATATAGAGAGAGATTAATTGAATAAATATTCCCAACCAATAATGGTAAACAAGCAGGGCAATACTGGGCATGCAGGCATGTAGTGTAAGCTCGATCCACGTACTGTCCTGACAGCGGCGGATACTAACATCTCAAACCATTGTGCGCTGGATCCCTACAGACCGCCATCCGAGCCTTTTACGATGATATGGTTGCAACTTGCAAGTGGCAGTTGCAAGACGAATAGACGATGGATCCTTCTCCAGTTCTCCCTATGCATAATGCATGGAGAGAAGTGCGGTGAATGAGCGTCGCCACACGCCACCAGCTCGGAGTCGACGGGGCAAAGTGTGCTTGACGACAACCTCGGATCGATCTCGCGCAAGTTTGTTGTGGTGGCGTTCCATCAGTCTGGTGGTCGTTCCTCACCCGCCTCCTCCATCCAACCCAAATGTTTTCTTCTGTCAGTACGGATTCGATTCGCTTGTCGGAACATGCAGAGTACCTGACTTCTGAGACACACCATTGTTTCAGGTCTCATTGCCCGTATCCGGAAGGCTGATGATGGCAGATAAGATCATAAGCCATTGTACATTGTATGGATATCCTTTCAGATCACCTTCCGATCCTTTTATCCTCTCGTGATGATCAGTCCTTGTTGCTACTCTGGACTGTGTGGAGGGAGGTGCAGGTGCTTGCACAATCAGCGACCGAAGTGCACTGAATACTGATGGGGTTGAGCTCTCACAATCTATTCAAAAGAGTTGCTGACTATAAGGTGGTTTCAGTGGCTATGGTCGGCTTCCTCAGCATCTCTGCATTATGACATCTGATCAGTCCAACTTCTAGTTCCGTCTGTACAACGCGCATCCTTGCTTGCTTGCTTCATCGTAAAACGATTTTCTTCCTAGAAGAGGATGGGAGAAAATGAAATGCTATCGTTTCGATAAATGCCAGTCAAATCTGCTGATGAGGATCTGATCGCGTTGTGCTCTTGGCACCTCTTGGGGTCTACATGGGTCACTGTAGACAACGATCTTACCTGTAATTTTCCTTGCATTTTGTTTTTCCTAATTCTGAACTTACAGCTTTACCTTCCTGCTGCAGTCTTGATCCGAGACACGCAGCAGACAAAACGGACCTTCCGGCAATAGCAAAATGATTCTACAAGACGTTAAACATCATGGCCAGTCTAAGTTCTATTTGCTGCTCTAGATATTCGATCTCGTACGTGGGCTCACAAGGCTTGCTTCATACTATTACTATGCAGTAGCGCAAGTTAAGACCCTCGAAACAGTACTACCACTTGGCTGCAGAGATTTGGAGACGACTCATCCATGTCGTTGCCATTATCCGCATCAATGTCATCGCAGAAATATCGGCCGGATTTTCACCGCGGCATGTTGCTGTATAGTTACTGAAGGCAAGTAGACAACACATTTCGTCGTCGAAGAAAAGTCGGCTACTGAACACCACATTCTTTTTTTTTCTCTCTGAATTAAACGGAACCCAAGGATTCTTTTTTTTCCCTCACAGTGGAGCATGAGCAACCAGCACTTGCAAAGTTGCAATCAGGCAGAGGATATCCTGAGCTACTCACCAAACACATCTCTCTTCAGGTTCACCATGGAACAGCGACCTCTGTGCGCAGGCACAAATCACCCATGGCCATGGGCCAGAGATCGATCCGTGTGTTGTAGCGTAGCGCGCAACTTGAGCTTCGAAGTGGCCAGCTCGATCGGCAACTTTTCGCCGGGTGGGGGATAAGAAAGGCACGCGCCTGGGCATGATCGCGCGCGCGGTTGCTGTCCGCTTTGCACGCGCGGACAGGAGCTCCTGGTCGGCAGCAGGAGCGCGGCGGGGAGCTAGCAGGAAGCGCCAAGCTGACGCCCTCCGCATAAAATGGAAAGAAAATGCAGCACGGCGAAGCAAAACAGATGCGGCACATTTCCGCTGATCCAGTCCAGTAGTCAAGTGCTGCTGCTATACTACCGTTCAACGCTGCTCTGTTAACCGTGTGAAGTGAAACACGCCCATATCGTAAGAGCTGTCGCTGTACACACGTGCTACGATCGACTCATCATTTGTACTTGAGTTAAATGCATCGGGTCCTTAACTTGTCCTGAGGTGCCACTTAGGTCCATGAACTTACAAGATAGACATCTGGCACCCGGTACTTGTTTAGTTGTGCCAATCCATACCCCTTCAAAATATGAAAAAAAAAACCTCTTGATTTTTATCTTCTTCTACATCTGGATCCTCCTCCTCATCTACGTGTTCTCCCTCTTGCAATGTGCGGCCGACGCGTCGTGCGGCGACGCGACGAGCGCCGGGCTATCGTGTTCGTGTCGAGGACGCCATTAGCAGCAGGCTCCCGAGCTCGACTGCCTCCATCCGCCGGCCAAATCCTCCACCGTCATTCCATCGAATTCAAATCGGCGTAGTCCAAACTTTTCTCACGACCCAAGCTTGCTCCTCGTCATCTCCTCGTCGTCGGCCATGGCCTACATGGCCGGGGACTAAAGCCGTCACGGCCACCACAGTTGCCGGCCACGAGATCCACCCAGTCGCCATCAGCAGCAAGCTGGAGGCCTGGCCACGGCGGAGCGGCACACAGGGATGCGCGCCTGGGCTCCGCTGCCCTAGCCCCGCGCCGGATCTGGGGTTGCGCACCCCGCCCACGTGCTGACGCATCCTCCATTGCAATAGAGAGAAGGAGATGAGGAGGACCTAGAGGTAGAAGAAGATAATAAACATGGTTTTTTATATATTTTGAAGGAGTATGGACCAAAGTGGCACAACTTAACAATTACCGGGTGTCAGATGCCTATTTTCCAAGTTCATAGACCTAAGTGGCACCTCTGGACAAGTTCAAACGCCCCTGGTGCGTTTAACAAAATGAGTATTTAGGCATAACTCATTTAGTGATCGAGTATTTAGGCATTGAACAAACGGAGATGCTCTTCTTCGATTACTACGTTTGCCCCTTTTTATATAAAAAGGGCTTGGATTTGGGCGTTTTTTAGAACGCTTGGATTTAGCTCATTCTTCCATTTTGGTGTTCCTACGTTTCTTACCCCACTCGCCACCTTTGTACCAAACTGTGTTCCACTGTCAGTCCCCGTTCAACCTTTTAGTTGCACAACTATATTCGTAGCCGTAGGGGCGAATCTAGATATGAAAACTAAATTGCTCTCATCTATTTTCCCTTCTCTTGTCTTTTCCTTCCTGCCATTTCTTTCTCCGCGAGAATGGTGGGGGAGGGGGGCTTGAGTCCCCCTATATCTACTATGTATTCACACTAATTTGCAATTTTGCACAAAGGGCGTGAAATATAGACCAATATAAAAAATATAGCAGTGTTGAATAAAACAATTCACCGGATCGATGAAATGGTACTAGTATGTGAACTACAATCCATAATCATCCAAACCGCATATACACTTTACTACTATCTTCTACCCCATACACACACAAAAAAAAAAAGCAAGAAAAGGGTGAAAAGGCTAACGGTACAAGCCAAATATCACATTCGGCACCTGGTCGATGCATCTATCAGAGATAGTAACATGAAAAGCATATACCCATGTGGATGGAGTAGTAGCAAGCAACTTGCAAGCTGACCGGTAGCAACGTCTCCCAAAAGCAGCAGCGGTTTACACATGTACCACTAGTAGCGCCAGCAGTAAACCATACTGTATATGCCCAGAGCCGAGACCCCCCCACTGACTGACTGTGATGCTGATGACGTCCGCCGTCGCAGCCGCCCCACGTCATCATCACACCGCTTGCCGGGGCCTCGCCGTCACGGCCAGCGGCGCCGCCATCTCGCACGACAGCTTGAGCACCTCCGACAGGTCGACGCCGCGCGCCGGATCGGGCGACGGCAGCAGCTGGAACTCGTGCAGCAGCGTGGCGAGCCAGAACGCCACGGTGGCCATGGCGAGGCTCTTTCCGGGGCAGCTGCGCCGGCCGGCCCCGAACGGCGCCAGCCTGAGGTCCGACCCCATTATCTGGAACTCTGCCGACGACGACGGCCCAACGAACCTCTCCGGCTTGAACTCCGCCGGCTCGGCCCACACGTCGGGGTCGTGCGTGATGGCCCACATGTTGACCATGGCGGTGGTGCCGGCGGGGATGAGGTGCCCGTCCACGTGCACGTCCGACGTGGCCAGGCGAGCCCACGACAGCAGCGGGCCCGGCGGGTGCAGCCTGAGCACCTCCTTGATCACGGCGTGCAGGTACACCAGCGACGCCGAGTCGGACTCGGCCACGGCGCGGCCGGTGCCGACCACGCGGTCCAGCTCGTCGTGGACGCGCGCCTGCACGTCCGGGTGCAGCACCAGGCGCGCCAGCACCCACTCGATCAGCACGGCCACGGTGTCAGTCCCGCGGAACACCATTTCCTGCAGAACAAAAGGAAGGATCGTAACGTTCGCGCGTGTCAGAAAACTGAAACCGTTACGCGCGAAGATGCCGGAGGAGGTTACGGCCGGTCTCCGGGAGTGGCGGGTGAGGTTACTGTACTACGCACCCAAAGGACGGCGATCATGTCAGAGTCGGAGAGCCTGTCGTCGCCTTCCAGCGAGAGGAGGACGTCGGTGAAGTCCATGACGGCTGGTGGAGCATAGCGGAGGCGGGCGCGGTGCTCGTCGATGATGCCGCCGACGAAGCGGTTCACGCGCGGGACGAGGCCGTCGCACCTGCCCCTGGTGCGCTGCAGGTCGAAGCGCGCGAGCCAGGGGAGGTGGTCGGACCAGTTGAGCTGGCCCAGCAGGTCGTAGCCTTCGTCCACGAGGGTCCTCAGCTCCCGGGTCTCCGGGCTCTCCTTAGCAGGGTCCAGCTCCAGGTTGTACCGCCGGCCGAACACCGACCACATCACGTTGTGCAGGGACCCGCGCCGGAGCACGCGGCGTACCTCGACGTCGCGCCCGGCGGCGGACAGGTCCCTGACGGCGCCGACCATCTGGCGCGCGATGACGGCGCGCTGCGCGGCGGAGGCGGCGACCTGCCACGGGGAGAAGAGGTGCGTGGACGCGACGCGGCGCAGCGCGCGCCAGTAGGGGCCGTGGGGCGCGAACCCGATGGCGCGGTGGAACAGGAGCCCGTACGCGGACTCCTTGATGGGCCGGTCCGCGAACACCGGGCTGTTGAGGATCTCGCGGGCCACGTCCGGGTGCGCCGCCACCACCATCCGGGTCTCGCCGAGGGAGAACGCCATCAGCCGCCTGGCGCGCTTTGGCAGTCGGCCGGCCGCCGCGGCGAGCTTGCGGTGTGCGAGACCCGTCATGAGCCACATGCTTCCGATCACCGGCAGGCCCCTCGGCCCCGGCGGCGGCACGGCCGCGGCGCCGCCGCCGGTGGCGCGGCGCGTCCAACGCCACCGGCCCCAGGCCGGGCCGCCGGGGGAGGACCAGTGGAGGAGGCAGGTGACGAGGAAGGCGGCGGCGCAGACCGCCAGGAAGCCGGCGAGGCGGTACGGCTGGTCGCCACCGCATTTCGCTGCCAGGGGACAGGTACAGCAGCCAGCTGCCGCAGTCGTCGGGGGTCGCCATGGCTTTGGCTTAATTCGCTCGTGTTCCGCTCTCACTCTCGCTCAGTCTCTTTGTTGCCTGACGAGGCTTGCAAACTGGTGGGGGCGCTGCTGGGCTTGAGTTGAGGGGCAAAGGAGTGAACGGGGCGCCGTTTTATAGGCGCGGGAAAGGCGGTAAAGCCGGTAACGGCAGCGGAAGCGAGGGAAGCGCGCATCGATTATATTCCGCCGCAAATTATGTGGTGGCTGCCCTGTGGGCTAACCGCTGCAGTGATCGCGGCATTAACGGCGCGGTTAATGGCCCGCTGGGCCCGAGATATTTGCGCTAGTGGCCCGTACGCTCTCCAAGGAAAAACCTCGCGCGGGGACGCGGGCGCCAGCCGCCGCCGGCACGCGTAACGGGAAGGGGGCCGGGGGCTACGCTACGGCCGCGGCGCGGGGACACGTCCGGCGCTACGGCGGCGGCGGCGGGACGAGGGGCGCCCGCGTGGCGCCGAGGGGGCGTGGTGGGCACGTGATGGCCATGCACACGGGCGCGCCGCGCCGGCGGCGGGTAGCTATGCGAGCCGCGGGCGGGAGCGCACGCCGGTCGTGTGACCGCGGGGCGCGTATGCGGGCGCGTCAAGCGAGATCCGTGCGGCGGCGGCCGGGCGGCGCTACGCCTAGAGGAGTACAGGGCTACAGCGCTAGCGTCTCATCAGGGTCCGCGTCTATCTGGGATTCTAGGCTATGATGTCGTTGCTCGCCGACTAATGATCCGCTAGCAGAGGTTCCTCTTCCTGCAAAACTTTTTTTGAACGAACGGCACATGAGGTGTGCGTTTCATTGATAGAGCAGAAAAAATACAAGGTTATGACCCTGGGAGCCATAATCAGGAAAAAAAGAAGAAAGGCTGTCTGTGGATCCACACTATTTTTCTTTTTGGGTAAAATGGCCAGTTTGGTCCCTCAACTTTGCACTGGGGTCAACTTGGTCCCTCAACTTTAAATTGGCCAATCTAGTCCCCTAACTTTGATTTTTGGATCAAATTCATCCTTAACAGTGGCATAGCACACCATAGTAGCACAATACTAATGCGAAAAGTCACTTTTACCCTTAGCCTTTTCTTTTCCTTCTAATTTCCACTAGCCCTACCTCCTAATCATACGGCCAATAAGACGATGCGTGCTCTACATATCATTCTTCAATTTTCAGGTCAACTGCCAACAAGCCCTAATTCACAAACAATTGCCGCTGACATTGAGGAACTCACCAATCCTCATCATCTACTACTCGTATGTACTTCATCATAACCAATTATATATACACGTGCAAACCAGCAGCCTTTCCACTATCACTTCCATGCTCTAGTACACTCTCGAGCTAGCAGCTCAATCCCGCTGCTCGCATACAAAACATCTGCAGCAAGAGACACAAAATACATGTCAGTAAGCTGCTCCGATCTCATCTAAGAGACTGTCGGGGAGCTTACCTTGCCACCATACCTTTCCTGTGTCATTGTGCTCAACGACATGTTGCAGAGCCGCAGATTAATTGTGTTAGTGGAAATTGAGGAGAGGAAGGAGCCAAGGGTAAAATGGACTTTTGCAGTAGCATTATGCCATTGTGAAGCTTGATATCATCAAAAGGGCAAGATTGATCCAAAAATAAAAGTTTGAGGGACTAAATTGACTCATCTGAAAGTTGAAGGACTAAGCTGACCCTTGAAAGTAAAGTTGAGGGACCAACCTGCCTATTTTGCCCCCTTTTTTTATGGTTCCATTCCAAGCTTCGCAGGTGAAACTGAACCTGTAAACTTCAGGCAACGAAGAATTGCAGGCGAAATGAAACGAAACTCATGTGCAATAGAAACATCGGAAACAATTGCTTCACCATATTGAAGCACAATTCGGAAGTCCTACGCATTCGGGCCGAAATTTCGTCCGTGTGCATAGCGGGATCCAGGTGCGTGCGACGGCCGTGACGTCCGAAGAACAAGGAGGCCCCCTCAATGCATAATCTACTCCCAAACCTCTCAAACATGTCCCAGTTAAAATATTGATTCCAATATATAAACCAACGGGGTTAAGCAGCCAGTGGCTTCAGGTGTGCAGTGTCCATCCATGCCATGCATGATGGAGCAAATAATGCCCCTGTCAACTGTCAATAAGTCACTATGTCAGTAGTCTCTCCACGCAAAATGACGAGTGTGCTTGCACCTATCGTACTTGCACTCCTCGTCGCTGTCTTGTCCGAGTGGCAAGATTTGCATCCCGGTTAAAAATAACAATTCCCTGCGCTTCCAGAGAGCTTCCTAATTAAACGTCACTTTGTGTGGCTCAAACATGACATGATCAAAGATGTGTGTGCATCATCTCGATCGGTTGTGCGTTTAAAGATACGGTAGTCCCCTCAAGATTTGCCCGGCCGTCATCTGACTGCCTGAGTTTGTGCCGGAGAAGATAGAGTACGATATCGCGTAAGGGTGATGAGTCTCTGAGGTAATCAGGCACACTATTCAGGTGCCCAAGGACAACACTACTGTTCGCGTTTCGGGCGACTGGATGGCGACTTATTTCTTGGTGCAGTGGTTTATCAGTTCAGGCATCTACTCGGCAGCAGGACTGTGTTTTTCTATTCCTGACATGACATGCTACTGCATCGAGCAAGCAAGCATGGCGTGGTGCGTGGGTCAGAGCTTCGGTCGTCCACAAGCTTTTCCTAGCATTTTGCATCACCAAACCTGTGGCAATAATACCATAATAGGGCGATGATAACTGAACGAAGACAGCCACAGAAAACTAATTAAACAGTTCAGGTAAAACTTAACGCCACGCTCGCTCGTCATAGATTTTGCTAAAAATTAAACATTGCTCGCGCCGTGGGACGTCGATCTATGCAGTAACACGTCAGGTAAAGTACGTTCCAACAGTTTTAACATGCCCAAGCCATGCATGAATCAACAATGGTGAGCGTGAGACCATGCTCTTTCCAGTTACGGTTATGCCAAAAGCGGGTTGGCAAGGTCGCCGGCTAGCTCCTGGTCACTGGGAGACTGGAAAAACGGCGGCCGGCCGGCGGCTGGCGGCTGGCGGCTGCGGGGAAAAGGATCGGAGGAAGATCTGGGCCACAAGGCCGACGAGATACATAGGCCGTTGGATCCGGCTTTGACGGTTCCAATAGCCTACTAAAACGTCGAGATCAAGTGCTACTATTAGCAATTCTTTTTTAGAAATCGTCCTCAGGTCACATACTGCCTCCAGATTTTTAGAAATGGTCTGTCACCGTCGTCGTTGCATTGAGATCAAGTGGCCATTTACTTGTAGAATTGTACTATGTTTTTATCTGTTCATTGCAAGTTGCAGCTATTCTTTTGGTGAATAAGAAACGTCCTTTTTATAGCTCGAGCAATTACCTTAATCTTTCTAGTAATGGATTGTACAAGAGCTGTTGTCCCTGCAACTGCACCTGCTAGAGCAAAATAACCGAAGGGTAATCAATTCTACATCACGCACAAAGCCTTAAAAGTGAAAAGAGCTAGCATTCTAGCAATTCCACGTCACAAAAAAGGCCTTAAAATTGCATTGATCAACTCATCCGGATCTCACCAAGTGATCTAGCTTGGCGCAAACTCTGACATCCTTGTACTCCACGAATATTAATAGCAGAAAATTAAAGAACACAAGACAGGGCTGGATCCTCTGGACTACATTGAAACTGCTATATACAGTGTGTATCTTCGTACGGTGTATCTGATTATATGATACCCTGATATTGAAGGTACCCCGTACGCTACAAATGTTATTGATTCTAGATCATCGACAGTTGGTGATTTAATCTTCTAATTAGATTTTGTTTTTTTCAGTAACTATAGGAAGTATTTTTTTATTATTAGTCACAAGAAAATAAACAAATATATGTTCACTGGATTTTTTTTAAATAATATTATAAATTTAACATGTCCCTATTCTATAAATCTATATATAGAAATTTATGATAAAGTTATGTATAGGGGTGATGGTACTTCATATATGTCATTTTCCCATGAAAAAACATACGCTGATGCTTAGATGAGGTATTTCAATTTTAATTGTGGGTGCAGATAACTTCGTCCATTAGGACACCTCTGTCAGCTCTTGTAGACGCCAAAGGCTGCTTTGTTGTTTCATTAATTCTTTTGGATGGTTATTAGTTAACGTCTGGACCCAATATTTCTTAATCTAGTTTGAAGTGACTTAAATGAACTAGCTTGAAATGAATTAAAATAAACTAGCGTGAAAACGACTTAATAAACTAGTTTGAAAACGACCGCCACAGGTCAACTTAGTGGCCATCGCTACTTTAAAAATAGTACGTTGTTGAAGGGATTAGTTAATGAAGTAAGCAACGCACATGAGTAGAGTAGGTGGTAGTAGAAGAAAATTTCCAAGACTTGGATATGGATCAGAACAGATCCACTTTAGTAGTGACCAACTTAAGATTCTGCCGTAGATGTGCTCTTTCTATTCTTGTATTTGGTTGGAGGACAAACCATGCTAGCTTAACTGATTGCTTCTATTTTGGAAATCATCTTTATTAGATTAGACCACTACTCTCATAAACAAATGAGTTCTAAGCTAGCTATGGATAGATACCCATTATATTGCACCAATGAGCTCTTAGCGGTTATGCCTCTAGATACGTAAGTGCTCGGGGTAATACCTGTGAAGTGTTCATTCTTATGTCAGCAACAAGTTTCAGGTCCAGTATCATCAAAACATGATAATGAAATTTGGAGTGGCCTTATTATTATTATTTTTTTTGAAGGGGACCTGAAAACGCTCGAGTGTCTCTTGGCCCCTCAGCGCTAGATTTTTAGTGCCTTGGATGTGTGTCAAGATTCACGCTTAATGACGGGCGCATGCATATATATGCGAGGTAATATTCGTGTGCTTTCAGATCATCCCATACCTAATTTTTTTGGACTATCTACCTACTGCTCGAGCATTTAGGGATCATCAGCACTCGATTTTTTTTTTCAAGCCACAAAAATGATATCCAACGCACCACGTGCATCTTCAACCTCCAGCCTGTTCTGTTCTCCAGCTTCCATGAAAACGAGCTCGGGGCATGGTGTGACGCCCCCAGCCTCTCCTGGCTCCTCTATCTCCAGTGGCTCCCTGCCCCCTCACTAACCTCTCGACTCGAGTGTCTCTTGGGTGCTCAGGACTCGTCTTCAACCTGTGGCGGATCCAAGATATGAAGTGAGGGTGGGTGGGGGGGGGGGGGGGGGCTTCTTTTGTCATCCTTCTATGACAAAAAAAAATTAGGGGGGTTTCGGTGGGCTGGGCTTCATGAAATTCATAGGGGTAGGAGGGTTTGCGCCCATGCTGGATCCGCACCTGTCTTCAACCTCCCGCCAATAGGATCGGAGCTTTCCCCTCGTCTCTGACCTGGCCCAACCGCATTCCTCCTCTGCTTGGCCGGCGGCACCATCGGGCCTCGCTGCCTCCGCATCCACTACTACCGTGGGCCGTCCTGTCACCCGGAGCCTTCTTCTAGGGACGCCGGACTCTAGCGAGAAACTCCACCGTTCCGAACCCCGAAATCCACCAAAACCCAAAAACATTAACCATACTTTTCAACTTCCAAATTCATGATAAGAGTATTCAGCTCATTAAGAAAATATAGGAGTGTTGGTATAAAGATATAAAAAACTAGTTAAAAAAATGCGAGCTCCTCAAAACCTGGTATCGCCATCCTTCTAAATGACTATTTACCCATACAACATGCATATAGAGAGTGTGAATGGCATCATTATTTTTTTTCCCATACAGGATAACATACAAGAAATTGACACGCTATTTATTTACTCGCCAATAATGTTGTCAAGGCTAACAAACAAGAGAGGATGAACCACGAGAATGATCATCAAGGATAAAATTAACAAATCCATCATACAAGACCTATAGGGTTCTTTGCTATAGTCTGGCTCGAGAGGCTGAGACATATAGGCTGGAGGATATAGGAAAAAAAAAAACCATAAAACCAGCGGGACAAACAGAATAGGACGAGAACCAGAGTTTAGTCCGACGTCAGACCCGGCGTTGCGCGGGAGACAGCCGCTGGCGGCGAGCGAGCGAGTGGTCCAGCACCAGCGGGAGGACGCTGACAACACACTGGACAGGTGGCCAGTGCTCGCGTCACATCCGTTGCGCGCTCGTGACAGTGCCGCACAGAGCATAGCTTAACTAATCGGCCGGGCCCTACGGCCCGTCAACTTGACGCTCGTCGAGACATGGCCGCCGGGACAAGCCGCTCGGAGCTTCCCTGATGCCGTACGCGCGCGTCGCGACACCGCCGGTGATTCGCCGGACCCCCAGGAGATCGAGGGGTGAAAAAACCTTGCGATTCCTGAGCCTGCAAGTTGCGATCGTATGCGTTTACTGCGGCTTTAGACACTTGCGGTAATTTCCCCATCGGATGGATGCCAAAATTATCTCCAAGAGCGACGCCGTTAGCTTAGCTGCTCGGCGCCAGTCATTTGCTATCCTTTTTTAACCACCCAAGTGAAACGTGGAATCTACTACCCATTTACGGGCGGGCAACGGCGACTCTTCTGGATGAGATGAGAATGGAGCCCAATCGAACGCCGCCACCCGCCCGCCGTGGCTCAAGCTATCTACTTGCGCACCTGACGTTGTCGTCTCCCGCGCCGGCAAGCGCCCCGATCTCTCGTTCTCGCCGCGCACAATGAATGGCCGGTGGATCGATCGGTCGTCATCTCGTGCCTTCACTTCCTCATGCAGTAGCGTGACGTCCACAATCCCACATACAGCGCGAGAGCCAGCCAAGCATCTGGCCGATCGGGCCGGGCCACGGCGGAAGCGGACACGGCGTCGTGCGCGCCACCACCAAGTGGCCCGGCCTAGCCGACGACGGCGACGCGGCCGCTGTAAAACGATCGGTCGATCGCCGGCTGGAGGTCTGGAGCAGAGATATAGATAGATTCTTCGATATCCGGGGGGGTGGCGACGGACGGACGTGACCGCGCGCGTGGCACGGTGGGTAAAATTATTGATGAGCCACGCGGGCGCGCGGGCCGGGGGCATCTGGAGTTGGAGTGTTCCACCCGATTGGACCGCGGGTCGACGCCGGATAGTAGTAATCGCCCATTCGCTCGCTCGCGCCGCCGGCCCGGGATCTCGAGCGATCGGGCGCGGAAAAGTAGTGGCGCGCGCGCGGGCGCGGCGAGTGCGCGCTCGACGATAGATCGACCGACGACGATCGCCGCTGCCGTCCTGGCCAGAGGAGGCGACGCCACGTCGTGCGAGTGCGATCGCACTGCGTATCCGGCCATCCTCCGGGGTAAAAGCAGCATCGCCTTCACTGCGTTTATTTCCCCGATCCTGCTGGCTCGATTATTATATCTGCTTGGAGCCAAGCTACGCTCGCGATCGAATCGACCGGGCTTTGTCGTCGTCGTCGTTACTCGATCGTATCGTTAGGTGCGTGCGTGCAACACCACCAGCCGCCAGTTCTCGGTGCAGTGCACGGGTGCGCTCTGCTGGAATGCTAGCTAGTACAGCAGTACTTGGCTAGCTTGTCATGGGGCGCTCCCCCTCCCATGGCCGGCACACCAAGCTGGCTCTGCCCATGCCACGGCGGACCACGCTACTGCTACGAGTAGGCATAGGCGTCGTCCTGCACCGCACTGAACTCAACCGTTTCGTCGCTACGCGCGCGTACGGCCAGCACACACACCAATCATGCCGTCGATCGACGACACGGTATAAGGTTGCGAGTCGGCGTCGATCCGATGATGGACGACGACGCCTACTTTGGGCGCGTTGCCGATGACGCGACGCGCGCGGCCCCCGGCCGAGAGAGAGGGCCCTGTGTGTGGTACAGCCTGTACGACTGTAGTACGAAGTGGCATGGGGGATCGGGTACGTGACCAGTGACCTGACTGATCGATTTTGCTGCTGGCTGGTGTGACCAGTTCGCAACGGCCATCAAACCGAGGGATGGCGAGTGATGGACGTCTGCTAGCTTGAGGCAGGCTCCCGGCACACTGATTAGGCCGTGCCCGGTGGGATTATGGGCTCTCGTTATCCGTCAGCCGCTTGTTGATAGATAGATAGATATGATAACGCGAAGGGGACGTGCGCACTGTGTGCGCATGGTGGTGGCGGTGTAGCGTGCATGGGCTTCACCTGGGTTTGTTGAGCTGCTCAGAATCTCGGATCAGCAGCACTAGCAGTCTAGTACCTCTGTTCTCCACTGTTCCTCGCTTCCTTTGTGTCTGTGGCAGCGAAAGTAACGTGATATGACGCTGCTCGTAGTATTTTCCTTGGTTTTTAGAGGGAGGATCGGATGGGATAGCAAGTGAATGCGAAATAATTAATGTCGTAGGTTGGCCTTTCTTGGAGATCGGGCCCGATGAGCCTAAAACGCAACGTTGGGCCCAAATTTCGCAGGGCCACGTTTGCGGCCCTGAAGACGTCCCACCCAGCCAGAGGCGTAAGCTAAGCAGTGGGCCCAATGACCCATTTGACGTTCCACCTCCAACGGGCTGAAACTTGGAAACAATGCAAAACTTACTAGCAAGCCCACCACAGATGAGGCAACTCGTCGTCCGTCATGGGCGTCTCGGCCCGTCCAGAACTTTCCACGGCAACCCGCATCGTCTCGTCTCCTCCCGTCGTCGTCCTCCCCGAGACGGCGAGACCCCGACTGACTCCTTCCCACCCCTTCCTCCGACTCCGCCATGGAAACGCCGCCCCGAACCCTTCCGCCGCGGCCGCGGCCGCCGCTGCGGCAGGGAACGGCGTCCAAGCGTCGGGGGCCGGGCCAGAGGACGCGTCGAAGCAGAACCTGGCGCAGGTCACGAGCTCGATCCAGAAGACGCTGGGCCTGCTCCACCAGCTCAACCTCACCGTCTCCTCCTTCAACTCCGCCTCCCAGCTCCCCCTGCTCCAACGCCTGTGAGTTGTCCGGGATCGCCCTTATTCTATTCGGTTCCGCTTCGTCCTGCGGCTTTGGGGGCGCGCGCTTCTGTGTTGGGGCGAAATTGTTAGGGTTTGCGTTGCTGATTACTGTTGTGTGGGCCGTGCCTCAGGAATGCGCTCGTGGCGGAGCTTGACACGATGCAGAAGCTCGCCGAGGGGTGCAACATCCAGGTGCCCATGGAGGTCGTCAAGTGAGCTCCTTGATTCCATATATTCACCCTCTTTCCGATCCTTTTTGCTCTTGACTTGTACTACTGTTCTTACTGGTTTGTTCTGTTAGTTTGATCGACGATGGGAAGAACCCCGACGAGTTTACAAGGGACGTGTTCAACAGCTGCATCGCCAAGAACCAGATCACCAAGGGCAAGACTGATGCATTCAAGGTATGGGTGCATTACGTCTCCTCAATCGTTGCAGAGATTGGTTAACGCGGACATACGCTCAAGCTTTTCAGCTGCTCGTAGAATTAGAATGATGGATACACGCTGGCTTTTCTCACTGTCCGACTTAAACAGTAAATGCTGATTCTGCCCCTTGGTTTTGTTATGCCACAAGTTTAGAACTTGTTTCAAGACAAGGAATATTAGACCATTCAATACCATCACTTGAATTGCCAGAGTTTTTTTCTTCTTCTTCTTCTTCCTGTTTATGGAATCAAGTTTACTTTGCTTACTTGTGTTGCTTTTGATATAAGAAGACAAGTGTAAATTGAAGGGAATATGGATATGTGTAACACGCCTTAGATTTAAGCCTATTTTGCCTGCTAAATCTGTTATTGTTTGCAATCTGCCATATGTTTTCCCTTCAAAAAAAGAAGAAATCCTGTCAGTTAGGAGCCATTTTCACTTTTCACAGTTCTGCCTGCCTTTTTTCACAACTACTTATAATCTTCTCTAATAAATTTGAGGTGAAACATG